>OX104066.1:138180112-138577527 GCA_944474145.2 Dicrocoelium dendriticum | reverse complement strand
TTACACTGGATATGGGGTGTGTGGATGGAGTTGTGGTTGGTGCAGCGCAAGCCACTCATGGTCCCTCTGAAGGCGCAGACGTCCTGTGGCTGGCCACAGTGACAGGCAAATCCGAAACCGGATGCCGCCAACCATGTATTTCACACCCGCCGTGAATCGGCGTAAATTTTACATTCTCTCCCTCGGTACTGCGGCGAAACGTATTGAGCTGGAGAAGGCGATGGCTGCACCACTGTGTAATATGGAATGCGTAGCCACAGTGGGCGACCTGTGGCACCACATTCGCGACCAGTTGACAGCTGCTGTCGAGGAGACCATCGGGCGCGCAAACTGTAAGCGGCCTGACTGGTTTGATGAGAACAATGCGACGATTGGCACATTGGTGTGTGAGAAGAATGCAACATTTGCTGCACATGTGGCTGACCAAAGTATACTTGGAGAAGAGATAGTTAAGACCATTTAAGGCGACTACTGACGTACGAGCTCCGTCGCTTTATAAATGAATGGCGGACGGAGAAGTCGAGGTAGATGGAATGCTACGCTGAATACCGCCAATACAAAGAATTTTGTAACTCCTTGAACACGGTGTATGGACCGAGCTTGGAACCGCTGAGGACGCTGATTGATGGTAGTTCAGGCGCTACCTGCACACAAACTGCAGACATAATGCAGATCTGGCAAAAACACTGACTGTCTCTTGAACAGCCATTCAGAGATCGACTAGCCTACATTGAACGGCCTCAAGCAGCACGATGTGAAGGCTAGTCTGGCGGACACAAAGACACTGGATGGGATGCAGAGAGCACTTGCTCAGCTGCGAAAATGCAAGTGTGCTTGTGCCGATGGTCTCCCGCCTGAACTATTGCAACACGGAGGACCCGTGTTGGTGACTGTATCGCACCACTTTGTGCAACGCGTGTGGATTGAGGAGGAGGTGCCTCCGGAGATGAAGGATGCCCATTCGCTATCACGGCACAAGGGTAAAGAGAGTAAGTAATGTTGCCCGAATTATCGTGACACCAAGTTGCCGAGTTGTTTGGGCTAGGTAATTGCCCGATTCTTGCTCAACCGCCCAGTCATTCCGGTTGTGGAACCTAACGTGGCGGAAGAGCAGTGGAGATTCCGTTCGGGTAGCAGCACTATAGATATGGTGTTTGCGGCTCGTCAGTTGCAGGCGAAGTGCAAAGAGCGACATCAGACGTTGTAGTCGCTTTTTGTTGACTTTACCAAAGCGTTTGATACGGTGAACTGCGAGGTATTGTGGCTGGTGCTGGGTCAGTTTGGTTGCCCGCGTAAGTTTGTAAGTTTAATTGAATGTCTGCGCAGTGGGATGAGAGCTGAGTGGAGAGACCTCGGATGACTTTGCAGTTGTCTCTGGTTATCGGACGGGGCGACAGATTTGCATGCACACCAATCAACCATCTTCGCTTCCCATGACCTGAAATCAAGATTAGAACGTGAGAGTCCCACTTTGATCATGTCCTGTTAAGGAAGCTGCGGTTTTCACGCATACCGCTTCCCAACACACAGCTGACCATATAATTGCTGCTACGGTATGCGCTTCGAATATATACGCCATACACCATCCATACGACATCCATACGACACACACCTCAGGTATCACAGCGAAAGTACGCAGTACACTGCATACATTTCACTTCGATGCAACACTTCCGCGTCTGCAAAATTGTCGCCCCGTCCGATAAGCAGAAGCCGTCGCAAAAAGTGTTGATGGAACCGCTCGAGATATTTCATATCCCGCCGCTACATCCTCCACGTTTCACTGCCGTATAGAAGAATGGACAGCATCATGAATTTGTACACCATCACTTGCGTGCAGACAGTAAGCTGGTGGTTGTTCCACACTCGGTACGACAGCTTCCCGAATGCCGCCAATGTCTTCCATACACGGATACGTAGCTCACTATGTAGCTGTTGGTCAGTCGACATCACACTCTCAAGGTAGCAGAAGCGGGAGGTGGTTTCCAATACTCAAGCACCAAGGCTGGTTAGCGGCAATATTGAAGATTGCACTTCCGGTGAAAGCTGAAGGAGACAGATGGTCTTGCTTGCGCTGATGGTTAGTCTGAATTTGGCCGTTGTCGAAGCCAGAGCACTAGTCATGTGCTGCAACTCATCCGCGATGTGTGCAAACAACGCACAATCGTCAGCAAACAGCAACCTGCGGATAGTTGTCTCACAGACTAAAGTTCTCGCACCGAAACGAGGGCCGTTAAGCAAACCACCATCAATACGTTGCTTCACACGAACACCGTAAGCACAAGCTGCATCAAATCAAAAGACATCATTTCATGAAGCTAAATATTAAACAGGGCAGAAGCTAAGACACAGTCTTGCTTCCCACCAGAGACAACTGCAAAGTCATCCGAGGTGTCTCCACTCAGCTCTCATCCCACTGCGCAGACATTCAATTAAACTTACAAACTTACGCGGGCAACCAAACTTACCCAGCACCAGCCACAATACCTCGCGGTTCTCCGTATCGAAGGCTTTGGTGCAATTAACAAACAACGTGTACAACTTCTGGTGTCGTTCTCTAGGAGGTTTGTATAAATGGATGGATACATAGCATTTTAAATGCAACAATCTACCTGAGCAATTAACCCAGAGCTTGTTGTTAGCACGGTAACGGCAGCTGATGCTATTCGCCTACGTACTCGAAACGAATATGCATGATGCATGGCGATCGATTGTCCGCCGCTAGTCCGGCTGCTAAGCTGGCACGCGTTAGCGTAGGTGGCTTGGGAAATCCACATTCCCGACTGCCTTGATCGACGAACTAGGTGGGTTTCTGCTAGACGTATGCAACCAAGGAAGTGCAAATCGGAGTAGCAGTAGGGAGCGTTGGTTCCCCTCTAGCATGGGTGTCAAAATCCGGCCCGTGTTAACATGGCAACTTGCCCGCGACATCATCATGGAATGCTGAATGCATTCTAGGACTTTTTCGTACGCATGTACTTTTTGTTATTATCTTAATGTCAGGCTTAATATGGATCGACATGTTCTTACCTCACGAAATGTGGCCCTCCTTGCAAAAATTTGGACACGCCTGCCCTATAGATTATACATTGCCTCCTGATCCCAATATATTCTTATCGCACCTCAGTTATTGTTTTTGTTTCTCGGAGGTCGTTATACGACACGGAGCACTAACCATGAGGATTCGTAATGAGTCCATTGCAATGACAAGATCGATGGCAGTATTCGCGTGGTATCGTGGTGATGTTCACTATCGCGTTTTCTTCAGTATCTTTCCTTGAAGATATGTGTCCGGGCAACTGGGAACGACCAGACTGTGTGCACCGCACCGCCATGGAGTGAAGCACCTGAGAATCCGGCTAACAACACAAATCACACAGGAGTCAAACAACACACATCTGTGGAAAACGGAACACTAACGCTTACAGTCATCCGTATATTTCTATTCCAGCAGTGTGCCATCCCGAAAAGCATTTGGTGAAATACCGAATTGCAGCCTCACTGCCCTCGAGGTAATGTTAGCTGTGTAGACGAACCCGCTGCACGAGACAGCCGCTCGCTCTCTAGTCAACTCAAGTCAAGAATTCGCTTTTATGCACTCATAAAGCGTTAACTAGCAAGCGTAACCCGGGCGCGATCGAACCGTTAAAAAACAACAACATAATACATGCAAAACGGTGAAAAACGACGGCTAAAACAAGGTTTCCTGTGTGGTACAGGATCACTAACATAACTTGCTGTTTAGTTCTTGAATGATAAGATTCGGAGCAAGCAGAAATCCAGCTAGTTAATGTATAACAGATGAGCCATGGGCCCACGTGCGGGTATATAATGCTCGCACATTCGTCGCGTTGAGTAACTAGATGTGCAGTTGGATGAAACGCTATGTAAAGGATGGCTGATATCACTGAGTATTTTCGAAGCAAATTTTGAGCAATAATTAACCTGAACATATACAATGTGTTAAACTAACGTTGGTTTAGAAATGCTATTGCATCGAGTTATGTGTTTCAGTAACCTATGAAATAGTTTGAAATGCCTACCCAATAGACCCGGAAAGATCACAGGAGAACAGTAGGTTCAGTGTGATAAAACACATGCAATGAGGAATCGTAGGATCAACTGGTGGAAACTGAAGACGAACGAAGACATAAGACATAAAAGGACAATCGCCTGACTTTGGTGCATATGTTACAGGTGAATTGAACACGAGAAATCATGGTTCAGTGTGCTTCCCGGATACTTCACTGACGTCGAGAAGCTCAGGCTTACACCACTGATGTGAAGATAGTTACTGTCAGCGACGAGTTTCTGGTTCATTACATCTGAAAATGCGGGTAGCCACGGATCACACCCATACAGCCGCCCAATCCAACTGAGTGCTTGTACATCAACGACGATTTGGCTCTATGCTATGGGCCTTCGATTTCAACTACCATTGTCATAACTACACCTATTCACTTGGGACCAACGGACTGCAGAATAGCTCCCAGGAACGTGACCTGGGTGTGATCGTACAGAGCGACCTCAACTGTTCAAAATAGGCTGAGGTAGCTGCGAAAAGAGGCAACCAGCATGTCGGCATGCTGCGAAGAGCATTCGGGAGATTTGACACATCAATCTTCCCAATGATGCACAATTCCTACGTGCGCCCGCATGTTGAATACGCTATCCAAGCTTGGCAACCTTGGTTGAAGCGTGACCTAGAAGCGATAGAGGCACCGCAACGGAGAGCAACAAAGAATGTGCAGGGCCTGCGCTACCACTCTTATCACCGAAGGCTGAAGCTGTTGGGAATTTTCAGCGGGCGCTATCGAAGACTGCGCGGTGATCTCATATTAGCCTATCAAATATTGAGTGACCCCAATCACGTATGCAGCCATTTGCTGAAACGTAGCCACAACACGCAGCTCAGGGGTAACTGCCTTAAGTTGAAGGAACAATACAGCCGTCTAGAGTGTCGACGGAATTACTTTTCCCTTCGGGTTTGCAAACCTTGGAACGCACTTCCTGACTCAGTTGTATCCTCTCCTACCCTGGATGTTTTCAAAAAACGATTAGATGTCGCTCTTAGCTCCCAACATTTTGTTACCTAAATTCCCCTACTGTGGATTACGCCAAGGATGCATTTCTACAGGCTTTATGTATCAAATGGACCTAAGTGAGCGACCATATTTTACTTTTCTCACTCTTTACCTCAATGATCACTGCACCCCAGTGTCTTTCTGCATGTTTCCGCCCGATAATTTATTTTAATTTTACACTGATGTTGCTTATCAAACTATTCATATCGGCAGACTTTCGATAGATGACCCAGACATATTTTGATTTTATCATATTCACCTCAACCATCCTACGGGACGTGTCAAGCACTTGCTTTTATCCCGTGATAAATCATTGTTCATTGTTCATTGCTCACTTTAACTACTTGCAAGATGCAAGTAGTAACTGCACATTGGTTTCCGCAGGACGGCAGAAGACAGCCCTTATCACAGCGATGTTGGTCAGGTAGATTAATCGAGGCGAAAGGAAGGCGGAGATTGCCATGTACTTATAGGAATGGATTTGCCTCCTCTTCTAGGAGTGCTGTTGTTCCTTGGATATAGAAATGACTTGAACCTCTTCCTCGATGACCCTTACCATAGCTTCACGGATGATCTAAAACTCGTTAGCAGGGGCGATGGAAACACGCTGTCTAATGGCTGTTACATTGTAGCAAAATAGTCGGTTCTATGGAATTTGCCTGTTAACGCCAATATGTATTATCTAATATCACCAAGTAGCAATGAGACTACATTGCAAACTTCTGCCGGATTAAAGGTTGACATGGTATTAATATTCAACATTATGAAGTGCTTCACTGATATTAACCATACATCCGACCACCTTCAGCTGCGTTCACTTAAGTTTAAGTAGCAAATGTTGCGGCTGCATATTGAAGCACAGTTTGTGAATCATGCAATTCATAGATGGAACAAACTTCCCTATGCCCGAATAGAATGTGGAAATTTTCTAGTTGGTCAAGATAAGTGTTGGTCTGATATTTCCAGAATTGTTGCAAATTTATTGAAAATTATCGCTGAGAACTCGTGATCCATGATCCAAGAAGGTACAGATTTTGCCCTTATTCTTGTATTACTTGTTGCTGAACAAATAAGAGCAACGCAAATATTGAAATGCTGGGCGTCACTGTATGTTTGCATAAAGGACGCTCGTTGGGCGGAGTGCTATTTCGTTCTCGGAACCTGATCTGAACTAACGACAGAATCGTTTGCATTTGCAATAATTTGGGACATTCACTTGTTCCCATGCATACGGTCTTATCAATTTGCTCCGGTCAAGCTGTATGAAACAAAATATAGCTAAGCAAAACAAAGCGAGGATAATTTACACAAAAGTTACATGCACCATGGGGGGTTGCCATGCAGAGAAAATTCCCAAACATATGAGCATACCCATTTTAGGCAGTGCCAGTATACGATCGCTTTTTGGAAAATTAAATATTACTATTGCAATACATTGTCGTGAGTACCTCAATTTGGTATTGTTGTGTTATACGGACGTAATATACTTAGTCCATCCAATTTCAGGTCGACCAGTGTTGCTTGTCCTCATCCGTTAAACCGACCCAGAATCTACTCGTTACATGTTTAACACAGCAACTGCAGTTCTGTGCCCATCCTCCTCCTCGTTTTCTCAAGAGTGAGGAGCGATCTTTGACGGGGCTACATTCAACGATCAAGAACACTATGACTTTATAGTACTGGAACAACGTGTCAAGCGTCAACATAGGTGGGACATAAAGTAACAAATGCCGAATGTATACAGTAGTTGGAAAGGAATGACAGAGATATATGTAGAGCGATTTTATTTGTCTCAATTTTCCATAGTCTCCGACCACCTGTATCACCAAATCCTTCTTCACGGATTCCAGATCTGCAGAAGTGAGGTAAGCTCTTTCTGAGTGGACTGACATCTTTCGCAGCAGCGGAAAACGGGGTCAGATTTTGGAGTATCATGTCCTACCCGATTCATACTTAGTGCAATTAGACAAGTAACAGCATTGGGACCGCATCTATTCCATGCATCGTGACCAAACCGTGTATGTCGCAGCTTCAACACTGGTAAATCTTGCTGCTGCTGCTGCTGCTGCTGCTGATGATGATGATGATGATGATGATGATGATGATGTTGCGTGAGAATCTAGGTGGTCGTGAAGTCTTCCTTTGCAAAATCAATAAGCTGCTCCAGTTTACTTATTCATCTGTAGCATTGGCTGGGGACTGGCTGTATTCCTTTAAGTGAACTGCTGACTAAACCTGCGTTTGTTATTGTTGAATAGGTTTGCAATTTTAATTAGAAAGGTCGGAATCTGGAGGACGTGCGGCGGGTTGTGGAAATCGTACTGCTTAACCGTAATCTGTAGAAGGGGAAATGTTTGACCTTGAAGGTTAAAGGATATGCCAATGGTGCGAAGTGAAAAGATAAAACTTTTATGATCCAAGTGCTTGAAACAAACATGTGTGTGTTTAAAATACCTGTCTGCTTATTATAAATCAAAAACGAAATCCTACCAGTCTTCAAACTGCTGTGTGGATTCACGGCACTGGCGAAGGAAGTCCTAACCCGGACGGCCAACCACTGTCCGCTACATTGGCAGTAACCTGCATGGCGGTGGAGGATGGATCGGGCTATATCGCAGTTAGATTTCAATCCGTGATGGTCGGCTATCGTCCGCCTATCTCATTGGCACAAGGTACTGGCTAGTGGTACAATTCATCAGAGGTCACGGTTTCGAACCCCAGCAGGGGACCGAAAGAATGAACACCAATGACGAGTCATCACATACGAGCAACGTGTCGTCCATTTATCGTCGATAGAAATCAAAAGACACGATAAGGTTCCGTATAGGGCCGCATTCAATTTTTGTGAGGAAAAAACGGTAAGAAGTGGTCCTAAAGGGGGCCCATTGCAACGCCGTCTAGTTGTCAGTAGTATTTTCCATCGAACAAGAATTGTTTGTTAAAGTTGCAACGCAGAAGTAGTTCCTTTACTTGTTGGACCGGAATACCGATGTCAATGTTGTTTTCGGTTAGGTATTCGCAAATGAACTTAACAGTTTCTATCAATGGAACATTCGTAAAGAGTGCTTCCAGGTCGAAAGAGAGCAACGACTTGTCCCTCACATCAAGGTCTCCTAGTTGTTTAAAAAAATCAAAAGTATCACTCACAGTGTGGACCGGTACTTTTTACGTAGTGGTTCCAATAAGACAACAAGCCAGTTGACGACTACGTGTACAGAAGAGCCGGACATGTCGATGATCAGACGCATTCATAGGTTAGGCATGTGCACTTTTGGTAGTCCCTAGAAACGGGGTGGGTGTGGGCTATCAGGAGTTAGACGCTCGAGCAAGCAGCGCTCAAAATAGTTGTCGCGCTTCAGTTCTTTCAGCAACTTGGTGAATTTAGTTTTATCCGGGGTCTGTCTGTTGTATCAAGTTTTCGCATAAGTTTGATTGCCTGAGGAGAATGATGGAAAGGAGATCTCTTCACAGCAACTCCTTTTCTTCCAAACCTGAATATGTTGGTAGAAACAAGATCTCGCCGAACTTGAGATTCGTCAACAAAATGCGACCAACCATTTTAATACCTTTCTACACATTCTCAGTCAACTTATGCTGAGTGCCTTGCTCTTGTGTAGTAGTCAGTACCGACGGCTACTTGAGGTGTATTGAAGTGTCTCAACCACGTTTGCGGCCATCTCTGAGAATTAGTCCTAACACGAAACTTGGAGGCCGCAAACCCAAGTTCACGACATGACATAGTCGGTAGGAAAGTCGCCTGAAATTCATCCCTATTCATGAGTGTTAGCGGGCATAGAACGCACGTTCTAAACATGTTAGTTCCATCCCCATGTCATCTGTGCTCAAGAAACGTCTTGACGTTGCTCTAACCCATGTTATCGGCCGAGAAGGGCTAACGTGGTAAGCAGAGGAAGCACCAGCTTTCCCCATTACAATCGAGGTAGGCACCGTCGAATACACTCTCTGGCGTGAACGTTTGGTCGCGTCGAATGAAACGCCCGCCTTTCTTGTTAATAACTATAGGTATATTTCTCATCGAGTGAGAAACTATGTCCATATTGGGCACAGATCACATTTTACAAAAAATGTCATGCGCATGCATGAGTGATAAACAATTATGGAATTTTCATTTCTGTTTCAAGGGTATGTATTTACTCACCGTTGTGTTTCGACGCAATGTACACTAGTTTGATTAGGGGATAGTAACAGCCCTAAAGGTTTACCACACTGCATGCAATTTGTTTTCTGTTTCACTCATCAGATGTTGTCTGACCCATATTTGAAAAAGTCATCAAGTGATCTCTTCCAGGAGAACAGACTCATGGTCGTGTTCGTTTAGGTAACTGGAGAGCTTAACACAAAAAACCGTTGCGATCTTACACGGTCTGATTGTGACTTGGAGCTTATTCCACAGGACAGCATATCAGATAAGGAAGACTTGGACTGCAGATTTTTCCTGCATCTGGGTGCACTAAGGGTAAACTCCCGATTGCGTAGCCCCATTGTCAAACTATTCTGTACTTCTGAAGGCAAATAGCAGTGGACGTTTAAATAAATCATGTTGTACAGGAGCTTTACGTTACGCCTTGATCTTCGTAGCCATAGCGGATCGAGCTGAAATTGTTGGCAGCGCTCCCGATAGTTCTTACTGGAGCTTTTGCATAGCAAACGTTTGGTAAATAGTCTCTGTAGAGTTTTCAGAGAAACTGTGTCAGATCTCCTCATGCTGCGACAAATGATACTGCAATATTCCAAAATGGGGTGAGTGAGGATTTTGAAGATTTCTACTCTGGCTGGGGTTACGTGAATCTTATACAGTATATTAACCATAGATTTTCTGACCCTGGCCAGCTGGTATTCCACTTGTTCGGAAAAGTTGAAAGTGCAGAAATACCTGCTTCCGTGGGCGCTCGTAGGCAGCTGTACACAAAGGTGTTCGTTGCTGAGTGTAATTGATCTTTCGGGTATCGACCAACCGTGATAAATGATGTTAGAAATTTGACCGGGAATTTCATCATCCAAGTGATAGCATTTTCCGAGGAATTGCAGGACTTGCCATATGAGCAGTAGTGCATCTTGAAGTTTAGCTAGCCGGAATTAGTAGACTATATTTATGTCATCTACAAATACGAATGTCTACTAGCCGCAATGATATCACTGACATGGAGAAGAAACGGTAACGGACCAAGTATATTTCCTCGGACAACACCACAAGTGATTAGAAGTAGCGAAGAGTCGTGGTCGTCTATGATAGCTACCTGAGAACGGCCGCTCAGTTATGACGATAGCCAGCCTAGGGGTGG
Organism: Dicrocoelium dendriticum; assembly: GCA_944474145.2. Taxonomy (NCBI): domain Eukaryota; kingdom Metazoa; phylum Platyhelminthes; class Trematoda; order Plagiorchiida; family Dicrocoeliidae; genus Dicrocoelium; species Dicrocoelium dendriticum. The sequence goes on along the minus strand of OX104066.1, from coordinate 138,567,140 downwards.
GTCCTGGATTGCAAAGGAAGCAATCATTCTCAGAAGCCGTTTGTGGGGCACTCGGTCGAATGCCTTTTCCATATCCAGGAACAGAAATATGGTTGCGTATCCTAAGTCAATAGAATTCGACACACGGTTTAGATAATGCAACTGGAAAGTTATGCACGGTCGCTTTTCCAAGAAACGATACTGCGACCTGTCGATCAGCGCCAGTGAATTGATGAAGTGAATTACACCATTCTTAACCAGTTTCTTTAAGAACTTAGCTAATACAGGGGTATTCTGGATTGGCCAATACTTGTTCAATTCTTGTTCGGAGCCACTTTTGCGACGGGGGATGATGAAAAATATCTTCCACTGGTCTGGAAAGTAGCACGATTCCAATGAAAGGATAAATATGTTCAGCAATAGCAACTGTATGTCATGCCCTTCCAGTTTTATGACAGCAGTTGGGATACCATCGGAATCCAAATAGGAAGACTGTTTTATGGAATTCATTACCTGTTGTATAGTACTGGTAGAAAGTTAAATTTTACACAAGTTTTGGTAGTTTGCCTCGCAATGCAAGCTCCAGGCTCACGGAGGCAACGGAAAATGAGGTAAACCCTTCACGGATGTCAGCTGGACCATGAAGGGACTGTCTGACTTCATTAACCAGTCTATCTATCAAGGGGAATGTGGTTGGTTCCTCGACGTGGAATGTTAACAAGTTCTTTCCTTTTACATGACGTTCGTAGAGCTATCTGTTCTTCTTTTATACATTTCCTCAACTGAATGTGCTTGACCTTGTCAATGATGTTGCTCGACTGTGAGCTCAAGACGAAATTTCCCGTCTTTCTGTATCGAAAAGATAGTCTTCTGTTTCTGCTGACTGAAGACACGATTGCGTTTTTGTTTGGACAGGAGCACTCCTGTCGTCTTAGGGAGTAAAGACAGCATAGTCTGATGGACACGATAGTAGTAATAGTCCACGGTAGTGCACACTTTGTTAGGGAGGAAGAATGCATCCCAATCGGATGATCGGATTAATTGTTGGAATTGTTTCCGCTTTACCCTGTATGTTGCATATTGCGGAATAAAGGCGTTTTTGAGGGCCAATTTAACCCAGAAAGTGCATCGGACCATCTTGTGGACACTACCAGGGAGTTTGTCTAATACCACTGTTTGTGCATTTGTGACCTCCAAAGTGAATAGTAGGTCGAGTATACTGGTCGCTTTGGTTGGTTCAGTAACCTATTGCATCCAACCACCAATTCTGAGCGAAGAAAAGCTTTCTGTGTAGACAAGAATGGTTGGTAGAACCAGCTAATCTTTGGTAGATTAAAAGTACCAACAATCATCTTCCGTCTGTGTGTCATCTCAGCAGCAAATTCGAAAGCTGAAGTGCTGTTGATAACACGCGCTTGACGTAGTTGGCGGGTTGTAGACACATAATGAGTAGAATGTGAGAACCGGTTCCTGAGACGGACAAGAAAAGAGATTCGGGGACATTTGATAGTTATAGATGATCAAGAAGTTCGGTTGCAAATGTATGGTGTAGGTATATCATTCATCCACCTCCTTTGCCAGTACCGCGATCTTTTCAGAAAAGATGGTAATTCGAAATCAGTAAGGTAGAATCCAATGTATCCGAGGAGCACCACGTTACGGTGACGAGGATTGTTTGTGGTCGTTGATATGTGCAAGAACGCATAGGAAGTACACTTTGTTGTTAATATATCTGGTATTAATTAGAATTACGGAAAACTGACTATTTTGTGTGGGGTCATCGTGCTGTGCTTCATTGTCACATGCCTTGTTGTTGCCAAATACTATGCACGCAGAAGATATGAGTGGGAGTAGTGGGGTCGAGTCTATTCTTAGCAGGCGTGGTGATATGGGTAATGTGTCATTTGTGAATGCCGATATTGTTGTGGACGGGGAGGTGGTTGATGCAGAAAGCCTAATTTGCGGTTGGCGTGGCAGTTGCCTAACCGAGTCATCTGTAAAAATTGCAAGAACAGTGCTAACAGGTATTTGGGTTCTGCCTGGTATGTAAGGAGTGCGAATAGTCGCGGCTCCATTCCCACCTGTTTATAAAAAATGGGTGTTGTTGCGGGGTGTCGGGAGGGGCTGCACACAAATGAGCTGGATGGGAGGTGGCCTTATCCTCGTGACGTAGTTTTACTCTGTCATCATTACTGTGCCAGATTTTATGGTATGGGAGTGAATTATGGCGAGTGATACCCAAGAGACATTTGTTTCTGATTTTCATTGGCTCAGGATGTCGCTTTCTATAGCGTTTGTATGATGTATGTTGGTATATCTTATTAGTTTCTAACGTATTCTGCATGGGTTTATAGTTTTGTTGGAACCGACGAGTGGCTGTGGGTTTTCTACAATGGGCGTTATGTTCAGCTTGCGACACTGCTATTGGGCCTTTGCTAATCAGCTGTTCCCAATGTTTAGGACTAACTCCATCATTTATAAACGGTAAATGCAGCTTGGGTGGCCGACAGGCGTCAAGATTGTGAGGGTAGTAGTAGTTGGTAGGAGTTTGCTCAGGTGACATTGCAGTATCGTCAGGAAGGGTGGTGCTCGACCTTTGCTTTCTCTAGATTGTCGATCTTATTCCGACCATCACAAGGGACGTGTGCTCGATTGTGCCATTTTTACCGGCAGTCCGTCATTGTTCCATAGATACCTGACTGTGATCATCAAACTTGATCGGGTTTACCCTTCTACCCTGAAGTTTACATAATACGCCCTGATATATCTCCGTTTGCTGGAGGCAACACTCTTACACCCTATATTTCAGTCGTTTGTAAAGACACCTCGTCGGTACGAATACTGACAGCACATATATACCACCATGTTCCTGCTACAAATCCTCGGACTACCTGACTTGGTCCCACTGTGACAAAGTATGGAGGTAAGTTGGTATGACGCTGTTCATCTATTGGGCATTTATTTTGTGTTTGCCTTCTCCATAAAGTCAACAGGGAGGGTGCCACAACTCGACCTTGACGCGATTACTCGAGATGTGTGAGACAGAAAATCAGATATCAGAAAGGCTGAGGTGATAGACATCTGCGACTTCTGATTAGTGTCGCTCTAAACGGGAAGCACCATCGTATTGAGGCCGCACCATCGTATTGAGGCCGCACCATCGCAATGAGGCTGGACCTTACCGTGGTGCGGTGGTTTGTGTGTCTCAGCGATCCATTGAGTTATGCTGGGTGGTGCTTTTGAACCTTCAGAGTCACTCAAACCAGATTGGTCAGTGGTTAGAGGCCAGACAAACTCAGCCTCCTGGTCCTCCAGGTTGGGGGTTGGAATGAGGGTGGCACCTTATTCCTTAAAACGGACTCCTTGTAGCCCAACGCCAAACCCGCTGCCTTGCGGACAGGTTTTTGAACCAAAGGCTTTGGTTGAGAACCCTAATCGTTCTCCTGTCTAGGCCTGGGCAACCTGACAGTATCCTACCCACGCAATACAATGAATCTCTCTTCAAACAAATTTCTGATGCTCTGGCCACCGCAGAGGATAATCAACGGTGCCCTATCTGATGCATCGAGCAGGGTGGATAGGGGTTTGGATGCTACTGCTCAAGCCTTCCCGTCTTCTTATTCCCCCTCTTACGCTTTTTCACTCTTACCGTCCCGTTCTAGCTTCACTTTTATCCCCCAGTTTTCAACCCCCCGATTCTTGGCCCTCCCCCAACATGCTTTGCTAGGCATTTAGCTTCTAATTTCAACTCACATGTGAACGCGCAGCGTCACTCCTCTCCTGTCGACAAGGCCATGTCCAACAAAGCGGTCCATTCCAGTTAATCGGCTTCCATTTGGAGTCCCCGATCCTCCTTCAGATTGGCATGCCTCAATGTACGCACACTACAGATCGGTCAACAGGCAGCACTTGCCCGAACATTGGAGACTCTCTCGATCGATATCTGCTGCTTATCGGAGACCCGCCTGCAAGACTCGAGCTCTGTGCTCACTCTGCGCTCCCCTTCAGGTGAAGCAAGCAGTAGTTTCTCATTGCGCCTATCCGGTGACGATGCAACTTCGAGTGCCGGCCAAGCATGTGTTAGCATTGCCCTGAGTCCCCGGGCTGAAGCTGCTCTGGTTGATTGGATTCCAATCAGTAGCCGGATGTGTGCGGTCCGATTGACTAGCTCGTTCAAAGCTTCGAAGTCGCGCGGGACTAATAGGTATCTATTCATCATCGCTGCCTATGCGCCCACAAACTGTAGCGATGATTCGGTAAAGAACGACTTCTACCGCCAACTGACCTAGCTCCTTCGCCACAGAAGAAGCACGGACACTGTTGTGCTGGCAGGGGATCTGAACGCACAAGTTGGAAAGTTGTCCACGGACGGAATGCATCTGGGCGGTCAGCACGGTGTAGGCTCCCGTAATGATAACGGTGAGCGGTTACTTCATTTGTGTGAAGATGCTCGCTTATTTCTTGCGAGCACTAACTTCCGACACAGCACCCGCCGGAGGGTGACTTGGCGCCCACCAGCCTCGAACCAGCCTTGGACGCAGATCGATCACATTGCTAGCAGTTACCGCTGGAGAGGCTGCGTCCAGAACTGTCGCTCGATTTGGAGCACATGTGTGGACACCGACCATGCACTTGTGTGTGCTGACATGCGGATGCGTTTTGGCGGACGCCCACGACGACGCTGTGAGCGCATTGGCACCAGCCAACTGACAAAGCCAGCTGTTCTGAATGCCTATCGAAGTACGCTGACATGCGAGTTGAGTAAACGCTCACTGGAGACAATTGATGGTCACTGGTCACATGTTCGACAGACCTAACTAGCAGCAGGCAAATCCTCATGTGGGATGTCTAGTGGCCAACATAGATATTGGGTCTCTTCGCGGTCTCTGGAACTTATCAACGCTCGCCGGCATATTCCGGCTGGAAGCGAACACAATGAAACTCGCAAAGAGCTCCGGGCAAGACTCCGTGCTAGCCTGAAGAGAGACCGCGAATCTTGGTGGTCTCATCGTGCGTCAGAGATGGAAGTGGCCGCTGCCCTTGGCAACTATCGCAAGTTATTCAGTCTGATATGGGAAACGGGCAGCGGGAGGCCTGGTGTTAGTGAAAATATACGTGAAGAGAATGGACAGCTTATCCACAATTTGTCAAAACGTTTGGAGCGTTGGGCTGAGCATTTTGAAAAGCAAGTTAATCGGCTAGAATTGTTTGCTTCTTTGCCGGCCAGTGATCGCCCTGCTCCGTGGGTTGTCCCTTTGGATTCACCCTTTCGCTCAGAAGTCGAACGTGAGATCGGACTGTTGAAGTTGAACAAAGCCGCGGGACCAGATGATCTTCCTCTAGCCCTCTTCAAATTCGGAGGCTCTGCTCTTGTTGATGTTTCATATGAATTACTAATGAAACTTTGGGAGCAGGAAACTGTCCCAACCGACTGGAGCCGCTCCGTTATTGTTCCCATCTTCAAAGGAGGCTCGCGTTCGGAATGCGGCAACCATAGAGGAATCAGTCTGATCTCCATCGCCTCCAAAGTACTCGCCTCCATAATTCTTCACAGACTGACTGGCACTCGTGAAAGCCAGATTCGTGAGGAGCAAGCCGGGTTTCTTCGTGGTCGTGGCTGCATCGACCACATCTTCACCTTGCGTCAGTTGTTGGAGCACCGTCACACATACTGGCGGCCCACCGTAGTCGTGTTCCTCGACATCAAAGGTGCCTTCGATTCGGTTGATCGATGTGCCCTTTGGGATTGTCTACTCAGGAAAGGTGTGCCCGAGAAATATGTAAATATTATCCAAGCATTATATGCGCGTAGCACGGGCAGAGTGAGGGCTTACGGCAAGCTGTCGCCACCCTTTAATATCTCCAGCGGTGTGAGACAAGGATGCCCGCTGTCACCTATCCTATTCAACTTCGCTATTGACGAAGTCATGGAGATTGCATTTACAGGACATGACTTGGAAGGTGTGGAGCTACTCCCAGGAGAACGACTTCTTGACTTGGAGTATGCAGACGACATTGCCCTCATCTGTGACAGCTCCCAGACGTGCTAAGCCGCGCTGGACAGATTAGCACTGGCTGTCAGTCACTTCGGGCTTTGCTTTGCACCATCGAAGTGCAAAGCGTTCCTCCAAGATTGGCAGGGATCGCCTCCTGCGCTGACCCTTGGTGGGGATCAGTCGTTTGGAAATTCAACTACCTGGGAAGTTGTATCAGCGCCCTTGGGATCGAAGACGAGATCACGAACCGTATAGCAAAAGCTCGAAGTGCTTTTGCTAACCTTCGCCACCTATGGTGGCAGCGCGACATTACTCTCGCCCTGAAGGGTAGAGTGTACAATGCGGCGGTACGTTCGACCCTACTGTACGGTTGCGAAACCTGGCCCCTAAGGTCGGCGGACATAAAGAGGCTAGTTACGTTCGACCATCGGTGCCTTCGCAGTTTGGCTCACATCTGGTGGGAACACCGCGTGAGTAACGAGCGTGTTCGACGCCTTGTTTACGGCACAGGAAAAGGAACTGAACCGCTCAGCACCGTCATTTCACGCACCAGGCTCCGATGGCTGGGCCACGTGTTGCGCATGCCAGCCCACCGACTTCCACTACGTGCGTTGGTTGCTCACCGGGGATGTGGATGGAAGAAGAGGAGAGGTGGCCAAGCGATGACTCGGTCGAGGGGAATGAAGGCTCTCACTTCGGAACTGGCCTCGGTTGGAGCGTCACGGCTCCCTGGTTGGTGTCCAAAAGACAGTGAACACGTTTGGCTGGATACACTTGCTGACATGGCAAGGAGCCGACCTCAGTGGCGTTTGTGCTGTGAGTTTCTTTGTCCCTCCCCATCCCTTTTAGCCTCCCCCTCCATCTACGATCTCAGTTCCTAGGGTAAAACATAATAATCTTTTTCTTTTTTTTGCCTAGTAGCTGGCTGGAAGCTTACCAGAACGACGCCTATCCGTTGCTGGTAGCTCAGCTGGTCTACAACTGTTGTATTTATTTTCCTTTTCCTTTATGCATTGCAGCACAGTAGCTGAAATGCTTCCTAACTCTAGCTGACGTGTATAAGGATGAATGATGAAACCGAACGCATTATGCACTCGTTCTATAGAACAAATAATCTCCAATCTATTTTTGGTTGCTGTACTCCTCTGTGGAACTCTACTGGCAAACATATCGGTTGGGACTGGGCAACAATAAGGTCCGTTTGTAAATAAATTCATGAAAGCATTGCGTTTGCTCACCTACAACTGATTTCGATGAAGGCACTGGCATGTTCATCATTTTCTGGTTTACGATACGTCCCACTCCATATTATGGTGGCCAACGCAAATCGCATACGTTCGTCTACGACGCATCTGGCGTTATGGATGACAATCCGTGCGCAATCAGTATGCATGTCCACATGCCCTGCGGCGTTTTGGGAGATAGAGATGCAAATTAGCCTTCTGTATCACGGTGGAAGCACCACAGACGTGAGGAGCACAGTTTGTGTGTATATGCACATCGAATTTCGGGGATCATTTTCACATGAGCGAACTACAGTATTCCGCCTTGTCACGAGTGCAACCAATGAACAATGATATATTACAGGTAAAAAAGCGATTGCTTTACAAGTCCCGTAGGATGGTGGAAGTGAAAGTAAACATAAGTGTAAATCGTCAATTTCAGCGTCTAGCGATTCAGGTGCCCCTTATTCATATAAACATTTTAGAATGTGTACTGAATTGTTACTGTAGAGTAATATGGGGAAGTAATATGGGGAAGGTATGTCTTAAGAACAAAAGAAACGACAACGCTTACTCGTGCGCCGCTTTCTTGGACTGAGGTAATTGATGAATGTAGTTGTAATATATCCGAAACTATATTCCACAACAGCAGTGTGTAAGTAGTGAAGCACAAAAGCTGAGAATGAGCACCGTTTGTTCGCGTTTGGTTGACGTAGACATCTCTGATTATATAGCGTAATGTAAGTGGATAAGCGAATCATCCAGACGTCTTTTGAATACCGTTAGCGTGGGGGAAGAAACAACGTATGTGGGAAGAGCGTTCCAGTGTTGACACACACGAAGGGAAAAGAAATTCCGGCGGCATTCCAACCGGCTGTATTGTGTGTCCAGCTTTAGATGGTGTCCTCTGAGTGTGGTATTGCTATTCAGCTTTAGTAGGTGACGACAAGAATGGTTTGGATTCCTCAGGATCATATAAGTCATTATCAAGTCGCCACGCAGGCGTCGATATTGTCCACTGTAGACCCCGAGGGTTTTCAGCCTCAATCGGTAAGGGAGATGAAACAGGCCCTTTACGTTCTTGGTCGCCCTTCGTTGTGGCAGTTCAAGAGCGGTAAGGTCTTGCTTTTGCCATGGCTGCCAGGCGTGGATGGCGTACTCAGAATGAGGCCGAATGTAGGCGTTGAGCATCTGAGAAAAGATGGAAGGATCGAAGCGCCCGAATGCCCTCCGCAAAAGGCCAAGGTGTTGGTTAGCTTTTTTGGAGGCTTTCTCGGCCTGACGGGAACAGCCCAGATCTTCCTGCACTATCACGCCTAGATCGCATTCCGTTGAAGTGCGCTGCAATATTTGATCCCCAGTCTGTATTCGCAAGTAGTTTTATGGCGTATGCTCAACACCTTGCACTTTGTAGCGTTGAACTGAAGCAGGTTCTGAGTCGACCATTCGTAGACCCTGTCAAGATCATCCTGAAGTGCTGCATTGTCGCTGGTTGTTCTAATGGCTCGCCATATCTTGAGATCATCAGCGAAGAGTAAGGAGTTGGAGGTGATTACTGTCGCGAGATCGTTTATGTAAATCAGGAATAGTCGTGGACCAAGTACTGAGCCCTGGGGCACTCCGCACTTAACGTCGATTGGGTCAGAGATGACGCCGCGAACTCTTACATTCAGATGTCGTTGAAGCAAGAAGTTACCTATCCAACCGAGGATTGGGTCACCAATTCCACAACACTGTAGCTTGTGAAGGAGGATACGGTGGTTCAGACGGTCGAAAGCCTTTGAGAAGTCCAGATATACTGCGTCAACACCTACGCCGCTGTCAACGGTCTCAGTCCAACTGGATCTAGCAAGTAGCAAGTTTGAAGTGCAAGATCGGTTCTTGCGAAATCCATGTTGTTCTTGTGCTATGATATTGCGTTCCTCCAAGAAGTTCATCAGCGCTTCGGCAACAATCGCTTCCATGATTTTGGAGAGCACCGGAAGTAGTGTTATCGGGCGATAGTTGGCCGGATCTGTACGACTTCCTCCCTTATGGATGGGAGTGACGATGCCCTGCTTCCACATTGTTGGCACCCGCATCTCATCGAGGCATCGTTGGAAGAACTTGCAGAGTGGGTCCGCCAGGTTTACTGCAGCCAATTTCAACGCTTTTGGACGAATATTATCAACGCCGGGAGAGGTATGCTCACGCAGGGCAATTAGCCTTTTCATAACATCCGCACTCGTAAACACAATGTGGCTAAGTCCTGGTGGTGGTACAACGATCGGGAACAGTGTATGCAGCGATGTCGTGCTCTGGAAGTTCGGGGCGAATTGTTGACCTAGGGCGTTGGCCGCCTCGGTTGCGGTTTGTGCGAGTCCACATAACGTGTGTAAGGCAGGAATTCCTCGCTGCACTTTGCGGAGCTTGTTTATGTGTCTGTACAGGAGCTTGGGGTTAGAAAGGAATTTCTCAGCTAGATTCTGTTGGTGCTGTATTTTATCTTCGCGTACCAGGTTTACGCAGTGATTCCTTTGGATAGTGTAGGCTTCCCATGTTTCGGCACTCGATGACTCCTTGTATCTTCGCCAGAGTAAGTTCCTCGTAACGATACACTTGCGTGTCCTGCTGCGTATGAATGATTTTACTGTCTTCGCTCGCGAAGGTCTTTTCCTAGAAGCACTAGTTACTAACGTGTTGAACTGGTGAGCAAATTCAGACCAGGCGTCATCGGGGGATCGTTCTGCTAGAAATGTCCAGTTTGTAGCATTTATAAGTTTGATTAGAGCGCCGTAATCCGTAATGAGCTGACACTCCTCGGTGTTTTCTGAGGAATACTCTGCATAACAGATGTACTTGAACATGAGGGTTGCATGGTCGCTACGGCCTAAAGGACTCTCTATCGATACCGTTTCGATCATAAGCTCTTCATTGGTGAATACGAGATCCAGGACACCCGGTTTGTTTCCCGTCCTGAATCTTGTGGGAGATGTGATGTGATTGTAGAGTGGTAGTCCACTAATTATCTTCTGTACTTCCATTTTGAAGTGTTCGTTGATACAGGCTGGGGTTTCTATGGTATGAATATTGAAGTCACCAACCAGGAGAATGTGGCTGTACGACTGCGAGAGAATGGTCTTCATTGTGGAGGCTAGGCGGTTGTCCATTTCCAAAGTAGCCGACGGAGGGCGATACACCACACCCAACAAACATGCGTCCCCACGGCTTAGGTGAAGACGACACCAAAGCGCATCGACAATCTGAACCTCTGGGTCATCGATGAGATCAATGTGTAGTTCGCTGCGATAATAAAGTAGTACTCCACCTCCTCTACTTGGTCGATCGTTGCGTAGAATAGACATCCCAGGTAGTGCGATTTCTGCATCAGTGATCGCTTCATTCAACCAGGTCTCGGTTATCATAACAAGGTCCCTTGACATCGAGGCCTGACGCAGGCAAAGCTCCGTCAGTTTGCTTAAAAGACCTTGTGTGTTGGTATAAAAACAGGAGAGCGAGTCATAGGTTAGAAGGTTGTTCGTGGATGTAGACAACAGGTTTGAGACTTGGCCGACCCTCTCGGGTGCTACTAGTTATTTTGAGTTGTTTTTAACTCGCAAGAATGACTTGGAATAACTCTCTGCATCATGTGATGAGGTTCATGATGATCCTGATGGTCAATCACCTTCTGCAGTGTCACGCCGGATGCTATGGAGGCAGTCGGGTCAGTCTCTGTGGTGGACTCTGCAACAACGGTTGTTCCCACTGAGTTGGTTCTCTCCATGGAGTAACCAGTAGCCTCTGGTCGTAAACCTGTTGCTTTTGGTCGATTTTCTGTTGGTAGCATGTGCCGGAAGTTACCCCAGTTCTCTAGAACTGTCAGTAAAGTTGGCTCAGACGGTAAGACCAACTTCAGCAACCTAGGACCACACCCTTTGTAATTTGGTGACACGGGAATCCTGGTCAGGGAGGTAGCAATGACATTTTCTAAAGACAGCGCCTCACGAATGTATCGCCATTGCTCCAGGTCATGTGCCTGAACTTCTTCAGGAGATGAAGCTTGAGACTCAGGGACGCCATGAATAATGACGGTTTTCAGCGCGTGTTTTCTACTTCCCTGTTGATTGTTCATATCCTTTGAACGTTCTTTCCACGGAATATCCGGTAAGATACATACTCCGTTCGATGCTCTGTGGTGTCGATTTGCAGCGAGCAGAATGGATTCCGTTTCTTCCGCGGAATGTAGTGTTACTCGAAGTAGTCGAGGCTCACCATAGTGTAAGGAGTTTGGGTGTCGTGCGATGCGGCTCAGCGTAGTGGGTTCAGCGCGCATGCTGATGGCACTACAGATGGAATCCCACTGACTACGATCGTCTATCAATTTGCCCCTTATTGTGTTGGATTTGGATTCAGGAACGTTAGTGCACACAAGACTTAAGGCACCATGATTCCGCCTTGTGGTTCGCGACTTAAGAGCACTAGGTTCTTTTGTTTTTTGTGGATTTGTGAACCGCACTGGCGATAGCGATCCATGTTGAGGCACAGTTTTGACCTCTCCGGTAAGTGGAGTCACAGGTGTCTTTGACGGCGTTTTCCTAGAAGCAACCGCTGCGTAGGATGTCCAGTTATTTTTTACCATGGGCTTGCTGGAGTTTTGTGTTTCGAGTATGTCAACTGAATTACTAGTTATTACACCCTTGGAGAACGTAGAAGCAAGTGGGTTGTAAACGACTTTTTCACTTGGTGAAGTCACGGGGCTAGATGGCGTTGGAGACTGAGACGCGATGGTGAGGTTGGGACGCCTGGCCCTCTTCTTCGGCCTAAACGGGGAGTTTGTAGGTGTCCGTTCAGTTTCAAGTATAGCATTGTTTACTTTCACAGATGCGTTGCTAGCGTTCACCAGTTGCTCAACTGTTTCCGCCAACTTTTCACCCTTTTTCATTAAGAAAATTACACAACTAACAACAGGGATGGATTTGCACACCTGGCAGAACCAAAATGCTTCGGTATTGCTGCTGTATTGTCTAGTTTCGAGTGTACTCATCCCTAAACCCTTCGAATGGTACGCTTTTTGACCGTTAAAGCAAACTGGACCAGACTTAACATTTACACATAGGTCACAATTGGCTTTCGAATGGGCCATATCTAGTTGGGGCGTGTACTATGTTACTGTGACTTGCACCAATTCCAAAAGGGATTAGGTAGAAAAGGAGAGTTCAGAATTTATGTTGTAGATCTATCACTTACCATTCGCTTAGAATGGAATAATTCTACTGATATATGTGGTCACGGTCAGTAATGGGGCAGCGAACTAGGAATGACCGCTGTTGGTGGTGATATGGTGTAACGATTCCCCTCTAACAAGATGGAATTGAGTAATCGGATGTGTACACTACAACAGGGGCAGCAAGAAGGCAGAGGTACTAACGCACCGTGTGTGACTTCGCTTCACTTTTAGTTGCGTGGCCCTCGGCGCTGGTTTGAGGTCAGGGGGTCAGACTTGTCGCCTCCAGATGAGTCACACGTCCCTTAGGGTATATAGGCGACGTGCATGGTACTGATCCAGCCGGTAAGTGGATAGGCAGCGATGCAGCGCAGGCAAAGCAAGATGACTTGGAAAATACTGTCTAATGACGATAGTGGCTGCACCAAAGGCGGACCAAATTGACAACTATCGCTTTGTACAGCGACTAGAAGGAGTGGTAGTAAGATGTTCGGGTGACTCTCAAAAGGATCCTTAAAATAAGACCTCCAGAGTCCTTGTGCGACGAGAGAAAAAATAAATTCTCCGATAGTATTCAAGTACGGTTGATTTCGAAATTGCAAAGCACAGTTTACTGGTGATCCGCGCATGACAGATCCAAAAGATGAACAGTGGTAGGAGGAGCTCGCGTGAAAATATATACGAAGATTTAAAGGCGAATAACGCAGGAGGACACTTTTTGTGACTGCTCGGTGAGGTGCACTGCCACATTCTGCCGCATGTCCCAAGCCGTGTCAGGGGAGTGGAATACCAGTGCTCTGGCTTACCTAGGCTTCTTGAACTATTATTCAGTGAACATTTTACTCTGCGTCTGACTCTCCGGAAAGAGCTGGCAGCAGTTCAGGCTAGGTCAAGTTAAGTCAGGCACCACGGACGATAGAGGCTTTCGCCTAACGAGTATCCTGTTTCTTGTGCCGGTAAGCGAACAACAACCCCCGGCACGTGCTTTAGGCCCTAAAACTTAACCCATTGTGATGACGACCACACACAAAAGTAGCCTAAAGCTCAGTTGAGCACTGATTGACTTCCATATGAATAACATTGACGGTTAGCCAAGAATCGCTAACAAGCACTCAACAGAAACAATTTTGACGAAAAACTGTCTTTCACCCGATTTTTATTTGACCACAATGGGCTAATATACGATGTATCTCCTACTTCAATGAATATAGTTACGAGACTCACCGATGATGTGCTTTCTGCAGTGAGGTTTTCGTGTGGTTGGGTGTAGTTGTTCCATATCCTCCGAGTTGACCGAGTGCTGAGTAGAATAGTATGCAAACTATTGTCCCACCAGGTTTGTGCAAACCACTCACAAAAAAATACTCAAAGTTATGGTGCACCTGAGTACCGACGGAACGTACGACATCAGTAATGGCGGTACGCCGTGGCCGCTACATTTACAGTACGGCCGGCTTGTTACCATATTTTTCCGCAGTTGAGCCATGAGCAGTACGCACTTAAGCACCTATAGGAAAGACTAGTATCCGTAACGCTTGTCCGGTTATCCAATAGGCAAGTTATGTGCCTTAGGAAACTACTGCATGTCAGCTCCAGCGTTTGAGGCACGCAATCGTGTACGATGCCATGGATTTCGTTCTACCCCTTGCTGGCATGCATAGCTTTCATCGAGAGATGCGCACTGTGAAACCACATGAGCCCGTGGAAGAATCCATAGCTCCGGTCCTGCGCGGTAAGCAAAGCTTATTTGGCAGTGAATGCGCACACAATCGAGTGGGAGTAATGGAATCCACAGGATGCGTTAGTGTGTTTGCATAACACGCATGCGTGCAAATTCGACGGCCAGCCGCGAGTCCATGCACGATGGGCAGACAGACGGAGGATCAATAAATGCTGGGCTGTTTCCCACGAAATTTTACGGTCGGCCGACATAAACGGTGTCATTCTTGATCGATTTCTCAGAGATGGAAAACGAGCTTACACTACCGTCGGTGGGGTTACCACAATCCGAATCCCGTCACGTGCCTGATGCTCAGCCTGTTCTTATTATTCCTCTGTATGGCGAGTGTGGGTTAAACGTGAGAGCGGCCGCACGGAAGTACAACACTCTACCCTGGGGTGCGGCCCGTCAACGGCTGTTACTTTCAGGATTTGATGAAAAATTTTCATAAGAGTGGTAGTGTGTGCAACGCCAAATTTCCGGGCACTCTCGTCCCATTACGGACGATTTAGCATTATGCACTGTTGTATGCGAAGTATCTGAGACCCACTAGCTCAGCATACGTTGAATCGCGCAGCATTGCAGCACGACGCCATACGCTGTTCAAAGGATTTTAAAGGAAAGAAATTTTCAGTGGTTTCTGACACTTCAGCTCAAGGTATTGAACTCAAATGATCCTGATAAACGACGCCCAGTTTGCCGTTTTTTTTGGATCACAGGATCAAGTCGACATAACTGCACGAATTAACCAAGACTAGGAAATGGTAGCAGTACACAGAGTAAACTAGAATTGTAGCGGGTAAGTAGAAATGTAAGTAAAATTAATGATACAGGGAAGTTACCGGCTAAACACGCCAAGTCAAGATCAGTTTATATCACCGGATGGGCGCATTAACAGCATTTTACATTAACAAACTGCAGCTGGACTAAAATGATATCATAAAAAATGGTAAGTTTAACAATTGGCATGAGGTATATTATTGCCACTCACGTAAGTGGCGCACGTTCCAGAGCACCGATGGCAAATCACTGAACAGTAGCATTGGTATTTACATCCGGGTGACGGGACAAACATTGACTGAAATATTTCTTCACAACCACTTTAAACAGCGTCAGAATTTGTAACCCAAAACAACACATCGCGAATCGTGCGTAATATCTGCGCCTTTATATTCGAACTATAGATAGATTAGGATGAGTGCAAGGACCTTGAAAATAGATGAACAAAATGCGTTGTCAAAATATGCTTGCAAAACCGGCATGTCTATAGCAGATAACGTAAAAGTGATGTTCACCGAAAAGTTAATGGCGTGTGCCATGTCGGATAAGGTCTACAAACAACGTGGCAACCGAGTCCGAGTTTTGGGGTCGGAAACACTGTCCGATACGGGAAGGCCTTATAAGAGAAGGCAAATGGCAGATCCTGGGGGTAGCCACATAATAACCGACCTGATCTGATGATGCCAGGTTAGCTTTATGTGAACGAAAGGATCGATTGATCTGACCAATTCTACGTAATTCAGTATACAACATTATGTTCGCTATACAACAAGATCATGAATATCAATGAATCAGTGACTGTGACGTAACCGCTAGGTTACGAGACTGAGCAGAGCGAATTCAAAGCGTGCTTGGATCAGTTTACATGTAGAATTGGGGCTGTGTCTTAGGATATAGACAACCGTTGTCCCAGCAGTAGCGGTCGTAGTGTCGAGGGTGCGGAACGCGAAGTACATTGCTATAATCGTAACTCGCTAACCGGAGACTGGCATTCTGATAGAATTTGCCTACTGAGTTTTCGAAAACAGTGAAGAATTATAAGGAGTTAATTATCTGACTGTAGTTCGCAATACACATGTTGTGCGAGTGACCCAGTGGAATCCCCTGAGGTAGTCCCATAGACAAACTGACGGAGTTACGATGGAGGATAATGCGTCTATTCTCGCCTGCTGCATAATAATGCATCAGTTTACATGTACCAATGGTGTAGGCTACGCAGACTCAGTGGCAGTGTTCTCGTTAATACGCGTTGAATTCAATGCCGATGCAGGTTGTTGTACAATCTGAATGGTCCTAAGGAGTTTGATGCGAACTTTGTATCTATTTCGTCCCATGATTTCTCCTGATGGATACGCTGCCGACGTTTGCTCAGTTATATTCGATATAGGACCACTAAAAGCGTTAAGTAGTACGGTTATGTCTGACAGGTAAAGTGCGCAGGTCGGATTGAATCCGTTAAAATTATGGTTGATAAACTGGCGCTCAAACAGATTTGAAATTTTGGATGTTTGTGAGTAGTGGAAAGCTTGTAGAAAGTAGAAGTCACAATTAAAATTCACGCACAATAATATGCCTCGACGGGTAGTCGAACCCCGGTCCACGAATTTCCGGTCCTCTGCTCTACCACTGAGCTACCGAGGGCTGACTATTAGGTGCGCAAATTTTAATACGTGACTTCTGCTTGGTGCTTTACACTACTCACAAACATCCAAAATTAATCTACCATCGCGCATTGGACATCCGAAGGACAGGTACTTCCGTCCATTGGGAAGTGACTGGTGAGTTAGCCAATCTGCAACACCAAGACAGGTACTGTGAGCTCATTGGCAATACGTTGCGCACCAAGCAGAAGTCACGTATTAAAATTTGCGCACCTAGTCGTCAGCACTCAGTAGCTCAGTGGTAGAGCAGCGGACCGGAAATTCATGGACAGGGGTTCGATTCCCCGTCGAGGCACATTATTGTGTGTGAATTTTAATCGTGACTTCTACTTTCTACAGAGGTTTGGAATTGTTGGCTTTTATCTTAGCAAGAAGAGTCGCAGGTTGTTCCAACAATTTGACAACTGAAAAGTAAGAAAACTTGCAGTTTGGAAACTGGTCATTGGGAAGAGTGAATTGCCGATCTTTTCAGCCGTCACCTGAAAAGATAACTAAATGGGACGTTCCAAATACCAATGCAACACAGACACAGACCAATGAAATATGGACATTAGCGGTGAAATCCAGAGTGAGGCTGTTGGATAAAACAGAATTCAAGCCAACAGAATTGCAAGTCTGCTCACATTCTGCGACAAATACAGTAGCATTTAATAAAATTAGCAATCTCAAATCCTGTTGTTCTGTATGCGTTTACCCTGATGTATTGAGTCGGGTGCATTGTGTGTTAAGAGAAGCAAGATGGCAGTCTCACGTCGACTGTCTACGAACTTCGCGGAGAGTGCACCACTTAGATGACAGAGAAGCCGCAAGTAATAAGATTGACAAGCGCGCGACTAAATGCCTATAAAATGGTGTCTGCTAAATGGTTCCAAAGTGGGTCACAACGTTTTGTGATATGATTTGTGAATGAAGACTGTTTCAGAGAGGTGCGCCTTGACTTTGAGTCCACAACGCGATTAGCGAAAGTGTGCCGCACACATGCTGATACCTGTCCTAAATCTGGTGCTAGCTTCAGAGATGAACGGTTGGCATCGGACAAGTGTAAAATAACCTAGCTGGGCTAATTGCACTTGGATAGTATACCGCAGTTCGTCACATACTTTGCAACGCAGAGCGCAACGCCATTATCAAGACGCTGGGATAAAAAGAAAGAAATCTTTTATTCTCGACAAGGTGAGGCGCGCCTATAAAGGCATGATCATTTTGACATAACGATGCATGATCAAGAATGTGCAAAAATCCGATATGTTTGCCATAGCAGTTTGTGTAGGGGGTATGTATGTGTCATTGTGTGTGTATGTGTATGTAGCTGTGTATTTTGTGCTTGTAGTTGTGCTGCTCCAATCTTCAATGTTTGATATCGTCATCAATATGCGAGTAGGAGATTGGTGTCCGTGGGTTGGATAGAATTATCCGGATATCCACGGGGCAGTGACTTTATTTTGTAGCGAGTCACGACCGCCACGTCACAGTGTTGTTAAGCAGACATTTGTGGCTTTTTATAGGGAGAACGCTTGCCAGGCGAAACCCACCACGTCCTGGAACACTGCCGCCGAACTATTTGCTGGAACGGGTTAAACCCAAACCACCGAGTTGACACCACGAGGAGGTTGTTCGGCTAGCCATCCAGTCATGTTATGTCCGAATACCTTCTGAATATTCGTTCCACCTAGTGTTCCGATCAGTCCAATTAAACAGCAGTGTCAGCTTTGGTGTTTGGAGGACGAGATTCGCGACGAACATCCTCCATCGGCCCTTGAAGGTTGGTGGGCTTCTCTAATCCATGAAGTTGACTGTTTTCCAACCACTTCTGCTTATGTGGTTAGGAGTGTGCACAACAAACAGGAACTCAAGTGGGTGGGAAGGAGGAAGAGAGAATGATTGAGACGATGAACCCAAGGGTGTAGGCGAAACGAGCTTGA
Source organism: Dicrocoelium dendriticum (assembly GCA_944474145.2). Classification (NCBI taxonomy): domain Eukaryota; kingdom Metazoa; phylum Platyhelminthes; class Trematoda; order Plagiorchiida; family Dicrocoeliidae; genus Dicrocoelium; species Dicrocoelium dendriticum. The sequence continues at coordinate 138,548,656 of OX104066.1, read as the reverse complement.
TGTTGTCCTCCTTGAAGGGGCTTCATCACCACCAGCTCACTGTGCGCCGTCAACACTTGCGCGTGTTTATTCGTGTACGAGGAACATCACCACTTGACAGCTGCCATGATGACCTCCACGTTTTCCTCCAACGTCACGTAGGTGTCACCGGTCTTTGCTGGTTCTGTTGATCCCTATTGCACTTCACACTCTGCGAAAGGTGTTGTTCGACCGTTTGAGTGTTCGTGAGTGGTCAAGCAAAGGCACACATTTAGGTGTTATGTGAGTGCACACTTGGGATGGAACAAGCAGTGAGAAGGAAATTGGGAGTGGGTCTTAAAGTGTCATTCCAATTCGCACACAAGTTCCACCCGTATGACAACGCCGGTTGCCGTTGCTTCTGATGCTTACTGCGGGTGGCTGAAGTCGATGGATGTGGCTACTACTCACAGTGATACTACGGATCCGCGGTGAATTCGTTCCACGTGGAACATGCATCAGGTTGCGAGTGTATCTACGCCCACTGCGGATGCTTCAGCGCTCTACAGTTGATGGAACATCGATGGTCGTCTGTAGTGGCATACCGTAAACTAAATCGAACTTATTGTTACGGTGGAGGATGATACTGCACTCGGTGTATAGTGGGTTAGGGAGTTGCCGCAAGTAACCGATTACGGTATTTAGCTTCACTTGGTACATCGATCACCAATCGTAATGACGTATGAAGTATTGCAGTACGTCCGGAATGTTACCGTCTTTCCGCGCATTTGAGCCATGGCCGGTACGCACTTAAGCGCATATAGGAATGGACAGCGTCCGTAATGCTTGTCCGGCTATCCAATCGGTAATTGATGTTGGATAGAGAAACTGCTAGCATGCCTTTATCTGGGTTTGGGGGGGCACACAATCGTGTGCGAAACTATGAATTTTGTTCTATCGTATAGAAATTACCGATTGGATAGCCGGACAAGCTTTGCGGACGCAGTTCTTTTCTAAACCCGCTTAAGTGCGTACCGGTCATGGCACAAATGCGCGGAAAGATGTTACCATTTCGGACGTACTGCACACTTGATAAGATGCAGTGAGGGGTAAACCACATTTAGAGGTAGAGGAGCCTGTGGACTAAAGAGTGTAACGCATCAAACTCAAATGAATGAATAACCTTTTTGTTCGTCGCAATCAGCCGACAATTCAGATATGTCGACCAGCTATCCGGAAAAGCACCAGACGGCCGTTTCACCCTATTGGGGTTCATCAGTGGTGCGCATCCTTCGGTCCTCTGCGGAGGATCGCACCCATGACTGCTAGTGGCTCTTGCCAACTAGCCCGCAGCTTATGCAACTGCGCCATGGGGGACGGTATCTGACTATCATGAATTGTTAGCTAAATGCTATATAGCCCGACGCATCCTCCACTGCCATGCAGGCACCTGCCATGCAGATGATAGCGGTCGGCCTTCCGTCGTCAGGACCTTTTCTGAGCCAATCCTCCGCTGTCATCACGGGTGACGTCCTGTGACAACGGAGCACTATCGCCTCACCCCAGACCTAGCAGTGTTCCAATGTTCCGGTGCCCACTACGTTGTAGCAGCCCCGAAGGAACCAGACAGTCAGCACTAATAACTGCAGCTCAGTTTTGCTAGGGCTCGCCAAAACCTACCTGACTGACATTTGCTCCCCTTTGCATCCACTACATTCTGTCTACCATACTTTTGTCTCTACGGTTTTTTGTCTCCAGGATGCAATTATGCACGCAATCATATCCAACTACAGATCGAAGATGGCTTTGTATCCACCAATTCTTAGATGGAAATCCTCCCGAAAGCTGGGAAAACTGCCAACTGGCCGTTTCATCCTATTTGGACCCATGAACTCTGGACGCCGTCGACTAATTCCCTTCGTCTGCTGAGGACATAGATTGTCCCAAGTCAACAGCAAGATAGTCCGAGACGAGGCACAGCGAGAAACGCTACGATACGGAGCAGGTTGTCAATGGTGGCTGACACGGTCACTACAGATGTCCACAGGGAGGAGTTGGTTGTGCAGAAAAGTGGGGACACGTACTGCGTTTGTTAAAGACATGGATAATTTTTCCCTACGACGTCGGATAAGCAAGTACTCGTAGCATTGAAAGTGAATAAGCTGATTGCATTTCAACGACTAGGAAGGGCCATAGGGTATTGAAGGTTGTTAACGCCTTGTTGGAAACTGCCGGGTAGGGGGAGTATACAATTTCTAGTTTAGTGATTTCAATAATTCGATACGCTACCATTTTTCTCGCTATTTGGCTTCTTCATACAGAGAGAAACGAGTGGGGGTTCATTGCAATGATTATGCATCTAACGCTACCTAAACAATTTATGCGCACATAGTATCCGGCACGTTGTAACAAACCGGACCGCGACTTTCGAAGTAGAATACGGGGTCACGTTCTATTTCAAAGCCAAGTTTGGCTGTATCTGCGCGTTCTTCCAGTGCCACGAGCAATAAAACCCCTAGCTGATGTGTACTGCGGGTTAACAGCAGTGGTTGAACACAGTTTCCGTGCTGTTTGATAAGGTACAACGTTGCGATCTGCCATAAGGTCATGTATCCAGTGTGCTCTGACAGCTCATCACTTATAATTCTAAAAGTCATGCTAGGTGGCATCTCGTTTTACCGTTATTTTTGCAATAAACCACCTTGTCCCAACATCCTATGGTTATCCGATTAAGGAGGCGTGAAATTTTCGTTCCCACTCGAAAGTAAGTGATCCATTTGTGCTTGCAGATGTCGGATGCATGATGGAGCAAAAACATTTCAATATCATCCTTTGGGTTGTAGATCATCACCTGTTAGATAACAAACCTATTAGTGGCAAACGACCTTGGGTATATTCATATGTGCTAAGATCTTCTAAACCAAATAAGTCAATTCTCAAAATCGAAAGCAGCGGGGGCTGCGATTTGGTTCTTTGATCTGCTTTTGCGTCAACTGCTTGACTATCGGCCAGACAAAGACAACTAAAAGGAAAATATTGGCAAACATGGAGTGTTCTGATTCAGATGAAGAGATTCTATTTTGCGTACATGTTTCGTGTATATCCGGTTTGATCAAGCCGCGCTCAGACGTGATAAATATACAACTTAACTACCAAACGGTCTTCTACACCCAAATCACAGAAGAAGTGCGCAGGAGAGTTGATGTTCGTTCTTCTCGAACTGCATCATATACATTAAACCTAGCAACTTTTAAAAAAATAGGTACAGCAGCCGCACGACGATGCGTGATATGTTTGCAGGGGTGCAGGCGCAATCAGTAGCAAATTTTACTCCTTCAGAATACTATTCGTACATATCCCGAAAGCGCCTACGAGGCATCCATCCACATCCTTCACCTGGATAGCCTAGCAACCGATTGCATAAATAACGCAGGAAGATTTGAAGAAAGCAATCCATAGTGCCATCGGTGTGGGTGTATTAATTGCTCTGAAATTGAAGCACTTATCCACAGTTAACCAGTGGATAGGATATAGGATAAAAATAATGGCGTTACGTGCTGTTTTTCTCCTCCACCGGATAACGATTGTGTAACGTGCAGGTGTCCGTTCAAACTTGTATGCTACCTGCTCTCCGAATGGAGGGCGTGTGGCACAAAGTTCAAACAATCGGTAGTTTTCAACCTAAATAGGGCTCTGCTCCGACGAGCTGGTGTCTGATGCTGACGTAGGTCCACGAAAACTGTATGTATGACGGGGTTGCAAGGTGTCTCACAAGCACACACACACACACGCGCGAAGTGTGCGGTTGTCGAAGCGCGCATCTTTTTAATTGGCAAACGTTCGGCGACTGCGATAGTTGGCTGAATCAACGGTATCCGGTAGGGTACCGTAGCCAAAGAAGGAAAGTGACTGATTTCGATCACAGAATTCGCTTCACCGAATGCCCACAAGTGCGTCTGATATGCCGTCTACTAAGTGGAAGAAAAGGTCACTTGTCAAAGCACACTCTGGGCTAGCCGATCACACCGCTGGATCGAATCAAGCATTACGGTACTAAAGTGATTAAATTCGCGATCGACAACACCCGCGTTCTGTCGTCACATACATAGCCCACTGAATACTTGTGATCATCGTCTGGGTTTAAATTGGGTTGATATTTACCGGCTGATCACAACGACGTCGCTCTTTAGTGCATGCCAAGATCTGTAGCAAGATGACTTTGGTAGATGAATGGCGTCTCAATAAACTATGCACGCAAAAGAATTGAATCTAAAACTGTATAAATAAATAAATAAATAAATAAACGTTTTATTCCTCAGCAGCGCGAGGCACAGACCAATTGAGTGGTCTTATCAACATGTAAAACGTGATCGCATAATATAGTTAATTATTCGTCTTTTGATCAATGGTTCCCATATGGGTTTTTGGATTGATTGGCAGTTTGGAAAAAGTAGAGAAATAAGGAAACTGCGAACAATAATAGATGTAAATTTCACGGAAAGTTCAAGTAAAGTAATACGGTCATCCATGGAACTGTCCCCAGGGGACTTGCTTCCATGCAGGGTATTTCCACGATGGCTTTCACCCGCACTTCCATGCTCCAGTTGGCTCTGTGCCTGTGTGGCAAGATAGTAAATAGGCCATCAGAACTAGGTATCAAATGTCTTTTTTTTGGGGGGGGGGCTGTTTTATGCATACATTATAGGTGATGTATCAGGCGATGTGAATCATAATGGCCGGCCGTTTTCTACGATGGGCCGCACCGGCATCAGAATAAGTGTGGTTAACGGTCAATGGTATCTTGCGGATGAAAAATCCGAAGCTTGACATGTATCGCCGGACGATCGGTTAGGGGTGAGCAAAAGGAAAGCAAAAATGGCAATAGGAAATAGTGAAGAAATGCAAATTGCGAACTTGCTGATTACAACGTTCCCGTCCGTCTTATGTACTATCCAATGTTATCGTCTGTGGTTTCCGGACAAAAGTCGAGGTGGGTTGGTTTGTTTATTGTTTTTCGACTGTTTGTATGGGTCTTTTGGATTACGTGTTATGAGGTAGTATGACCAGTGCACTGTCGACACATGCTTTGAACACGGCTAAAGTGAGGGCTGAAATAACAGCTTCTGAGAGGGTATTCCACGTGTGGAAAACACGCAGCGAGACCGACTGTATTGTTCTGCCAATTTGAGATGATGACCTCTTTGTTAGCTGTTTGACTCAGCTTCAATAGGTGATTGCAGGGGTGATGAGCGTTGTTTCATATTTGGCAAACCATGATTAGGTCAATAAGCAAAGGGCGATAACGTACGCTGAAAATGCCAAGCACTCTGAGGCGCTGTTTGTATGACAAGTGGCGCAGCCCCTTGCCATTTTTGGTCGCCCGAGGTTGTGGAAGCTCCAAGACCGTGAGATCCTGCTTTAGCCATGCGTGCCATGCTTGAATTGCATATTCCACATGAGGGCATATACAAGCATGAAGTAGTTGGCGGAAAATCGACGGTTCGAATTGCTCGGATGGTATGTGTTATGGTCAGATGCGGTGAACTCGAGGTCCAGTTATGGAAGTAACATTTCAAAGTAGATGTGGTTACTCTATCTAGCGTCACTGATATACCGTTCCCTAAGGGAGTGAGAGGTATTCTTCCACCAGGGTACATACATCTGCTGTGACTGCGAGATTTCCATCCAATGAAGATCAAAATTCCTTTGAAGGTGAAGGAATGGTGAAGGATCGTGTCTCCATTACCAATAATATAAGTAGTTAAATATAACGAAGAATGTCTTTTGCATAGCGTGAAACCAAGTGCAAGAACCACACCCGCACACAATTCGTAGTTCGGTTGCGAACTTCTCCACATAGAACAAACATGATCAGATTGGGCGCTCGAGCATCTCGACCTAAGGATACTTTGGATAGTTCTTCCTACTAAGGTAACCGCTCATAGCATGTCGGTCTGGTCGACAGACGGGGAATTGCGATCCGCCGAACCGAACCGTAACAAGTCTAAGTGCACCCTGTATTCTTCTAGGTCATAGGCACAAGCGAATACAACCGGCTAGCCCTATACTTGCAGTGCAACAGAATTATAGAACTACAGGCTAGCAAGAAGCGGCAGATGAAGCAAAATGTTCCGAACACATGTTAACAAGGTCCACGTGAATCGGAGGTTCGGCAGCCAGGCGCGCGAAGGGATCAAGCTAAGGCTAATCGGATGGGTCAGAAGCAGGCGCCCCCACATGTTTACAGAATGATACTTAATCAAACGTTAAATAAAAAATAAATGGATTATTCTTTAGCCGTGCGAGGTAAAATCCTGCGGCTTTATTTAACCATGAGGTACTAGTTTCCAAATGGATCCCACACGGATATTTAAAGTTAGAAAGCGTTTAATGTAACAGATGCATTAAGAAATAGGGAACAATGAAAATTACGGTTTTAGCAACCTTTTTAATTAAAGATATACGGTTATCCGTGTTGGCGGATTACCAAGCATATGAGGTGAAAATTCCTGAAACTCTGATCTATGGTGTTTCGTACTTTAGATCCACCGCGAGGTAGCTGGTAATCCAGTAAAAAAATGGAGAATAACCTAGTCTCCTAATACTCGAGGCTGCACCACGTAGCAGACTCATCAACAGCCAAGAACACCAGCAGCGAATCATAACCAACTTGTGGTAATTAGTAGAGTTAAAATAAATGCCCTGGGATCTGATCCAATGCCACAACTAAGTGCAAATCTTTCCGTCTTCCTGTCGCTTGGGTTAATCCACTAGATTAACACAGCCTGTATAAGGGGCGCATTCCGCAATCCTAGAAAACTCCGTGAAGATTACTACTCATTTGTTGAGAGTAACTAAGGCGAGGTGAATTCATATATATATATATATATATATATATATATATATATATATATATATATATCAGCGGAGCCGGCCCACACTCGTTCACAGGCAAACACAAGCACGATGTATTTGGGGAATCAAGCGCAGATCATGGGAATCGAACGAGGTTGACCGGCGTGTTTGGCACGATCTGATCACGAAGGCAGTTGCCGAGGTGCAGGAGAAAGCCCTCATGCATGCGGAGAAGAAGCGGCAAATGCGGAAGCGGCAAGCGCCAATGGGTTGTACTCCATCGACATCAAGCGCATGGGGCTGTTGCACTTGCGGTCGCGAGTGCCTGAGTCAGGCACGCTTAGTGAGCCATGAGCGAGGTCACTCGGGACCACTACCGAAGCGACGACGGGTCCTGCAGAGAACGTAGGCAGGACCGGCGCATCGTTTGTAGGTGCGATGCATTCGATTTACTAACCGCGTGCTTGCATGTTAAATCTTTTACTTCAGGTGGTGGGTTTTCAATTTTGTCCCAATGCTTTTCTTTCAAATAAATGTCCACCTGTACACTCTTCTATATACCTGCACAACTCGCTTAAGCGAATTGTAGTTAAGTACTATTCCATTTCGGTAAAATATACTTTCTGACCTCGTGAACTTATCTAGGATTCGCTTGTAGACAACTTATTTCATATGCTCATTGAGTTAAGATTTTTGTCACGTTTCCTTATGCATCAATCGAGTTATTTTCTTTGTCTCTCTCTCAAGTGATTGGCTGTTGCTTGGTATCCCCGGGGTGGCTGCGCTTGATGTACATGTTGACAAGGTGCTTACCTATCTAGTACCCACTACCTCGTCCATTCTGGCCCTAGGATATAGTTGGTCGTTGATGGAGGGGACGGGGTGCACGGCGTTGGTGGCCGTGTTAGACTCGAAGAGTGGTTCCATGCACTCAGTGTGGAGCGGACTAAGGTCCAGCCACCGCCTTGAGTTCGATTGACCCCCAACTACAGCGTGCTTGTGTTTGCGTGTGAAGGATTGTGGGCCTGTTCCGTTGATGAAACGTGGCTCCCATCCACATGCCTCCCGGCCTTATTCCATCGGGTTTACACTGGATATGGGATATGTGGTTAGAGCTGTGGATGGTGCAGCGCAAGCTACCCATGGTCCCTCTGTAGGCGCAAGTGTCCTGTGACTGGCCACAGTGACAGGCAAATCCGAAACCGGATGCTACCGTATATATATATATATATATATATATATATATATATATATATATATCATCCCGGCCAATAGAGTAGTTGGCATTGTGCCACGACGTATGGGAAATACAGTAAACAAACGAAGGAAGAGGTATTGAAAAATTAAAACGCAGTGTTCATGGGAATAGAGTCAAACAGGTCAGTCATTGAGCACGGTTTCGCGCCATATTCGAAAGTGTTTCCAGTCATGTGTGTTCCTGATCCTACACACCCCAACCAGGAAGGCGATGGCGCCAGACCACGGCTAGCTATGACGTTAGCTCCTTCATGCTCCTGGCCCAAGTCATACGTTGACCAACTTGCTTTCGCGTCCAGCCGACTTCCGCGCGCACAGAGAGGGCACGGCGAGGTAAGCGATGAGTAGGCGAGCGAAGAACATGCCCAGCCACTGAGGTCTGCGCAGATAACTTATGCAGCTCAGGAAAACGTAGTACCGCTAAGCATGTAACGCACGCTTCCGAGACATGTAATCCCCACAAGCAGAAGATGTGTGAACACCAGGATTTTTATCATTAATTTGAGGAAGTTACAGGTCTCACGGAGCTCGCATTGCGAGACTGGTGGCGTGTACTAGATGATTGGTTAGCTGGTGTTAATGTTAACCAATTTACGCACAGCTGAATTAAACGGATCGAAGTCATTCGCGTACGTGACATCCCCTCATCTCTTGAAAAGTTTCTACTCCTGACACGAAACTGTCAAAGGGTTTATGCGTACACTGAGATCTATAAAGTGATGGTGCATCTGATGATTGTACAAAATCTTGGGTGTTGCTTCCGCTTCCGGCGGAACCACATCTGATTCACCCACTTGTGAATCTGCTGTTGTCCCAACACAAAGTGAGCATATGTGATCTGAGTGTTGATGCACTACCCGAGCATTTAATTCGAGATCTGTTCGGGTACAGTCATCTATAATTACAGTTGTGGGTTGCCATCAGTGCTGATGGGGAGGTCGCGTGTATAAGGGATCACCCGGTCGCCAACTAGGGCCGTGGTCATCTTGCGATGCGACGGCCTTGTCTTGTTTTCTCTCCATTTGTGCTTCATGATTTGAAGAAAGGCGATCCAGTCTGATACGGTGTGTTCGGCCAGGCAGTTTATTTACCGGTGGCTTCCGTTGGCGTTATCCTGTAAGCAAACGGCAAGCGATCAAATCTCGTCTGAATAGTTTCTGGTTCTTGTTTCGAGAGACCTCTTTTAATTGTCTGCACTGCTCTTTCCGCTAGCCCATTAGAAGCAGGCTGGTATGAAGCTGTACAAACATAATGAACACCGTTGCTATTCAGAAAGATTTCAAATTCTTTGCTAGTGAAACATGACCAATTTCTGTGCAGAGTGTCTCCGGTATCCGAAATATGGCAAATAACGACCGCATTTTCGAGATGGTTGTTTCCGTAACAGGGTGGGAAACGAGATACACATCTATCCGTTTTGAAGGAATCTCAAGTAGCAGCAGGAAAAATACACCATTAATGGGTCCAAACTAGTCCTCGTGGATGCTTTGCGATGGCTTTTCAGGCCAACGCCAACGGTGTACTTGCCCGGGAGGTTTATTTGTCTGACACTACTGACACAGACAGCACGTCTTTGGATAGTTTCCTATTGTTGAACTCAGGTCAGGCCACCAGCAATAACCGCGCACCAAGGCTTTCATACGGTCTATGCCTGCATGTGCGTTATGGAGTTCGTTTAGGATGAACGGCCGTGCTTTTAGCGGTGGAATCAGGCGGGATCCCCAAAACAAGCATCCATCGTGAAGGCTCAGTTCATTTTTCCGTCGTCCGTAAGGTTTAAGGTCGACAGGAACTGTAGCAGGCCAGCCGGTTTTTGTAAAGTGTACTACAGAAGATAGCGTTGGGTCACGATCGGTCCACTACAGTATGGTATCACCTGCCAATGGAGTGGTGTCGAGGTGTTGCATTAGATGGACTTGCTCTACTGGTTCCTCCAGTATTTCGTCTGGGGTCGCATGTGGTAACCTGCTTAATGCATCTGCTGTTTGTTTGTTTAACTCAGGAATATAAGAGATTCAATATTTATATGCACTTACTATTAAAGCCCAGCGTTGCATTCTCGGTGAAAACATCTGCTCGATTTCTTTTGACTCGCCCAGCAAGGATATAACTGGTTTGTGGTCAGTTTGTATTTTGAAATGGTTGCCGCAAACTTACTGATGAAATCTCTTGACGCCAAATATAACTGATAGGACTTCTGCATCTAACTTGGAATAATTCTTTTCGGCGGCTTGTAAAGTTCGTCAGACAAATGCAATCCGGTGAATGGTAACATTCGACACATTCTGTGGCATGGAACTGTTCCGACTTCGTATGGAGAGGCGTCACACTGTAAGATTAACTGTTTTTACTATCGTAATGAACCAAAACAGGTGCGATAGCAAGACACTTCTTTACACAAGCAAAAGCAGATTGTTGCTCGCTTTTGCACATCCACGGGATGTTTTTGTGTAGCAGTTCGTTCAATGGAGCAAGAAGGGTTGAGGCATCCGGTAGGAAACGACGATAGTGCGAGAACATTCCTAGGAATGATCGTAGTTCATCACTATTCTTAGGCTGAGGTGCCCGCACAACAGGCGCTATTTTATTTTGCAGGACATCCAAACCGGTTTTGTCCAGTTTGTGACGGAGGTAACAAACAGAATCGGATAAGAACTCACATTTGGACCTGTTAATTTCAACCCACACTCTTCCAGACGCTCGAGGACAGTTCGCAATGTGTTTAGCTGATCAGCGTCACTGCGGCCAGTAACCAGGATATCGTCTAAGTATGCAGAGGTGAACGGTGTATCATTCACTATATTGTCCACGATCCATTGAAAAATGCTTGGTGCTGAATTTATTCCAAATGAGAGGCGTGTGTACTGGAATAGTCCCAGGTGAATAGTTATTGTGGTCACTTCCTGTGACTCATCATCAAGTTCTACTTGAGAGTCTGCGTGACTGATTCAGTCTGGAAAACTTTTGACCGCCGGCTAAAGTCGCATACAAATCTTCAATATGTGATAGGGGATTTTGTCCACTTTTGATGCTTGGTTGACTGTCGATTTGTAGTCTCCGCAAATACGGACGGAGCCGTCAGATTTGAGTACAGGTACAATCCATCCTACCCTTATAAGAGTAGGGTGAATTCTCGCTCCCCGTGCCTGGCTTTAACGAAACATCTGCCCAACACCTGCACTGGGTCACTGGTGTACGTCTGTAATCTCGAGTTGCACGGTTGCAAAGGTAGTAGCTTTTTCATTGAACCGCAGTTTACAATGGTGACCGCAGCCCCACTATCTAGCTCTATGTCAATCGTTGCAGCCTCTGTCGCCAAAAGTATTGTGTATGGAGGACAGTTTTTGAGTGTCACACTGTTCTATTACACTGAGTTAAGTTCTCTGTTCAACTTTTCTAGGACCTTATCTTCACGTACCTCTAACTTGCTTTAATGATTCGATGAGGCGATATTCGTTGGGCGGGAACTTTCCGCTCTAGACAAGCGAGCTAGATGGCCTATCTTGCCCCATTTCCGACAGATACTTTCTTTGTACCGGCAATTGGAAGCGTGAGACTGCCGCAAACCGCAACGATAACACAAGAATTGTTTTTCGATGTTCACTGGTGTCTGATTTCTATCACTACCTCACTCGTTATCATGATCTCACTCGTTGGGCATAATATAACTTGTTGCTGCAAGATCTTCGACTGTTAGCTCTCCGGAATGATGTATATCCGTTACTGGAGACCCACTGTGTTTTTCTTCTTCTTGTCTTTTGTATTGCGGCACAATAGCTGAGGTGTTCGCCACCTGCAGCTAACGTGTATAATGTATGAATGAATGGTGTCTGGTTTGTGGACCACGTGCACAGCATCAACTACTGGGCGACCAATAACGTGCGTAATTGGTGTGTAATATTTTCTCGCTGGCGAACAATGTGACAAACGTTTTCCCACGTGGCAGCCAACTCATCCAAGGATAGCAACTTCTAGCTAGCCTTTTCGTTCGATATTCCTGCATTTATACATTGCATTTTTATTTGCTCTTCAATTTTCTCAGGTGGAATATCATTAGACTACTTACACTCAGGAATGGTTTGATAAATATATGAAAGAAAATCATTGGCATTTTCGTTCGGCTTTTGGACAAGTTTTGAAAGCAGTAACTAGCGATCTAAATATTTTGGTTCAGCCCCCATAAAGTGGTATAAGTAACCAAAGCAGAACTGGGGGTGGCATAGTTTTCCTGCTGCAGGGCATCGTGATGCGTTGAGCTTCATCGCCAAGCACTTGCCTGAATAGTGTGATTTTGTAAACCTTAGAAAGGCAAACGGTCGGATTCAGTACAGGAAATAATTTCACGTTGTTTGCAAATGATTTCCTCTATCTTATCCAGTTTGATAAGGTCGGTTTTTCCTCAGCACATGACCAAAAGATAAGAGAAGTATTCAACATTGGGTTCGTCCTTTTCATAGCCACTAAAACGTAGTATAAGCATGTAACTAAGCAACATGTAACTAAGCTAAGCATGTAACGCACGCTTCTGAGGCACGTAATCCCAACAAGCAGAAAACGTCTGAACACCAGGTCTATCAATCATTTGAGGAAGGTACAGGTCTCACGGAACTCATATTGCGAGACTAGATGATTGGCTGGCTGGTCTTATTGTTAACCAATCCGCGCACAGCTGAAGTAGACGGATCGAAGTCATTCGCGTGCGTGACGCTCAGTGGCCGGCAGACTGTCTGATCTGAAAATCCTCCGTCGAACACCTACATTACTAGTGTGATGTTGCCATCGTACACCAGCAATGCTCTGAAAGCAGCGGTGATCGAAAACAGAGCCTCTCAATATACTTTGCGCGAACAGGCCAAGTTTCGTAGCCATAGAGCAGAACCGCTCTCACTGTGACACACTACACTCGGCATTTCAGAGATAGACTTAGGACGCCTCGACGCCAGAGATGAAGGAAATTGGCAAAAGCAACCTGAGCTTTGGAGACGAGCAAAGAGACCTCATCCGCTAAAACATTAACACTGAGGCAGCCTCCGAGGTAAACGAACTTGTCTACCACTTCCAATGAATGACCTCTTCAAGTATGCTCTGTACGCGTACCAGGCTGGACCTTCTTAAAAACAAAGTTGCGAACATCTTAAAAGTAGCACAGATGAGACTAATCCCTCTGTGCTTGGCGCAGTCAGTTCGGGTACCCTTTTTGTAGACGACATCAACTAAGGCTGATTTACGAAGCGGTACAAAATGTCGTGTGTGATTTCCGCTTATGCTCCCAGCGATCGCAGTTCTGATGCTGCCAAGGACACATTCTATCACGAACTGAAGGTGCTACTAAGCAGTGCTACCAGTTCAGATAGCATAATACTTGAAGGGGACATGAAGGCACAAGTAGGGCGTCTGAGCTTTACAGAAGCTCAGCTAGGTAGGGATTAGTCTCTCCTATCTGCCTAAGCCAGTCTCGGCTGAGCTATCTCGCTTGCTTTCTGACAGTTACGAGGCGACTGAGATATACTGACTCATGTTTGGCACTTTCACCGATCCTTTTAGCTTCCCCAGCTTTGATTGTTGCTCCCCCCACTTTTTCCCCAAAACCATTTTAACCCGATGATACGCTTATTTGTTTGGGTCATTTACCCAACTTTAACCTTAGCTGGATTGCTTGTTGTCTGCCTGCTGCGTTCGTCTCGCATTGCCTCACCAGTCTTTGCTGTTCCTTTACCTATCTTAGAGCATTGAGGCTTAAAAGCCTGGTTTACAACAGACTCACCCTGGGTTTTTTCCTACCCTTTAACCTATCTAAGACTCCTTCACACTACCTTTCCAACCCCTATCATTCTGAGCCTATGATGACCTACCTGATTACTCGTTGCTTGATCCCGCCTCACGTCGATCTATGAATCTATGCATGCCACGATGGCTTAGCTCAGTATGACCTGGTTCTCTTACTTTCTAACTGCACTGAGACTATTGAGATCTAAGCGCTGCAGTATTGGTAGATATCTGACCTCACTCATTTGCCTTTCCACTGTCTGTTGCTCCTTCACAGAATGTTGCTACTGACTTTGGGAACCAAAGGTCTAGTTGGGTCCTTTTTTCCCACTTCTAGCTTGAGGTGGTAACTTGCTGCCGACACCAGTCACCTTGAACGACCTACGCATAATTTCAGAGCAACCATTGCATCTAAATTTATCTCATTTTCAGGCTTTCCTATTTAGAGTATTGTTTTTACTATCACTTGCCTCCGTTTGCGCTTTGTCCTCAATCATCACCTCATCCCTGCTCCTAGGTATTAAGTCTCCTTTGCCCCCATAGCTTCTTTAGATGGTCGCAGAACACAAAATACGGAATATTATATTTGCTCCTCATTTACCATTTTTCATCATGTTTAACATATATGACGTTTACATTCACATTGCATAAGGTCACAGGTTTTCTCGGTGGTCTATGCTGCTCTCCTTCTCTCTTCTCTTCATCGAGGTCTATAGATATCAAACAAAACTTACCAAGGAACTCACCTGGCCTGTGAGTCTGTGACCAAATGAACCTACAGTGACAAAGGTGGATTATATGTGACCTCCAAAACACTCACCTCCTTCCTGATCTACTAACACCGGTCAATTGGAAACGGTTACCCCCTCCAGAGAATGAGAATAGCTGTGGCCTGCCTACAAAAAAGCCGTAAAAACAAATGATAACCACAACATACATGAATCAATCCATAACTACCTAACTTGCGGTGCTGCCTGTCAAGCGTCCAATCACTCGCTGCTGGCTCATCAGTAAACTCAGACTTCTCAAACAACAAAGCAGATATAACTTCCCCGTGGCAACAGCTGGGTGGTTCGGGTCTAACCTGTTCCAGGAAATGTTTGGCGACAATGCTCCAGGAGGTGGGGGGTTTTCGCCTGGCAAGCGTTCTCCCTATAAAAAGCCACTAATGTCTGTTCAACAGCACTGCGATGAGGCGGATGTGACCTGCCTCCAACTAAATCCACAGCCTCATGATTACCCAGCCAATCGCAATCCCACCACGGACGTCATTCGTCCCTTCTTACACTATCCACGCGGTCAATCACAATTGCAGCGGCACATACTCAAACTCTAATAACAGCTATACACATGGTTGGCGGCATCAGGTTTCGGATTTGCGGCACAGTAGCTGAGGTGTTCCCCACCTCTAGCTAACGTGTATGATGATGATTTGCTTGTCAATGTGGCCAGCCACAGGACACCTGCGCCTACAGAGGGACCATGGATGGCGTGCGCTGCAACATCCACAGCTCCAACCACACACCCCATATCCAGTGTAATCCCGATGGAATAAGACCGGGAGGCATGTGGATGGGAGCCACGTTTCATCAACGGAGCCGGCCCACACTTCTGCACAGGCAAACACAAGCACGATGTATTTGGGAATCAATTGCACACAAGGCGGTGGCTGGACCGTAGTCCGTTCCACACTGAGTGCATAGAACCACTCTTCGAGCCTAACACGACCACAAGGACCGTGCAGCCGGTCCCCTCCAGCAACGACCAACTGTCTCCTGGAGCCAGTATGGACGAGGTAGTGTGTACCAGACAAGTAGACACCATGTCAACATGCACATCAAGTGCAGCCACTCCTGGGATGTGAAACAACGGCCAATCACTCAAAATGCCGATATCGAATAAAGTATACGCACTTGACGACATAGATACTCGCTAAATGAACATATAGAAGATATTGGTTATAAGTGAATCCGTGATAAGTACAAAATGTCCGAAAGTTATTTACAAACTACCACGCGATACAATTACGCAAGTTTACCACAATTTGCATGAGCGGCATGTGCACGTTGGGAGAAGATTATCAGGTACGCAGAACAAATAAAATAAAATGTAACGAATTTTATCCACATTAAAATGCCCTAGTTTAAGTGTAAGTTGGTTTAGCCCACCTGCGGTGAAGAAGCATCATGAATGCTACATCAGCCTCAGCATGGGGCACACATATATACATAGTTGACGGCATCCGGTTTCAGATTTGCCATTCACTGTGGCCAGCCACAGGACGCCTGATACACACATGCACTCCCGCATACATGTATGAACGCATAGATCCAATGTTCATGGCTAACTTGCACCATTTTTATACCTTCCCCGACATCTAGTTATACCTTTAACATAATCCTAACATAATCCTACATTGTCCAAGAATAAAGAATTTGTTTATTTAGCATAGATTTAACTCCGAACGGACTGAAAACGGCGAGCGTCCGCTGCAACTGTGCGGAACACCAGTTGTTTCCTAGTAGCACTGCTTTGAGACACAGTGGGCACCGAAGTGCCCCTTGGCGTCCTCCTGCAGCTGGTTAGCGATGGACCCAAATTGACCACATTGCCATAAGTTACAGGTGGCGTGATTCTATCCTCGATTGCCGCTCGTACTGGAATACCTTCGTCGACTCTGATCATGCCTTGGTACGCTGTCGTTTCTCCATGAAATTTACTGGCAGGCGCACTAAGTGTCTCCCTCTATTGGCAACTGAGAAATTGTCTCATCCTTGTCAAGACGCACTGCATACCGAACTGTCTTGTTCTACTGACACTGAGCTTCAGTGGAATAGGATCTCGGCCGCATTGCACGACGTAGGAGCATCTGCTTGTGGCACTATCAATCGTCACCGCACCAGTCACTGGATATCCGAGAGGTCGGTGAATCTGTTGGAATCCAGAAGAAACCACCAGGCTGGCTCTGAGCACAATGTGACCAGACGGGCTATTGGGCGCGAACTAAAGCGGAGCCTGCGTGCTGACAAAGAAGCCTGGTGGACTAGCAGGGATCAAGAAACGGAGGAGGTAGGAGCACTAGGGAGTCACCACAAGCTCTTCCAGCTGATCCGCACCACTGGTTTTAGGAAACTAGACGGCAGTGAGACAATCAGACAGAGCACGGGTGCACTGTTACACAATAAGGAGCACCGTATGGCTCGTTGGGCGGAACACTTTCATGATCAATTCAAGTGGCCACCTGCTGCCCGATCTCTTCCCAGTAAGGTGATTTAAGATGTGCCACGGACGGTAAGTTTGGAGGCTTCATCGGATGCTGGGGTCCGAAGCGCGATCACAACCCTCAGCCGTTTTCGTGCTCCTGGCCTGGACTCCCTCCCACCTGCATTTTTAAGGATGGAGGTGAGGTCCTCTGCAAAGTAATGACCACCCTATTCGAATGCATCTGGAAAGGAGAGTGTCCCGGCTAACTGGAGTGAATCGATCATTGTGGCAAAAACAAGAAATGCAGTCACAGACTGTTCTAACCACAGGGGTATTAGCCAAACGCCAGATGTGACATAATTGCTGACCTCGATTCTCGCTCCGAGCTTCACTGTGGAAAGGAAATCTCGGATTAGGGAAGAACAGGAAGGTTTCCGTCCAAGACGTGGCTGTATAGACCATTTATTCACTCTGCAGAAGGTGCTAGAGCAGCGCCACGCATACCGCAGAGCGACCATAGCTGTATTACCCGATTTCAAGAGTGCATTCGATTCATTCGATCCATGCATTCTGTTCGAAATACTTGCGCGGAAAGGTGTTCCCACGAAATATGTGAACATCTTACGTTTTCTATGCTCCAACACTACACGCCGCCTCAGGGTTTACGGTGCCCTGTCGGATAGCTTTTCGACCATATGTGTTGTCTGATTTCCCCATTTTTGTTTAATTTCGTCGTGGACCCCATCATAGACTGTACACTTACAGAATTTCCGGATGTAGGCGCTGAGGTCCTGCCTGATGAAAGGTCACTAGATCTTGATCATGCGGACGATATCGTCTTGCTTTTTGACGATGTTGGGGCAGCCCAATCAATCCTGAATAGCCTGTCTAGAGTGGTTTCATTATTTGGTATGCGCTTTGCAACTTCAAAGTGCAAAGTGTTGCTGCAGGACCACCAGCCAATTTATGACCCTTAATCCTTGTTTACGAGGAATTCGAGGTGGTTGATCCATTCACTGATCTTGGCAGCTGCATCAGCAACGATGGGTGAATAGAAACTGACATCAGCTCACGCATTGCAAAGACCAGATCTGCCTTCTTGAACCTGCGGAATCTTTGGCGACAGAAGGGAGTTTCCCTTCGTCTGAAAGGCCGTGAATACAAGGCCACAGTGAGGGCCGTTCTGCTCTATGGCAGTGAGACCTCGCTCCTTCGGTCTGAAGATCTGAGGTGCCTTCAAGTCTGCAGGGCGTCGCTGGTGTCCAAAGGCACCAGAGTGTTCGCGTGGGCGAGTACTAGGCAGTGGTAACCAAGTTAGTTCCTTAGGACAACAAATAGCACCGAATAAGTTGCGTTGGCTTGGGCACGTACTACATATGCCTGGTCACTTTTTACCTAGGAAAGGCATTATTTAGTCTGACAGGTGTAGGGCAGCGCAGGGCTCGAATTGGACAGTTGTTGGCTTGGCGGCGAAAAATGAAATCACTGATTACCAAACTGGGTGCCTTCTGGGCTGGAGTCCACGGCATCCTCCTTGTGCTTAACTGGAGACTTTACAGGACATGGATCGGAGCCCACACCATTGGAACATTTGCTACCGTCTCCTAATCGGATTGCCTGTTTCAAGTGTGTTTGGTGCCGAGTTACCTGCGGAGTAATGGCTGATTATAACTCGGGTTAGTGAAAGCCGCAAGGAAGCTGTCTCACCGATGCCGCCTTATATTTATACGATTGGCAGCTGGCTGTGACGGCATGTTGTTAACACAAAACGTAGGCATCTTGAACTTGAATGTTTGTATAGGGCATTACATTATTCTGATAAATCCCCTTCTAACCCTCTTATTATTCTTCATTCCATAGGTCATCATGGACGCATGGCAGCGAAGTATCCGTACAAATGACTGATGTACTGCTGCTGTTGATTGTTGAGTGACTAGTAGACGGGCACATTAAACGCTAGGCTGCAATCAGGTGGGATAAATTCAGTGACACAAATCACTAGCCGGAGGGAAGTTAACTCAAGAACAACTAATGGGTCACCATACTTAAAGGAGCCGGGCAGATTTCATCTGGGCCAGCGGCCTTGTAATGCTTTAAGTGGTAATGATCTTGGGCACCTTAAACTCAGATGGTGGTGAAGCGTTTTCATCCCAGTGAGCAATCTTGATAGAGGAATGGGTACTCATCGGAGCTACTGACCATTTAAACGGCTGCTCAAAATGATCGGTCCCACGCTCGAGTCGGCGTTTTGAAAGAGGGTTGTATTGTAAGGAAGAACATAGAAACGCAAATGACGCAACTGTAATGTACACACATGACCAAGGTATTGGTTCGCTTGATATATGGTTAGCGACTTCCAGTTTCGGATTTGCCTGTCACTGTGGCCAGCCACAGGACACCTGCGCCTACAGAGGGACCATGGATGGCGTGCGCTGCAACATCCACAGCTCCAACCACACACCCCATATCCAGTGTAATCCCGATGGAATAAGACCGGGAGGCATGTGGATGGGAGCCACGTTTCATCAACGGAGCCGGCCCACACTTCTGCACAGGCAAACACAAGCACGATGTATTTGGGAATCAATTGCACACAAGGCGGTGGCTGGACCGTAGTCCGCTCCACACTGAGTGCATGGAACCACTCTTCGAGCCTAACACGACCACAAGGACCGTGCAGCCGGTCCCCTCCAGCAACGACCAACTGTCTCCTGGAGCCAGTATGGACGAGGTAGTGGGTACTAGACAGGTAGGCACCTTGTCAACGTGCACATCAAGTGCAGCCACGCAGTTGATACCCAGCAACAGCCAGTCACCTGAAACTACAAGAGGAACTAAAATAAATCCAATAATGCATACAGATACGATGACATAACTCTTCATTAAATGAGCGTATAGAAAATGACTACGAACTAATCCGAGATAAGTTCAAGCGGTCCGAAAATATATTTTAAGAAAATGCCGCAAACGTACAGGTTTATGGAAATTAACTGCGATTACCTACAGCGACGGGTACAAGTTTATAGAAGACAGTACAGTAGACAGTAATAATTCAAAGAAAAGCATTAGGACAAAATTGCAAGCGCAACAGTTGAGAAAATGGGACCCAGCATACACGCATGCGGTTAGTAAATCAAATGCAGCGTACCTACAAATGATGCGCCGATCCTGCCTACGTTCTCTGCAGGACCCGTCGTCGCTTCGGTAGTGGTCCCGAGTGGCCTCGCTCATGGCTCACTAAGCGTGCCTGACTCAGGCACTCGCGACCGCATGTGCAACAGCACCATGCGCTTGATGTCGATGGAGTACAACCCATCGGTGCTTGCCGCTTCCGCACTTACCGCTTCTTCTCCGCGTGCATGACCACTTTCTCCTCCACTTCGGCAACTGCCTTCGTGATCAGATAGCGCCAAACACGCCGATCAACCGCCTTCGATTCCCTTGACATGCAATCAAGATTAGAATGTGTGAGGCTCATTTCGATCCTGTCCTGCAATCGTAAATTTGGTTTCCCCGCACGCTGCTTCTCAATACGCAGCTGACCATATAAGAGTTGTTTCGGTATCAGTTTCGAATCCATACGGCTCATCTGACCAAGCCACCTCATGGTAGCTGAGAAAAAGTATGCAGTCCACTGCATATATTCCACTTCGATGCAACACTTCCGCGTCTGCAAATTTGTCGCCCCGTCAGATAAGCAGAATCCGTCGTATATACACCGTCGTATACACCGCCGTATACACACCCATACACTTACACTGTTATGCCAAACATGTACTTTTGTACATTATTGATCACACTGTTAGCTAAACATGATCATGCGTGTAAAGTTGTGCCTCGCATGGTCGAGAATAAAAGTTTATTTATTTATTTATTTATTTATTTATTTATTTATATCTCATAGCCCGCCGCTACATCGTCCACATTTCACTGCCGTATAGAAGAATGGACAGCAACATGGATTTGTACACCATCACTTGCGTGCAGACAGTAAGCTGATGGTTGTTCCACACCCGGTACGCCAGCTTCCTGAATGCCGCCGACGTCTTCCATACTCGGATACGTAGCTCAATATGCAGCTGCTGGTCAATCGACATCACACTCTCAAGGTGGCAGAAGCGGGAGGTGGTTTCCAATACTTCAACACCAATGCTGATTCGTGACAAAATTGAAGATTGCACCTCCAGTGAAGGCTGAAAGAGACAGACAGTTTTGCTTGTGCTGATGGTTAGTCTGAATTTGGCCGTTGTCGAAGCCAGAGCACTAGTCATGTGCTGCAACTCATCCGCGCTGTGTGCACACAACGCACAGTCGTCAGCAAACAGTAACATACGGATAGTTGTCTCGCAGACTAAAGTTCTCGCACTGAAACGACGGCCGTTAAGCAAACCACCATCAATACGGTCTTCCACACGAATACCGTAAGCACAAGCTGAATCAAATCAGAAGACATCATTGCATGAAGATAAATATTAAACAGGGCAGAAGCTAAGACACAGTCTTGCATCCCACCAGAGACAACTGCAAAGTCATCCGAGGTCTCTCCACTCAGCTCTCATCCCACTGTGCAGACATTCAATTGCACTTACAAAGTTAAGCAGGCAACCAAACTTACCCAACGCCAGCCACAATGCCTCGTGGTTCATCTTATCAAACGCCTTGGTAAAATCAACAAAAAGCAACTACAACGTCTGATGTCGCTCTCTTCACTTCGCCTGCAACTGACGAGCCGCAAACACCATATCTATAGTGCTGCAACCCGAACGGAATCTCCACTGCTCTTCCGCCACGTTAGGTTCCACAACCGGAATGACTGGGCGGTTGAGCAGGAATCGGGCAATCAGCTTGCTCACACAACTCAGCAAGTTGGTGCCACGATAATTCGGGTAACATTGCCTGATCCTTTTTCCCTTTTACAGTAGTAGCACAAGGGCATCCTTCATCTCCGGAGGCACCTCCTCCTCAATCCACACGCGTTGCACCATGTGGTGCAATACAGACACCAACACGGGTCCTCCGTGTTGCAATAGTTCACGCTGGATACAGTCGACACAGGCACACTTGCCGTTTCGCAGCTGAGCAAGTGCTCTCTGTGTCTCATCCAGTGTCTTTGTGTCCGCCAGACTAGCCTTCACATCGTGCTGCTTGAGGCCGTTCAATGTAGGATAGTCGATCTCTGAACGGTTGTTCAAGAAACAGTCAGTGTTTTCACCAGATCTGCATTATGTCTGCAGTCTGTGTGCAGATAGCGCCTGAACTACCATCAATCAGCGTCCTCAACGGATCCAATCTCGGTCCACACACCGTCTTCAAGTAGTTAAAGTATTCCTTGTGTTGGCGGTGTTCAGCGTAGCATTCCATCTGCCTCGCCCTCTCCGTCCACCATTCATTTATAATGCGACGGAGCTGGCGATTCAGTAGTTGCGCTAAATGCCCTAAACTTGCTCTTCTCCAAGTATACTTTGATCAGCCACATGTGCAGCAAATGTTGCATTCTTCTCACACACCAATGTGCCAATCGTCGCATTGTTCTCATCAAACCAATCAGGCCGCTTACAGTTGGCGCGCCCGATGGTCTCCTCGACAGCAGCTGTCACCTGGTCGCGAATGTGGTGCCACAGGTCGCCCACTGTGGCTAAGCATTCCATATCACACAGTCGTGCAACCATCGCCTTCTCCAGCTCAATAAGTTTCGCCGCAGTACCGAGGGAGGGAATGTTAAATTTACGCCGATTCACGGCGGGTGTGAAATACATAGATTTACGAAAATATATGTACATTTTGGTCCGCACCAATTTATGATCAGTGCCACACTCAGCTGCACGCAGTACATGTGTCATGCACACTGCACGCATATCACGCTGACGTACGAGGACATAGTCGAGCAGATGAGCGTGACCACTCCGTGGGTGCGTCCAAGTTGTTATGTCACTCGCACTCAGTGCAAACCGAGTGTTCGTGATCGTCAGGCCGTGAGTGACACACATCGAGAGCAGCCTGTCACCGTTCGCATTCGCTGAACTAATGTCATGCGGACCGATAACATCTGTCCACACCGATGCATCACGCCCAATGCGCGCGTTGAAATGACCCAGCAGAAATAGTCGCTCGCTCCTCTGCCCAGAGCGTAGCACAGAGGATAGATGATCGTAGAGCTGAGCACGCGTTTCATCAAGACAACACATGGTCGAATCGTACGTGCTTATAGTGGCAAAATTACCTCTTCGATTCGTAGGCGAGCAGTCATCAGTCGCGCGCTGATACCCGTTGGTTCACCCACCAGCTGGTCATGGACGCGATAGGATATTGCAAAGCCGACCCCATGTGCACGTGGTGCTGAGATGACGTTGCCCAGCCAGTAGAACGTGTTGCCAGCACCTGCTTCATGCAACTTACCTTGCTCAGCGGGCCGAGTCTAACTGAGTGCCGCAATATCGATGTTGTAGCGCGCCAGTCATATCGCGAACAGTGCAGTGCGTCACTCAGGGCGCTCCCTCGTGTTCCGGTCCAGTAGTGTGCGCACGTTTTAGCACCCGATGCTGAGCGCAGGCATACGATTGTATTGGTGGGCAATCGCCCTCGAGGTGGCGGTGGTGCTTCGGAGATTTGCTTGAGGGATTCCACCCGGAGCGTTTGGCTCATAGCCTGACCCACAAAGCGGTGGGAAGCAGATCTAGCTCGGGAATGTCATTGCAGATACAGATTGGGATCATCTTGCTATACGTCACATGCAGCCATTGAGGTGCAGGAACGATTCGTATATGTTGTGCGACCGTATTGGGATACGCACCTGCGATCACGGCCAGACGCAGGAGTTTTGCGATGAAACATACATGTCAACAAACAAACAAACAGACTAAGACACTTTAAGCGAGTGAGGGTTATCACCCCTACCCGCAGGGCAGTATAATGCTGACCAATTATTGTTTATGAACATAAAGCAGCGGCTTAATCTGGTTAATTGTAATCATTTCTGCGAAACGGAGAAGGCCAGAATTGGTGTGAGGTAATAGGATTGTGAACGTGGAAGTGACATCAACTCGGTGACCTCTAGTCAACAAGTGTCGGCCGTTCGAAGAGGCAGGTGGCTTACGCAGACCAGCAGCTTGACTCTGGCCAGTTTCCTGCTCTTACGAACGTTGAAGTTACTTAGATATATGCACCTTCATTCGTGAACTCAATGTTCAATCGGTCCTGCCTATGTAACCGGAGTCGCAGTCACATATGATTTAGTAAATGCAATGCGATTTGGCCCCGAGATGCTGCGCCTCCTTTACAGAGGAAAGTGGCAAATTTTGGTTTTTATTTGTGACGATGACCTTGGTGGCATGGCACAGGTCCGACACCTTGTTGTCCTCTACCTGGAAACGTCACCTTTGAATGGCAGTTCAATGACTACAAGCTTCTTTGTATACCGTGTACACTAGATCCCTTGGTCGCACTAGACTATGTTTCGCGATGAACGATCGGGGTAGCCGTTTTTATCAATGAGCGTGTTGGTAATCAACTGCAGGTCGTCAGTCAGGCCATCAGCGGAGCAGATTCGTCTGACACGGCTAATCAGGGTTCTTACGAGCCTCCGCTTGTATCGCATTGGTGTGAAGCTAGTGTAATGCAGATACTGCCCGGAAAGTGTTGATTCCCTGTAGACAGTCCTCTTAATCTGTCCGTTTTCTCTGCGACTGCCAAGGATATCCAAGTACGAGAGGCAATTGTGCTTCTGTACCTCACAGGAGACACTCAAATTGACATGCGCAGAATTTAGTTAAGTTACCAACTGTTCCATCTGATGCTCCGATGAACAAATGGCCAATATATCATCCACGTAGCGATTATATTAAGTTATCCCGAAATCAATCGAATTTTTTGCATTCTATTCCGAACTTCTCTGGAAGCTTCTGGGAGATTCTTTTATATGGGTATATATGGAGACACACTGGAGCAATAATCCAACATTGTATATTTATTCTACCTTTTAGCAATGGGTGCGGTATTGGCACGTGATCAACGTGCTATTCGCGTGTATCTATTGTACGAGTACCTACAAGGGCGCAAAGCAATCGAGGCTTGTCGAAACATGCGTGGCGTACTAAGTACGGATGCTCCGAGTTACGGTATAGTGACATTATGGCTCCGCGGATCCAAAGTACGCAACTACGATTTGTTCAACATCGGAGCTCAAAGACGTAAGACAGTAGACATTGACAACAGCATCCAGGACGCTCTAAAGGAGGATCCGAGTCAATGTGTGCATGAAGTCTCGTCACACTTTGGCCTTCGAAAAACCACTGTTCATTCCCATCTGCGCCAATCCGGAATGCTCCCACAGCTAGGACAATCTGTACCACATGAATTGACTGATGAGCAATTTTTAACCCGTTGTGCCATCGCATTTTCATGGCTCACCCGAGAGCGCAATCATCCATGGCTGAACGATATCGTTACTGGGGACGAGAAGTGGGTGCTCCTTGTCAACCATAGCAGGAAGCGTCAGTGGATCGCAGAAAATGAAACGCCAGTACAAATCTCGAAAGGCGAACTGCACTGCAAAAAGTGCTGCTGTCGGTCTAGTGCGATCGCCGCAACGTCATCTTTTGGGACTGACTACCCGATAACTCCACTGTTACTGCCGATGTCTACTGTCAACAACTGCAAAAGATGGTTGACGAACACCGAAAAAAGTGTCCAAAAGCTACCCGATTTATTCTTCTGCATGACAAAATACGTTTTTATTTGGCAAAGATGACATGTATCAAAATTCAGCAGCTCAATATCGGAACGCTTATGGATCCAACATATAGCCCGGACCTTGCTCCTACTGATTAACACCTTTTCCGCTCGCTGCAGAATCACATCAATGACAAGAGATTTCATGACCGCAACCATGTCGATACATACTTTACCCAATACCTTGAGAGCTAGGCCAGCTCGTTCCATGAGAGCGGCACGGACAACTTGCCTGAGCGTTGGCAGTACGTCGTTGATAACAATGGATGTTACATTTAATAAATATTGTTGCTTGTTTGAAATAAATATTGATTGAAAAAGTGTGCTAAAAATTTCGCTTGATTTCGGGACAACCTAATAGCATGGCAGTGGAGATATTTCTCCAGACATACCTCGTTCCACCATTAACATAAAGAAATCGGTAAGTACCGGGCCCAATGGACTGCCCATCGCTACTCCATCAATTTGAGAGTACGGCGTGTTTCTGAAGTGAAAGTTGACATTCCTGTACACAACGACAACGAGTCTCTTAGTAGTTCAACTGGCATCGGTACAGGACACCGCGAACGTTCTGCTAGTTCACAAATATAATCAACAGTTTGATGCAGGGGAACATTGGGAAACAGCAATTCCACATCCTACTGGTCTAATTTCATGCGAACTGGTTCACGCACACAATATCTAATCGCTTACATGTGTCAACTGATGGTCTCCGACCGTCTTGTCAATGTAGATGGGACAAGTTTATTTTTGTAAATGAAACACTATTCGTTCGGGTCAAATGCGGCTTAGAGTTTGGCGGGCAGCGGACTCTGTATCATCAACAACTGCTGCAACGCCGTTGCCATGTGAACACTAGTGCAACAATTCCGCTATCCCCATGGCGTCCTTCACTTCCTCAACGGCTGAGACGATGAGCCGTGATACATGCAACAAAAATAGAAGATCACAGTAACTTAGGAGGAGTGTGAATCGGTTCATTATACGGTGCTGAGTTCGGGGTCAGGTTCTGCGAGATTGCATTCACCTATGAATCAGACGAAATGTCTCATCATCAATTAAACGCGCAGTGTTATACAATGAAGTAGGACAACAACGATCGACGAACAAGCCCATAGAGGCGCAATCTACTTGCGTTGCTTCACAGGTTTTATTCGTATTTTAGGTAATGAAATTTATTGCCTAAATTGCCTAATTTCTTTAACACTGACTAATGATTAGTCACCGATGGCTACTCAATTGTGATTAAGTAGTTGGTTATCTGTTTTGATACAGTTGAATTTGTTAGTAAGTTTGGTTGCCGACAGCTTGATGACTCAGTCCTTGTAATTGTATCCACACCGTAAAATTCCATTTTACCTCTTTGGGGTCAAATAACCCCAGGTTGTTAACCACAGGTCTAGGCTGACGTGCTGTGATGTACTCTATCGTTCTCTGGAGAATGACCGGAGCCGAGTTGATACCGAATGGTAGTCTGTTATACCTGAACAAACCGCGATGTGTACTGATTTGCGCTAGTGTTTTCTCGCTTTCGTGTAGTTCGAGGTTCTGATAGGCGTTTGCTACAGAGTTGAGCGTAAACGTCCTCAATTTTTGGAATGTGGTATTTTTTAACCGGTATACTGCAACTGAGATTACTTTTGTAGTTACAACAAAAGCGAATCGATTCATCAAACTTGAATACTGGAACGATTGGCGTAGCTCAATCCGAATCTGTACTGGCTCTATGCTGCCTTTCATCTGCAGGTGATCAAGTTCCATATTTAATCACGGTGATTGAGCTTTGACAAACCGTGGTTGTGCGCCAGGTGAAATGCAGATTGTAACTTCCGCACCGGAGAACGAACCTTCTTCTGGTGTCACAAAAGCAGGTGCGTATTGCTGGAACGGCGTTTGTACCACCGATGTTAACTTATGTGGGTTTAACTGTGAAAGTAGAAGCTGATTGACCCAGTCGCGACCCATTCGATTTGGATTATTTCCTTGTGCTCTGTATTAGTTCACCGATTTGTGGACCCTTCAAATGATTCCTCAACATCCTGCTCCCCCAGGAATTCCAACTCACCACCCGTGTAGGTAGCAACAGTAGGGACGCCCGACACAGTTTAGTGTGGCTCGTTGGGAATTATCTTCGTGACCAAGTTCGTTCGTCACACAACGAGGTTACTGTATGGTCTGTATCAATTTCGAAATGCACTGGATCCGCTTAGCATAAGGCTGTATGCAAAATGGTGGTTGTGCACCTGGGGTAGTTGTGTGTGGTATATGCTCCTGTTGTTCTGTTGAAGCAAGTTGTTTGTTTAACACCAGCAAATGCCCACCTTTTCAACATTTGTTGTAAATACTCTGAGCATGTGCAACGTCTCTGGGATGACTGTGGCAGAAGCCACAGTAATAGCAAGCTAACGAAGGCTTGGCTTTTTCAAATTTGTTGACTTCAGCCGGGAAACTTTCAGCATATGGCTATGCATTAAGCTATAAATCCTGCGAAAGCTGGGCATTCGCTTCAGCAGCCTTCACGCCCGTCGCGACATCATAGACACTTTCCAATGTCAGCCAACAATCAACGCCGAGTGCGAGCATTTTTCACTCCAACCACCAAAAGATCCTGGATCATATCGTTTCTGTAGCTGCCGAAATCACCATATTCTCTCAACTTTAGAAGTTCAGCAATGAAGGAAGCAACTGACTCAGCCTCATTCTGAAAGCCCGTGTAGAAGTAAAACGGATGCACGTTGGTAGTTTTGGACCATAGCGATTACAGACCAGTGTGACCAGTTCATCAAATTGTTTGGTATATGATAAATCTGGACTTGCTAGGTAGTGAATTAGTTCGTTTATTTGTGGACTACAACTCCTCAGCAGTATGTTCATGCTGCCGTCTGTAATAAAAATTTCCTCATCCGAAAAGACACCATTCTAACGCTCAATGTAATGGTTCCGAGTACCATTTCTCATTTTCAAGTCGAGAGTTCAAGATAAGCTTTGTACACCTGTGTTTGGAGCACTTTCAGCATTTTTACGTTACTGACTGACTAATGACACTATGGTTTATCTCGCTTCACCGGAGTATGTCGAATCCAACCATCCATCAGCCAACGACGTCCGTTGTGACTGAGGTTACTGCGGCTTAGTAACGTTTACTGTTCCTCGACCGTTCGCAATAAATACTCGCCAGTACCACCGCGCAAGGAATCAAACTCAAACAAGCTACTTAGCTTCTAAGAGGCTAAGACTGTCTGATTGTGCATTCGTATCCACGGCAAATAGATCGGTGTTCGAGATCAGCTCACTACGCAATAACGTACCACGTTTTTAGTTGACGTTATCACTGATAGTATTTAACTCGGCTACGCAAAGCGTGTGTTGTTCCTTGGTTTTGGGAATCCTCCCGTTAATTTCCATATGTGTCGGGGCAGTTTGCTGGAATTAGGACAGACAGCGATCGTTCTCATTGGTAAATGACGACTGAGACTCCAGTGCACCATAATCATCGAGACCAGACCAATTGATGGCTGGGTTGGAGAGCATCGACGCATGCATCCTCATTGCGACTCATACGTTAATCTCGGAACTAAGTTCTTCACCATACAGCTTGGATATTGGGCAGCGTGTCCCAATGATATGTGATCCACTATCAGTCTAGCTAATTACAGATGGGACGCAAGTTGGTCTGTTCGATGCGCACTGCGATTGTTACGCATCGGAAATCTCGTATCGCCATGCTAACGAAGAGCTGCGACCATTGCGCTGTGTTGCTAACTGATTTGAGCCCATCTGTATGCTAGAGAAGAGTTGTGTCGGACCAGTGATACACGGCTCCGCATCACAAATAGAGATTCCTGAATGTTGCGCTGAATGAGATAAGGAAATTACTGTCTAGCTCCTCACACTTCCGATGTATCACAATGGGAATGTTTAGTGAGGAGCTAACGTACAATGACCGGCGACTCCAACAGGGAAAGTGGAAACCTAATCACAACCAGTCGGAGTATTCCACGCTGGAATTGCATGCAACCATTTTCGGCGACACCAAATAGATTGCATGCGTCTGGGAGACCAGAACTCGAAATAGGGTGTTAAACAAGTGTGACCACTTAAACCCTTTGTCCCGCTCGTCACATCCACCTCATCACTACAGTTGAAAGCTGTCATGCTAGTCGATCCATCTTCTATGGTCGTGCGTGTCGCCAAATATTCGGCTGGCTGTCGTCCACAGTAGTTGGGAATTCGACCACAGTGTCTCAATGACAGTGATGCCGTTCAAAAACCCAGCTCGACTGTGCTTTGTTACCTCGG
The DNA here is from genome assembly GCA_944474145.2 of Dicrocoelium dendriticum. Taxonomy (NCBI): domain Eukaryota; kingdom Metazoa; phylum Platyhelminthes; class Trematoda; order Plagiorchiida; family Dicrocoeliidae; genus Dicrocoelium; species Dicrocoelium dendriticum. The sequence continues at coordinate 138,518,590 of OX104066.1, read as the reverse complement.
TAGACACAACGGATGCACAGGGACTGCCCATTCAATCTTCACGCCTGCAACCTGGTGGCATTTTTTCCACCTTGACAAAATTCCAAATGACCATACAAACCCCAGGCAACTAGCATCGCTCCCCTTAGGCAGTCGAGCGCCAATGTCCATGTAGCGTTTGGTCATCAATCTAGTCCATTGGCGGAAAGAGTTGCGATCTATTCCGTCAGCCAGCACAGCATGATCTGCGCAGACTTGAGTCGGTCGTTTCAATGTCATCCCGCTCAAAGTCAAATCGCGCCTATGGTTTATCGCGACCCTTCATGTAAGTTCGATGCCAACAGTAAAGTTGAAACGTCCCCTTAGTCAATGATGTTCCAGTCGCTACCATACCTTTTCAGGTTCCCTGAACTGAAAGTATCAAGTGGCGCTATTATGGTCTAAATCGTCTATTCGCTTATCAATATTCCTTCAACACGCTAGACGCATCGTCGCAAGTAGCTCCAAGCCTGACAGCCGCCCACTCATTCAGAGTTGATGGTTGAGTCAGTAGCATACGATCCTCCACTGGGCCATAGTGGCCATTCAGTCCTAACGTTTGGTTGTGTTATGCCAGTATTCTTACTAAAGATAGAGGGACTCAAGGAACTATTGCGGTCTATTTTAAGCTGCGCAACTTTGCGGCAACCGTTGACTGCGACTTACAGACGCACAGTTCAACGAATGACGCATGGAATTAAATGAAAGCTAACATTAATTGGGTCATACAATCATCATCAAAGGTTGTACCGTTAAGATTATCGCGCCGTACCAATACGCAGATCCGAAGCAGAACACGTAAATGGATTAACAGAAGAGGTGAGATCTAGAGACAACATTCGCTAAGCTTAGGTGATACCACATGGTAGAATTAAAAAACAATCAGAAACTACTGCACGTCGTTCATTAGAGTCCATAAGTACTGACGGCAGGAGACCATAATGCTAAAATTTACGAGTAACACCGAACTACTGTACAGATATGTGAAGGGCAAATGAAAGATGAAGCCCGGAATGCCACCACTCAAGACGGCCAGTGGGCTAACAACCACTGCTGTGAATGCCGCGAACGCTCTTCACCTGCATTTTGGCTCGGTAGCTACAAACACCATGGAACCTTTGCCCTATCAACTCCAAACAAATGTTGTTGGCTTATCCAGCGCTACCTTTACCTCAGCAGCTGTTGCATGCAAATTACAGTCTCTCCGGGAGTAGAGTTCCCCTGGAATCGAGATGTTCTTCCCAAAAGTACTAAAACCCCTTGCAGCCACCATAGCGGCATCACTTGCAATCTTTTTCCAGGGTCAGCTTAATTCACATACACTCTCATCTGAGTGGAAAAATGGAAGTATCTCTACAATATACAAAGGAAGTAAGCGACCGGATCTTACAACTACCGACCTATTACTCTTTTTCCTGTTTTATCAAAAGTGCTGGAATTCTTAATCACAGATGAACTGACGCGTTACTTTGAAAGTCTACAAATAATTTCTAAGGCCAGACATGGTTTCAAACGCAGACGATCTTGTTTCACTAATTTGCTGCTTACTCGGGACTCATGGACCTGGACGCCTGACGTAAGTTTCCCCATAGATGTGATATACCTGGATTTTTCTAAAGCATGCGACAAGGTCAATCACATCTTACTCCTCCAAAAGCGTGCTGCCTACGGTATCAAAGGTTCCCTATTCACCTGATTGGAAGACTACTTACACGAGAGAGCAATCAAAGTAAGAGTAGCCAACACTCATTCTGAAAGCGTGAACGTTTCTAGTGGTGTACCGCAATGATCCGTCCTCGGTCCGCCACTGTTATTAGTCTACACTGATAAGCTTCCAGAAGACATTCTATCCCCGATGCAAATACTTGCAGCCGATGCTAACATATGGAGAGCAATTCGCTCAGCATCCGACCGTGTCTATCTTCAGGATGATTTGGCTAGGATTAACGAATGGGCAGAAGTGAACCAGCTCCTAGTTAACCCTGCAAAGTGCCACCTTCTGACCGTTCGCAACAGCTTGGTCAACGCATATCTTTTGGGGTAACAGGTCCTGCAACACGTGCTTAGTGAACGCTACTTAGGCATAGTCGTGCAAGTCTTGGCAATTCTCTCAAATGTTCGAAAGCACAAAGTGTGCCGAACTTGAACTTGGGGATTCTGATGCGAGCTCTGGGCACCTTTGTGCGACGGTTAATACCAATGCTGATTAACTCCTTTATTCGTTCTCATGTTGAATCTACAATTCAGGCCTGGTGTCCTTGGTTAAAAGGAAACATTCGCCTATTGGAACAACCCTAAAGCAGAGGCACAATGGCAACCGGTGGACTAGGCGGTCGAAGTTACGAACTGCGTCTTCGTGTACTCGGTGTGTTCCCCTCAGAATATCGACGGCTTCACGAAGATCTTATTTGCACATACCGGATACTAACTGGAAGGGAGCATCACTGTTGACCCTAGCCCCTTATAAACAATGCTGAAGCAACCACCTGATACTAGTGATGTAATACTCCCGTTTGAATTGTAGAACGTATTTTTACTCACTTAGAATCTGTTCTCACTGGAATGCATTACTAGGATATGTGGTGAACGCACCAGACATGACAACATTCGAAAGGCTCTTAGACTTTTATCTTATGGATAAACGCTACACAACAGTTTGATAAAGTGCAATGCTTTAACCACTGATAATTCATGTCCCACTTTAGCACTTTTAGATGTCAATTCTCTTTTGCGTATCCATCCTGTGGGTCTCGTAAATTTATGCTTTGTGTCCCATAATACACCGCTGAACTAATGAAATGTGGAAGAGGCATCAGCAAAAGGAAGTTCACATCGGTGGACTCAGCTCGGTATACATGATCAAACCTGTCAATCCACTGTAATTCATTTGGGTAAAACTAATGTATGTGCATGTGGAACGAAATTATACGAGTAAATCAATGTTGAGCAATCAACACCAAGACAATCTGATGTCACATGCATCAACAATCGCCATCACTCTGATTGGTCCTTTCACACATGCACGCACGCACGTATACACCAACACTTATCTTCACTTCTCGTAACTCGTACTGGTCACTTTTTGAGTAAACCGTTCCCATCCGCACGCTGTCTTCTTTCCGGCTAAGGGCCGATATACATACCACTAGGAGAAAGGCGTGACATCTGATAGACTGCCTCAGTTGCTTTTGCACGCATAATTCTAGGCAGTTTACCGCAATCAGTAATACCTCATTGATTGCCGGAATTATCGGGTTGCGGTTGATCGATAGCAGTGTGAAGCCCTTCGATAGATCCACCTGACGGCCTGTCATCATGAGGTGCCTTGTAATAGACGAAGCGGCGTTCCGGATCTCCAATTCATCCTTCACTCCATGTTGCACCATGGATTGCTCCAACCATTTTGGTAACTGCTCTGTCATCCTTGAGGACAGCGGCTGGTCGGTCCTGCCTATATAGACGTCACCGCAACCGCAAGTGAACCGGTAAATAATACGAAAGGCCAAACCGACTGAGGAACTGTCCGGACGGTAGTTGATCTCTAGTCTCCGTGTGACGTGAAGGATTCGTAGACACGAGATTGTGTAAGTGTGCGTTACAGCAGACCTAAGTTTATGACCAATTTCATTTGAAATGGTCCCCTTTGAACGGTAGAAGTAAATAAATATGCTTTTTCTCCACCGTTTGTACTGATGGCTTCTGTTTGATGGGTCTACTGTGTAACGGAATAAATTTCTCCGCGTACCCGTTTGACCAAAGCGTCCTAGGTGGGAACTCTTCTTCACTCTGCAGCATCTCTGAACTGCAGCTACGCCTGACTCTTTCGAAAAGGGTTATGACGAGCGCGCATTTGTACGCAACCGGTGCGAAGCTGGTGAAATGCATATACTGCCAACTCCAAGTTGCTTTACGTTAGACGGTGCGTTGGAGTTCACCTCCGGTTCGCCTTTGCTAAAAATATTTAAAAACGGCTGGCTATTACGCGGGTTCCATCTCATACGACACGGTGAGTCAAACTCAACGGGGTAAAAATTCGGTTAAAATGTTCCTCATTGGTAAAGATTAATATGTCATCCACGTAATGTTTATGCAGCTTAGCTTCACTAGTAACGTTAGTGATCTTCCTTTCAATCAGTTCGATGAAAAGATCCGCAACCTTTGTCTTCTTCGGCGTTGAGCAAATGGGTGAAGGGGACCCAGTGTTCACTGTAATTCAATAAGGAATGACTACAAATGGGACGTTGGTAGAAACCCAGTCGTTTTCTAGTAACCGAGTGCAGGACGTGAAAAGAGTGGAATGTATTCTGGGAGCTGATCAGCAGTGAAATCTCTATCAGATACTCCTGTTTGGTCATGGACAATCAGTCATTTGAGATGGTGCAGCGAAATAAATGCAAATTTAACAGGTTTTGAGCTCCACCAGCGTGTTAGCTTAGATGACAGATTCCGGCTGGGCATTCTACGCTTGCCAAACACGCACAGAAAAGAAATTCTGATGTCATTCCAAACAACTGCATTGCTCTGCGAGCTTTAGATGGTGACTTCACAGATTATTATCGTGACAGCTCCAGCAAATGGTGGCACTTGTGGTTCCGAACTCCCAAAATATGGTACGTCACGATGAGGTCCCCACCTACTCATCAGTATTGTCCGCTGAAGATCCCGAGCACTCTCAGCCTCTGTTCATATGGTAAATGGTACAAGCCTTTGACATTTTTGGTCACGCATTGTTAGGTATCCATACGGCGGTGAAGTTCTCCTCCGCCATAGCTGCCAGACCTGTATTGTGTATTCCACATGTAGATGTGTGTATGAGTCGATAAGTTACTGAAAGCTTGAAGGGTCGTAACATTCGAATGTCCACCGCAGACGGTCCAGGTTTTGGATGTCACTTTCTGATGCCGTTTTGGCCTGATTCAAACAACCAAGATCGGTCTGAATCGAAACGCCTAGATCAATTTCGCCAATAAAGATGAGCAATGATTTATCACGGGTGAAAAGCATGTGCTTGACAATTCCCATGGTTTGGTAAGAGTAAAAATTAAAATGGAAAGGGCCAACAAATAAGTAAATCGGCACTCCAATCGTCCACCGATTTAAATGCACTAATGCATAACGATAGTTTGAAGTGGGAATGTGACGTGCACACACAAAATAGTATAGAGAGCTGCTCTAGTTTAATAATTGCGCGGAAGAAAAAAGGAAACCACAACGCTCACTCATGTGTTGCTTCATTTGACAGATGTGTTGCGTTAATCCAGCTAAGATACATCCAGGCTACTCACATGGACACTTCTGCATGTATCCTCACCGCCACGTTGCGGAAAGGCTCGTTAAACGCACGGTTAACTTTGCGTTATTTCGTACTCCAATTGGAACGGACTATATCAAGTAAGGCAAGTTGGAAAGCCTTTCACCAAGGTTTTTTTTTGAAAAGCGTTAATGTAGCGCCATGGATAGCTTGAGTCCGAAGGGCATTCCAGGCACCGGACACACGGAGGGAGAAAACATTTCGTCGACAATCAAGTCGACTGTGGTGCGTAGCCAGTTTGTGCTGAGGGCCTCTCAGTTTGCTATTTTGGCTAAGCTGCAACAGATTGCGACGTGGGTGAGTTGGCTCCGTCAATATTAAGTAAACCATGATTAGGTCTCATCGCTGACGTCGATATTCACCACTGCGTTGGTAGGCGAGATGAGACAATCCTCTAATGAGTTTGGTCCCTCTACGTTGTGGAGCTACAAGTGCATCGACGTCGCGCTTGCGGCAGGGATGCCAGGCCTGGATTACATATTCAACGTGGAGCCACACGTAGGCGTTCAGCATTTGCGGAAAGATTGATAGCTTAAAATTCCCGAAATCCCTCCATAAGAGTCCAAGATGTTGGCTGGCTCTTTCTGATTCCTTTTCATCCTGTCTCGAGCAACCAAGATCGTACTGCACGATCACCCCGACGTCGTTTTCTTCGGAACCACCTTGTAACGGATGGTCCCCAAGTCGATATTCATAGATAAGCTGATGGCGTATGTTTGCGGCTTTGCACTTCGCCATGTTGAACTGGAGCCGGTTATTGGATGACCCCGCATAAGCCCTGTCGAGATGGCTCTGCAATGCCATGTGATCATCCGATGTCTTGATATCATGCCAAATTTTGACATCAACTGCACATAGTAAGAAATTCGACTGCAGTACACTGGCAAGAGCGTTAATGAATGTTAGGAATAAACGTGGCCCCAGTACCGATGCTTGGGTCACGCCACACTGGACGTCAACTGGGTCGGAAAGGAGCTGCGGACTCACACATTGAGCGAGGAAGTTGCCGATCCAACCGAGTATAGGGTCACCGATTCCATAGCCTCGAAGCGTGTGCAAGATAGTGCGGTGGTCCAAAAGCTTGAACGCTTTCGAGTAGTCCAAATAGACGACGTCGGCTCCCACTCTAGCATCGGCTGACTCTGTCCGGCTTGCTCGGGCCAGCAGAAAGTTTGTAGTGCGGGATCGATTTCGGCAGAACCCCATGTTGATGTGACACTAGAAGGTTGTTGCTCTCAAGATATCCCATCAGCGCCTCTGTAAGTATACGTTCCATTACTTTGGATAAAACTGGGAGGAGAGTGATTGGACAGTAGTTCGAGGGCTCCGAACAATCACCACTTTTATAAATAAGAGTGACTAGTCCATGTTTCCACATTGTGGAACCAGCATGTCGTCAAGACAACGTTGAAAGAATCGAGATACTAGTTCGGCAAGGTTCATGTCTGCTGCCTTTAAAGCCTTCGGTTTGATGTCGTCCTTGCCAGGTGAGCTGTGCATGCGTATGACATTAGCGTTTTCATCACATTGGGTGCCACGAACGATACATGGTTTAACCTTGGTAGTGATAGAAGCTGTTTCAAAAACGGATGAAATGATGATTCACTCCAGAAAGTATGGATGATGCTTTGGAGCAGACGTTGGCTGCATCTTGTGCGGTATATGCAAAACCATCTGTTGCACGTAAAACCATGATCCCGCGCTGCACTCTGAGGAACTGGTTGACGTGTCTATCCAACAAGTCGGGATTTGTACTGATTTTCGCCGCCAAATCCTGTTGGGGCTGGAGTTCGTCTTTGAGAATCAACTTGACGCAGTGGCTTCGTTGAGTTGTGCAAGCACCCCAGGTTAGGTTACTTGGACAGACATTGTAAGCTCGCCAGGCTGAATCCCTTAAAGCCATGCATTTTCTAGTACGGTTACTCAGACACGAAATCACTTTCTTCAGGCAAAGGAACTTGCTTTCTGACTCATTTGCCCATAGCTCAGTGAATTGCGTAACCAACAACCTCTAGGCGACATCGGGCGGCTTCTCGGCCAGGAAGGACCAGTCGGTTTGTTAAAGGAAGTTGGACAGGATATCGTAATGTGCAACGACATAGGTTTCTACGTTGTTCTCACTGATGTACTCCGAGTAACAGATGTAACGAAATAGCAACATTACGTGATCGCTACGGCCAAGCGGTGCACCTATGGTCACGGTGTCGACCATTACTTCCTCGTTGGAGATAACAAGGTCCCAAACCAAGGGTGTGTCACCCTTTCGGGATCGCGTACGAGAGGTGACGTGTTTGTACAGAGGTACATCGCAATCACCACTTGCAAATCAGCCTTGAAGTGTGCGTCGTGCGATGCTGGAACTTCGATTGCATGCAGGTTGAAGTCCCCCACCAGAAGGACGCGAATGTGTGGTTGTGTCAGGACTCGTTTCATCGCAGAAGCGAGGCGCTGATACATTTCCATGGTGGACATTGGAAGGTGGTAAACTATTGTTAGTAAACACATCACTACGTCTTAGGTTCATATGACACCAAAGAGAATCGACTACTTTCGTTTCTGGGTCCTCAATGATATCAACATGCAGGTCGGATCGATAATACAGGAGCACTCCTCCTCCTCTGCTAGGTTGATATTTTCGGATGCAAGTTATGCCGGTTAGGGCAATCTCAACTTCTGTGATCGTGTTCGGTCATGTTTCGATGACCATAACTAGGTCCTAAGGCATGGAGATTTGACGAATGTGAAGTTCTGTTAGCTAGCTGAGAACGCCTTGTGCTTTGGTATACAAGCAGGTGAGGACATCGGTGGTCAGAAGCGTCTTTGTACATTCTGATTTCTGGTGAGGATCTATGCCGACCTTTGTGGGGTCGGCTGCCGGTCGTTTTTTGTGAGACCGAAGGGACAGGCACTACGGCCAGTTCAGGTTGTTGTGTAGAGCTCTCAGAGCCAACAAGTGGGTGACCATCTTCTCCTCCTTCAGCCGCCGGCAAGATACTTTTAAGTTTGCTAAAACAGGTTGAGCACTTTTTCGTAAGCCGAACGTAGGACAGGAAGCAACTGCATTTATTAGATGTATGAATCCTGTGATCGCGTCAAACAGCCCATCAGAGGATGTGTGATATTACCGCCTTCTAGCGCATATAGCAGTCGGCATCTACAGCACACACTAAGGATAACACATCACTGTTTCCATGTACCTTTTATTTGTGCATCATTCCACCTGGCAACCGTATTGATGGTATTAACCTTTATTCCTATATATATACATATATATATATATATACATATACATATATATATATGTCTCTATCAATTTTTATGTCCACCTGACTACATTTAAGGCTGCCGTTTAGATTCCAGTCAAGACGTTAAGTAAACGCTGACAGTCTTCTTGGTTGCTTATACTTGTGCGTGCCATTTTCCAAAACTATAGAAATACACCTTATCTTCAATCCACCATGCAGGTTCGTAGTTTTAGCGTTCGTGAGGGTTAGTGTTTCTCCATTCAATTTATGGTAGTCCATACACAAGTGTGAACAAGTGCCCGCTCGCAACATTGCAGTATTGCAACTCGAAACCGGGAACATTGATACGTCAACTGACATCTCTACTCGCAGTGGGCTGTGCTCGTCAACATGTGGAATGATTAAGTGAAACCATTTGGTAGCGCTTGTAATCGTCACACTTCAGTTTGACAGACTGCCACCATTATCTACTGCCTCGAGGTCCAACAGGGGCTCGCCCAAATTACAGGTGGCTCTAACATCCATTCGTGTCATGCAAAGTTCACATTTGCACATGGATCTTACTAAATTTCATTTCGCGTGACAACACGTGAATTATTAAGGGTTGCAATCTGAGGTCAATGCAGCCCCTGTCTCTCTCAAGTTCCTCAAGACGTCGCATTGCATTGTTGCCGCTTCAGGTAAACGCAGTGAGATTCAAACAAGTCATCAAAGTTGGTTCCGGAACACCGGCAACACGAAGACATCCAAATCGGAGTGTTTACACATACGTAGAATTTTAGGCACTGAGGAACTGGTCGAGATATGTTAGCGCGCAGAACAAACCACCAGGAGGATATATATATATATATATCTGCAGAGAAGAAGCGGCAAGTACGGAAGCGGCAAGCACCGATGAATTGCACTCCATCGACGTCAAGCGCATGGTGTTGTAGAACATGCGGTCGCGAGTGCCTTAGTCAGGCAGGCTTAGTGAGCCATGAGCGAGGCCACTCGGGACTACTACCGAAGCGACGACGGGTTTTGCAGAGAACGTAGGCAGCACCGGCGCAGCGTTTGTAGGTACGCTGCATTCGATTTACTAACCGCGTGCTTGGATGCTAAGTCTATTTGTTTCAGGTGGTGGGTTTTCAATTTTGCCTTAATGCTTTTCTTTCCCATATAAATGCCTAGTTATACTCTCTTCTATACACTTGCACACGTCGCTTAATCCACTTGTAGTTATTTCGATAACATTTTCGTGTTTGTAGCATTTCCGTAAAATAAACCCCCTGACCTCGTGAACTTACCTCGTATTCGTTGGTGAACAACTTATGTCATATGCTCATTAATTTAAGATTTATGTCAACTTTTGCTTGCGTGCTAAGTCTGTTTGTTTCAGGTGGTGGGTTTTCAATTTTGTCCCAATGCTTTGCTTTCTCATATAAACGTCTACCTGCATTCTCTTCTATAAACTTGCACACGTTACTTAAGCCAATTCTAATCAATTTCGATAACATTTTTTGTTCGATGCATTTCCGCGAAGTATACTTTCTGACCTCGTGAACTCATCTCGCATTCTTCCGTAATCAAATTACTTCATATGCTCATTAATTTAAGATATGTGTCACCCTTCCTTATGCATTACTCGATTTATTTTCTTTGTTATCTTTCTCTCAAGTAGGTGGCTGTTGCTTGATATCCCCGGCGTGACTGCGCTTGATGTGCATGTTGACAAGGTGCCTACCTGTCTATTACCCACTACCTCGTCCGTAATGGCTCCAGGAGACATTTGGTCGTTGCAGGAGGGGACGGGGTGCACGGTCCTTGTGGCCGTGTTAGGATCAAAGAGTGGTTCCATGCAGTCAGTGTGGGGCGGACTACGGTCCAGCCACCTCCTTGTGTGCGATTGATTTCCCAAATACAGTGTACTTGTGTTTGCCCGTGAAGGCGTGTGGGCCGGCTCCGTTGATGAAACGTGGCTCCCATGCACATGCCTGCCCTTCTTATTCCTTCCGGTTTACACTGGATACGGAGTATGTGGTTGGAGCAGTGGGTGGTGCAGCGCAAGCCACACATGGTCTTTCTGTAGGCGCAGGCGTCCTGTGGCTTGCCACAGTGACAGGCAAATCCGAAACGGGATGCCGCCAACCATATATGCACGAGATGTGCCCCATGCTGAGGCTGATGTTGCACTCATGCTGCTACTTTACTGCAGTTGGGCTAAACCAACTTACACTTAAACTAAGTCTGTTTTTAAGCTGGATAAATTTCATTCCACTTCATTTGATTTGTTCTGCCTACCGGAATAATCTTCTATTAAATTTCCACGTTGCTTACAGTAATTGTGCTTATCTTCGTTAACGTTATTGCGTTTGTAGCGTTTTCCGAGTCACTTCTGGACGGGTAGTCAACATCCGCTTCCCGCAACTTACAAACCGGTGTAGAAGCGTAGTCAAAGTGACATTGTGTCTGGTAAAGTTCATCCCGTCGACTACAATACTGGGGGCATATTCAAAATGTGCAACCGATGCACAGTTAGTAGCTCCAGTGCAGAGGTGAGGTCACCTAATTCAGAAGAAAGGCCCCATGAGCAGCTCATTTTCAAATATCCCGTTTGAAATCACACCCCCGCCCCTCATCAACTTTTGAATAACGTGTGCGGAACTCGGTTAAAGTGTTCGCTTTGCACCTTGCGGCTAGTTATGGATCACCTGCCACAAGTCACCAACACACATCGTGTGTAATCAGGACTTGCGCGCCTCTGTGTCCACCTAGTTGTGTCCTCAACGCTGTCAACTGCAGTGATCGACTACGAGATTGCAGCGTGTTCCGCCGTGCCTGGTCTCGGACTGCCATGTTGTGGATTTGGGATGTGTAAGCGGGTGTGCATCATGGAGGAGGAAGATGGCAGTGGGACGCGCTGAATTTCACGTTCGTGCTGAATATGGCAAGAACACGTGTTGTTTATATCGAGTGTGACAACTATGCGTTAAATAATGTTGGGTGCACATTAAACAATCCCAGCCGAGTGAATGTCGGGGCGCTGGAACCTCTGCAAATTGGGCCTGGGAGAAGGACGCTCTGTTGTGACAAGACGATGCCCGTCGTTATCCACAGCTAAGAAGACGGTTCTTATCCCATAGACTTTGTTGTCTCAAAGCCCACTGGTTCCTGGGTCCACTTTTACAGTGCATCTTATTTGTGGTTGTTAGTACGGGTAGTTTATATACAGCAGACCACTGTCATTATGAACCCGCCGTCACCCAAGGAGTCCGAAACAGGCTTTGTTGGTTGCGGTTCCATTCGTGTGATAACAGGACTAGACTCTCTTTGGATTTGCATCATCAATGTGATTGGTGAATCCGTGTCCATCGTTGTCCTTCTGCCGTGCACCGCAGAATGGAAGGTCAGTCGGCGCAGTAAAACACTTGGAGTTTCCACTTGAATCCTTTGCGACTTTAAATTCCATTTCCCTTCTCTCTTTTTCCGCCTAAACCCCGCCTCCTCTATGCTCGCCTGGTACATACAGTATGAGCGCACACGCGCACACCAATACGCGGCGCAATCAGAATTGTGAAATACGGTTAGGTTTCGAAGAGGTAAAAAAAGCCACTGACACCGCCGCGAGGTCTAAGTGACATATATATATATATATATATATATATATATATATATATATATATATATATATATATATATATATATATATATATATATATATATATATATATATATATATATATATATATATATATATATATATATATATATATATATATATATATATATATAGTGGGTAGCGAGTGATATAACAACTTGGATGCACCCACGGAGTGGTCACGCTCATCTGCTTGACTATGTCATGGTACGTCAGCGTGATATGTGTGCAGTGCGCATGACACGTGCACTGCGTGCAGCTGCCTGTGGCACTGATCATAAATTGGTGCGGACCAAACTGTATATATATGTTCGTAAATCTACGCATTGCACTCTCGCCGTGAATCGGCGTACATTTTACATTCTCTCCCTCGGTACTGCGGCGAAACGCATTGAGCTGGAGAAGGCGCTGGCTGCACGCCTGTATGATGTGGAAGGCATAGACACAGTGGGCGACCTGTGGCACCACATTCGCGACTAGGTCACAGCTGCTGTCGAGGAGACGATCGGGCGCGCAAACTGTAAGCGGCCTGACTGGTTTGATGAGAACAATGCGACGATTGGCACATTTGTGTGTGAGGAGAATGCAACATCTGCTACACATGTGGCAGAATCCAGTTACTTGGGCAAGAAGATCAAGTTTCGCAGAAATCGATGGCGACTGACTCGCCAGCTCCATCGTGTTATAAATGAGAGGTGGGCGAGGAAGGCGAGGCAGATGGAATGCTACGCTGAACACCGCCAACAAAAAGAATTCTTTGACTCCTTGAAGACGGTGTGTGGAGCGAGATTGGATCCGCTGAGGACGCTGATCGATGGTAGTTCAGGCGCTACCTGCACGCAGACTGCAGATATAATGCAGATCAGGCAAAAGCACTGACTGTCTCTTGAACAACCGTTCAGAGATCGACTAGACTACATTGAACGGCCTGAAGTAGCACTATGTGAAGGTTAGTCTGGCGGACACAAAGATGCTGGATGAGACGCAGAGAGCACTTGCTCAGCTTCGAAAATGCAAGTGTGCTTGTGCCGATGGTATCCCTCCTGAACTATTGCAACACGGAGGACCCGCGTTGGTGACTGCGCTGCACCACTTGGTGCAACGCGTGTGGATTGAGGAGGACGTGCCTCCGGAGATGAAGTTTGCCCTTGTGCTGCCACTGTACAAGGGAAAAGGGAGCAGGCAATGTTGCACGAATTATCATGGCATCAACTTGCTGAGTTGTGTGGGCAAGGTAATTGTCCGACTCCTGCTCCACCGTCTAGTCATTCCGGTTGTGAAACCGTACGTGGCGGAAGAGCAGTGGAGATTCCGTTCGGGTCGCAACACTATACATATGGTGTTTGCGGCTCGTCAGTTGCAAGAGAAATGCAGAGAACGACACCAGCCTTTGTGCTCGCTTTTCGTTGATTTTACCAAGGCGTTTGATACGGTGAACTGCGAGCAGTGTGGCTGGTGCTGGGTAAGTTTGGTTGCCCGCGTAAGTTTGCAAGTTTAATTGAATGTCTGCACAGTGATATGCAAGCGAGGGTGCAGCTGAGTGGAGAGACCTCGGATGACTTTGCAGTTGTCTCTGGTGGGATGCAAGACTATGTCTTAGCTTCTGCCCTGTTTAGTATATAGCTTCATGAAATGATGTGTTTTGCTTTTGATGCAGCTTGTGCTTACGGTGTTCGTGTGCAACACCGTATTGATTGTGCGTTGCTTAACGGCCCTCGTTTCGATGCGAGAACTTTAGTCTGTGAGACAACTATCCGCAGGTTGCTGTTTGCTGACGACCGAGCGTTGTTTGCACCCAGCTTGTTTGAGTTGCAGCACATGACTAGTGCTCTGGCTTCGACAACGGCCGAGTTCTGGCCAACTATCAACACAAGCACAACTGTCTGTCTCTTTCAGCCTTCACTGGAGGTGCAATCTTCAATATTGCCGCGAATCAGCATTGGTGCTGAAGTATTGGAAACCACCTCCCGCTTCTGCTACCTTGGGAGTATGATGTCGACTGGCCAGCAACTACACAGTGAGCTGCATATCCGAGTATTGAAGACATCGGCGGCATTCGGGTAGCCGGAGTACCGAGTGCGGAACAACTACCAGCTTGCCATTGGCAAGAAGCTTATGGTGTATTGATCCGTGATACACACAACCTGAATTCGTGCTACAGAATGCGACACATTTGCAGGGGCATTCGTATAATATATAGCACTCTTCAACTGCTTACAGGTCGCGCATAATTCGTGGCGAGTTTTCCCAAAACTCCCACTCAGTGCTCAACCAGCTACGTCGTCTCAATGAACTTCCAGTCTTGAGCGCAGTGCGTATCCCAAGAAGTAGAAGAAAAGATCCCTCCATTTCTGTGTAGTGGCAAAATTGTCCCGAAAGTGAGCGAGCCCCTTTCGATCAAAGGATACAGAAGCGGATGCAATAACCACACTGTGCATGTCGGCGTTTATTGCACACCGGAAGGATAATTGTGCTATTTGCGTGCGTGTATCTGCAGGGGTGGGGGGGTAGAAAGTTGGCTCGCGGTGTGATTGTACCTGTGAATTCTAAATTCTCGATCTTTAACTATACTACTGCACATTTACCAGTAGTTCAATTTCTTTATAGTTTTCCCGTTTGACGGTGTGGTACGCGAGTTTACCTGTTCATGCACAAATGTTCGGCTTTAACAAACTGATAAAACCCTGCAATTTTTCTGCATTTATTATCTTTTTTCTTTGCTTAATCGTTGTGAACTTACGGTTTGCGTCTCATCGATTGTAATTTGTTTTACTGTGCCAATTTTACGGACTATTCGCCATTTGCGCAGACTTAACTGCTGACGTGGAATAATTGCTGCCCGAATTAGCGAGTCGCATTACCTATTCGTGAGTTAATTGTATTCTTTTTTGTTTATTACTGCTATTTTAGAACCACGGTTATTCAGTATACCCATTCCGCCCACTGCCCTGCATTTTAACTGCCCAGACCGTGCGTTAGTTAGGTGATTCGATTAGCCTCATACTCTCTGCCGTAACATTACCATTTCCACCTGCGTTGCAGGCATCTTGAGTGCTCCCTGCTCCCAGGCTGAGAGATGTGTAACACGAAATTTGTCAACTTAAAAGTTTATTAGTCGAAATTGTGCTCTGATTCGAGGTGTTCGTGTATGTCGTTTGATAAGCAGTCACTCGATGAATGAGCTGGGATTGGCCAAACGGCTAAGATCTGGTATTGAGTCGTAACCCACGTGGGAAATGGAAGGTTTTCGGTCACTTTGACCATTGCATGCAAAATGACACAAAAGTAATCATTTGTAAGCTGATTGCTGGCGAACGCTTAGGCAAACTATTTTGGGGGCTCAGGTTTTTAACAACTGAGCCTTTTGCAAACTTATATTGACTGTGAAAGCTACCAATTTCAACGAGTTTCTTGCAATCTTGGCCACTGCTAGTGAATATACATCCCCAAACCTAATAAATGATAAGTTTTGACTATTTTGTTACTAAGCTTTTGGTATATTTCTTCGTGCACTGATCATTGCAACCTCACCCCTTTGGGTGAACTACGAGGTGCAAGTCTGTGGGTGCTGTTTGCCGGATCGAAAAGCGAGCTTATCTAGTTTCAGACGGCACCAGTTCGAACACCATTGCTAGAAGCCGAGCAACTCTCAAGCGCCGCAATTCCCTTCAGCGATGATTGCGACCTCGATACTACCCATCGGCCTTTCCCCCTACTACATGTGAGGGCATACTGGTAATTAAACGATGGACTCGGTGGATATGTGCTGTTCGCCCAAGTTATGTCGCAACACGGGAATCTGGCACGGGAATACGACTTCTTTCACACCAGCGTGCAAGAACTATGTAAAAGACGGACGCCCTATTGTTCAGGGCCCTGAGGAATGAAGCCATTATGATATAGATAATCAGTCGTCGTATATAAACAGGCTGATACGAGTGTACTGGCCAGAGTCAATAGGTTTTCGCGGCTTTGCCCAGCCGCGACGAGCTGGAATTGCTACATGTGACCCACTGGCTGTCTGGAAAAGGTGTTCGGAACATTGTAGCGCGACGGATTCAGTTATCAAACCTCACATTCTTACGACAAACCTCAGTAAGAAGTAAAAAATCCATTAGTCTCAAAGCATAATGATAGGTTCATCGTCGAGTTCTATTTGGCTCAAAAGGGCGAAATTTTGAACATAGCAAAACGGTTAGTGAGTACACATGCGTCGTACTGTCGTAGCAGTGTGTTTTGAAAAGCACGTCTGAAACTTGAAATGACCATGTTGTATCACGTAGGCAGCAGAAAACAGCGCAATGTGTATCCGTGCTCAGTCTAGAGTTAACAGACTTAACACACAGAACTATCCATTTTAACCGTCCGGCTTTTACACAATAAGGAGAAGAGCGTTGCTGTGTTTAGCCAGCCAATGAAACATGAGTTAGTAGGGATATCGTGATGAGTCGGCCAAATGAACCACCCCTTTTTGACGAGCGGCGTAACGCGGGCTGGTATCGATCGACAGGCTTAGAATTACTGGTGGACCAGCGAGGCTGACGTCGTGGTAGGGGTGATTTGGCCCTGTGTTCACATATAGTTTGAGACTGGGTACCTGGTTCATGGGCCGTGTGCAACCGACCTGCGTTGGCGATTAGGCCGTTTTCAAATCGATGGGTCTCTGGACCGAGTCTCCGGGTGATTCGCAATAGTGCGGATAGAAGTGGGAGCTCTTTAGGCGTAGTCCGTCTTTTAATTCGTAAGTGTGCTCCAGGCAGCGTGGGAGTTGACGATCTGACATAGGAATTTTGCTAATGTGCTATACCATTTGAAATTGCACGTCTTGCATATAACGGGTTATGTGCAACATTTAGTTTGGTGTGTAAGGACCTTCCTAACATCAGCTCCGTCGGCATTCTTCCGGTAGCTCTATGATCACAAGTTCTATAAGAACATACAGCAGTTAAGACAGCTTCTCCCCAATCCGACCCTCCTAATTGGACGGCCTGTATGGCTTCCTTGTGGGATCGGTTTAGCCGGTCGGCCATGCCATTAGCCGCAGGATTTTAAGGTGTAGTTCTGGAATGTTTTACGTAATGGTACTGGATGAAACCTGCGAAGTCGTAGCTACAAAATTATGGTCCGTTGTCCACGACTATTCCTTCCGGTAGTCCGAAGCCGGCAAAACACAACCAAAGTAGTCACTTGTTCGCATCAGTACACTTCAGGCCACTTATTGTAAAACATTTAGCTACAACTAGAGTTCTCTTATTCGTAGGAGTAGTGGCAAAAGTACTCATAATCTCAATGGCGACCTTAGCCCACATCTTCGTCGGGTAAGTAATGGGCTGTATCGGGGGTTCGACTGACAAAGAGCGTTTCTCTGCTAGGGTGCAAGTGTTGCAGGTCATCACTAATGTCCCAATGCTAGATGCCATTTGTGGCCAAGAAAAGTATTGTTCCGTTCGGTTTTTGGTCCGGACGACTCCCGGGTATCCCTCATGTGCACAAGCAATGATTTTGTTTACCATATGACGTGGAGCTATAAACACCGAAGCAAGCATCGGACAACCTTCTATCACTGATGTTTCATCCCGAATTTCGTAATTTGAAATGAACTCACCGGGAATTTTGTTGTTCTTAGGCCATTCCTGTTGCACATAATCGTTGAGTTGATATAGTTGCGGGTTGTTGACATTTTCCATTCGTAATTCCTGGATAGTCAAGGCCGTTAGATCGGAGCCAAAGATGGAAACTGTTACTGCCTCTCTGAGTCTCTCCTTGTCATCTTCCAGCCTCACGAGTAAACGAGATAATCTATCAGCAACTTGGTTTTGCAAACTGAGCGGCACACCATTTGAGAACCGTAGTTCAGGAGTCTAGCATACCAACGATCGATCCGCGTTAGAAGCGGTCCTTCAGATTCATGGCTGAGGAAGGCTGTAAGGGCGGGGTGATCAGTTCGTAGATTGACACGACGACCGAACAGAAAAGATGCTATTTTTCACAAGCCCACACACGAACATTAACTTTTCCCCTACGGAATAATGGCGCTCAGAATGTGAAGGTTTCCGGGATGGGTAAGCAGGAACTTATACTCTCCGTTTTGTAGCAGTGACAGAACAGTACCGCGACCAACATCAGACGCATCAGTCGACACAAAGCGCTGCACGATTCATCAAAAATAGAAACTAAGGGAGCAGATGCAACACTTTTTACGTACATCGAAAGCATTTTGCTGATGGCTTCGCCGAGTGAACGACGCCCTTTTCTTTTTCGTTGCGGAATGGATCTGCAAATAGCGCAGATTGTAGGAAAACACCCAGAAAACGACTTTAGTTCTGTCATGTTCTTGGATGTTGGCGCTTCTGTAATGGCCCGGATGCTTTTGTTGCTTTGGCGAATGCTGCCACGCAGTATGTGTCCCAGAAATTGAAGCTCGGGGCACTGAAGAGTTCTTTTTGCATTCAGACGTAGCTCAAGGTCCCTGAGACGACAACGGACTTTGTGTAATCTTCTTGTGAACAGCTGAAAACATAGATATCGTCCAGGTATGCAACCTGTCTCTCAATACCTGCCAAGCTGTGAGACATAAACTTTTGCCAGTCAGCGGTCGCAGCACTCAAACCCGTTGGCAAAACTTTGGACTGAAATAAGCCATCGAGAGAAAGTAAGGCAGTAAGATGCTTCGAGTCGCAGGCCAATAGCATATGGAAGAATGCCCTTTTAAATTCCAACCCGGAAAAATTGGCTGCACCAGCTAAACGTTCAGTTAATTTCTCGTTTGATGACAACACGAATCGCACGACGACGATCTGCTTAGTTAGTCCCCGCAAATGGTTGTATATCCTGACGCAGCCATCTTTTTCAGGACATTTACCATTAGATACACCCTTTCAGAGCAGTCGATGGATTGAATCAAATCATTTGCTAACATCTCTTGAAGGGCCGCTAGAGCAGCTTGACCTTTTGCAAGCGTAATAGGCTGTGGTTTGTCAATGGCAACGAGTTTTGCATCCTATTTTCACTGAATGTGGTGAGCACCACATGAACTGCTGAAAAAGCTTAGGATAACCTTCATGCCAGTATGTCACGGTGACAGAAGAGACAAGCATGCGGTCAAAAGACGATACTACTTGCAACGCCACTTTGGCGTTTCTTCCAAGTAAGGGTCGTCTATTGTCTGAATAAATGTATACTGCAACATCCGCAGCTAAAGAATGCGACCGTAAAGGCAAGCTAATGAATCCCAATATGGTTAAGGTGCTTCCACTGTAACTCCAAAATGAATGCGAAGTGGGCTGTAAATTAAGCTGGGATAGGTAGTGTTTCTTAAGATTAATAAGGTACATTGGTAACTGGAGAAACAGAACAAATAAATAAATAAATAAATGATATATTTCTCGACATGCGAGACACAGGCAGACTACGAGCCTGATCATGTGGTACAACAAAGTCGGGTAGTGGAGAGGGATATTCAGTGATCTTTTGTGTTCACATAGGAATGATTCAATGCTAAATCAATTAAAAATAGTAAAGGAGTAAGAGTAGTAGAAGTTGAGAGTAAGAATAAAAGTAGATATAAACTGTCAGTTTAATTGGAGTAATACGACCCATCATGAAACCGTCTCCCGGAGACCTGCTTCCACACTTCTCTTCCACATCTCATCTGGCCATGTGCTATTGTGGCGTTATATGTATACAGTTATGTGGGGGGCTGTGATATATAGTAAGCTCTCCCCATCGTATAGCCATCTTTTATCTGATTTGTTTCCAGTATTGTGTTGTGGGGACCTGTGTTCAATGAAAAGCTCTCCCCATCATACAGCTATCTTTTAGCTGGCTATATAATTGAAGGCTGGTAGCTCAGGTTGTTCAGATGGCTGTTGAACTGTTCGCTGAGCTTGGCAATTTTGTTGCAAACGTTTCGTCACCAATCGAGGTGACATCATCAGTGCGTAGTGAAGTGGCGTGCAATAGCGTAGAGGAGCCTCGGTGAGAGTGCACTGAGCTTGGTGTGCGTGCGTTTTTATACCGTCGTGGTTGGCCGTGGATCCGAGCAACCCTATTGGTTGGGGCTTCGATCCGTGTTCAGCTTGCTTAATGGGCAGATGACCTTGACCTCACCTCCTTTGTCCGCTTGCTCATGCGAGTGAGTCTGCCGCCAGTTCGGGTTGTCTAGTCACACGTTCCACCGGATTCAATCGATCGAGTTGTCGGTCCTTCGTCAGTAGCGTGGCGTATACTGCGTCAAGTTCGATGTGTCGATTGATTGCATGCGTTGTAGAGTACCAGGCTTCCAAAAATTCCCTCTCGTGTTTTGTACTTCCATGTGCTAGGATCTTTACACTCTCCAGATCGAAATGGTGACCTTCTTGATCTTCATGCGCAGAAACCAATGAGTGTGGATCGTGCCTTCTGACTGCCGCCTTGTGTTCGGTGATTCGTGTACAAAGTTTTCTTCCAGTTTGTCCGACGTAGATTTTATCGCAGTCACTGCATTTTAGCTGGTAGATGACATTGCATTGGTCGGTTTCATTGACTTTTCCTTTGGGTCTTGAGATCAATTTCCTTAGGGTGGCACTTGGCTCACAAGCCAAGTGCCACCCTAAGGAAATTGATCTCAAGACCCAAAGGAAAAGTCAATGAAACCGACCAATGCAATGTCATCTACCAGCTAAAATGCAGTGACTGCGATAAAATCTACGTCGGACAAACTGGAAGAAAACTTTGTACACGAATCACCGAACACAAGGCGGCAGTCAGAAGGCACGATCCACACTCATTGGTTTCTGCGCATGAAGATCAAGAAGGTCACCATTTCGATCTGGAGAGTGTAAAGATCCTAGCACATGGAAGTACAAAACACGAGAGGGAATTTTTGGAAGCCTGGTACTCTACAACGCATGCAATCAATCGACACATCGAACTTGACGCAGTATACGCCACGCTACTGACGAAGGACCGACAACTCGATCGATTGAATCCGGTGGAACGTGTGACTAGACAACCCGAACTGGCGGCAGACTCACTCGCATGAGCAAGCGGACAAAGGAGGTGAGGTCAAGGTCATCTGCCCATTAAGCAAGCTGAACACGGATCGAAGCCCCAACCAATAGGGTTGCTCGGATCCACGGCCAACCACGACGGTATAAAAACGCACGCACACCAAGCTCAGCGCACTCTCACCGAGGCTCCTCTACGCTATTGCACGCCACTTCACTACGCACTGATGATGTCACCTCGATTGGTGACGAAACGTTTGCAACAAAATTGCCAAGCTCAGCGAACAGTTCAACAGCCATCTTTTAGCTGATTCAATTCCAGCACTGTACTGTGGGGGCCTGTGTTTCATATTAGCCTCTCCCCATCGCACAGCCATCATTTGGCTGATTCGAATCAAGCACTTGTAATATGTGCCAGTGAGTTTGTGATAACTCATACTGCATGAGTGTGCTGCATTTTTTCGGAAGCGTTTATCCATAGCCTCGGGAGATCGGCCCAATCCTGGCCAACACTGGAAGGAGAGAAATAAGCAAATAAAAGTGGGTAGACGTACAGTAACGTGAAATGCTAGATTTTCGTCCGAAGTTGTTCGATTCAGATTGTACAAGTTTCACTGGTAACCGATAACCTCAGGAATATACATGCTTTTTACAGAAAAGGAGAAGAATTTTCGGAGGAAATAGTAAGATAGCTCCAGCAGTTGTCGGAGATCAAAACGGGAAAATTGGTGATGCGAAATAATTTGGTATGGTACTGAGAAATGTTGTATGTACGCATGGTATTTTTCAGGGAGGGAGAAAAAACTGTTCGCAAAGTAAAGTAAGTTAACCGTCGTTCCAACTGTTCAGCTGTGTGCGGTAAGAGGAGAAGCTGAATTCGATGAGGGGATTTGTTCAGAGTGAACGTAAGCGTGGAAGATCATGGTAGGTTTTCGGAAGGTGTTATCAAATGGATTCAGTCCAAAAGCAGAAGGATTAAATCAACATTGATTTCGCTGAGCACGTAACACAGCAGCTCGTACCTAAGGGAGGGGGCCAGGGGAAAGGATAAGTAGAAGATAATTAGCGTTGCAGAACAAATGTGAAATAATTTGCTCGAGAGGAACTCTAGGGCACATTTCCGTCTTGGTGAGTGTGAACTTCAGTTCAGTTCAGTTCAGTTCAGATGGGGACTGGAACGATAGGAGAATCCCGTGAGTGTTCCATCTTGAGTGGATCGTTGAGCCAGGAATTGATGAAGTGCTCAGTTATTGATGGATCTAAAACGGAAACACCCGTATCGCACCCTGGCCAACCAGTTAATGCCCACGTTTCCTGCCCTAGCAGTCCCTGCTTTGGCAGTCACGTGAAATAAGCAAAGGATAGGAAGAGAAATCGAAGGTACAGAATAGGGAAGTGCACTTAAATAAGAAAATAATACCAATACGTGAAGAAAAGTAGAGAAAAGAAAATCGAAGTACGAAGATGCGTTACTCAGGAAAATGGAAAGGTTTCGTGTTGCCACCCAAGAGCGTCAAGTTGCCGCTCAAACCCCTTAACCGTAGATTCCCTGATAACACTTTCCGGAAGCATGTTCCAGCGGTCGATAACTCGGCGTGACAGCCGGATTTCCGCCCTAATCCGGTCGGACCGCGGTTTGTCCAGCTTCAACGAATGACCGCGTAGAACAGACAATCTAGCGGGACTGAATAGCCAAGATAAATCTGGACCAACCTTCCCAGTCAAGATACGGTAGGTTAGGATTAGGTCTCCTCTAAGCCTTCGGTAGTGCATAGAATGCATTCCCAAACTAAGTAGACGCTCGGGGTACGTCCGTCCCCGTAATCCCTCGACTAACCTAGTACCCACTCGTAAAACCCTCTCCAGCTCCATTTTGTCCCGGACGAGGCAGGGCGGACAAGCCTGGACGCAGTATTCCAGATGAGGGCGAACGAAAGCCGAGAACAGCCTCGTAAAGATGCCGCCCGTCAAGACTCCGAAAGAACGTCGGATTAACCACAACATGCGGAAACCTCTGCTTGCGGCCTTCTTCCAGTTGTCGCCGGAGTGTAAAGCCGAAGAGTGTACGACGCCTAGGTCAAGCTGGCTAGATACACGGGGGAGTTCGACCCCACCGACCAAGTACTTCGCAGGAGGACAACCTCCTCCAATTCGAAGAACGGAGCACTTTGCCTGATTTATGGGCAGTAACCATAAAGTAGACCAGTCCCAAAGCTTATCCAATGCTCGCTGAATAGCTTCGGAACCCCCAGGAACATCAACAATGTTCCACAGCTTCAGGTCATCAGCAAATAGCAGCGATGGTACCTCAAGCTCCGTGGGTAGGTCATTCACATAGATAGAGAACAACAGCGGTCCAAGGACCGAGCCCTGCGGCACGCCGCTGAGGACAGATTGCCTAAATGATAGACCCCGGCCTACCCGTACACATTGTTCTCTACCCTCCAAGAAGGCAGTCACCCAATGAAGGGCGCGGCCAGATACCCCGTAGGAGGACAACTTTTGCGCGAGCCTCAAATGGGGTACCTTGTCAAATGCCTTCGAAAAGTCGACGAAAAGCACGTCCAGTGTGTGGCCGTTATCCACTGCATCCGCCCAATTTTCGCGAGCTACCAACAGATTCGTCAGACACGAAAATCCCTTCCGGAATCCGTGTTGTACATTGCTAAGTAGATTAAATCTACTTAGATGACTCTCCAATGAATCTCTCACCAGTTTCTCGAGGAGTTTGACTACTACACTCGTCAGACTAACTGGCCTGTAATTTGCAGGCAGACCCCTGTCCCCATGTTTAAAGATGGGACAGATGACAGCTTCCTTCCACTCGGAAGGCAATGCACAACTGTCAAGCGATTTCTGAAACACAATAGTGAGCGGTCCACTTAGTTCCGCAGCCAACTCATGCAACAGTTTCGGGTGAATTAAATCAGGCCCAGAGGCCTTAGAAGGGTTCAGCCCTTGTAACAGCCTACGAACTTCCGTCGCCGCTACAATAAATTCAGATAGTTCTGAACCCTCTGGGGTCCTGCAAACCAGCTCAACGCCTGTCAAAGAGGTTTCCCTTACAAACGCTGCCGCATATTGCCCACTGAGTACGCAGGCCTTGTCATAATCCGTATGCGCATGAGTACCGTCATCACGCATCAACACTGGAATTGACATGTTCGAAGCGCAGCGCCTTTTGACATAAGCGAAGAATCTTTTTGGATTCTCTGAAGCATCGTCCGCTAACCCTTTTTCAAAATTGAGCCGAGCATCCCTTAGGTGTTGCTTACACCTATTTCTAGCTTTACGGTACCTGTCATAAGTATCGGTGGACGGAGCGTCTCGGTAAGTCCGCCAACATCTAGACCTCTTTGTGAGCAGATGCCTGCCAGTGGGATCTATCCAGGGCGGCTGTGCTCGGGCCTCCTTTCTCCTTGTGACTGGTATGAAGGGAGCAGAGACCTCTGTGAGGTAGGACTTAAATTTATCCCAGGCAACCTGGACAGTATCGTCGTCTGAGATCTCACAATGGAAACCAGAAGCCTTGGCTCTCATTGATTGATAGTCTGCTTGCCATATGTTCGGGCGAGACTCAACCGTACTCTGGTAGCGTCTAGACAGAGTACAATTGAAGAGCAAACAAACATGATCACTGGAACCCAGTGGAGGTCCGTAAGTAATGTCATCAACAAAATCGAGTGACTTAGCGAATACAAGGTCCAAAATAGACGGCACTTGGGCGTCCATGTACCTAGTGGGGAGGTCAATGAACTGGTGCAAAGATACTTGGAGCGTAAGTTCAAGCAGATCAGCGCCAAATGTGCCTGACGCTGAGTCGCAAGAAAGATCTGCCCAGCAAATCTCTGGGAGGTTGAAGTCGCCCATCACCAAACACTTATTTGAGGACTGGGAGCGGATGAATTCAAGTACCTCTTTGGATACGCTCCCAGGGCTTCTATACACAATTACAACTGTAACCTGAGCCGAGGAGGTGCTAATAACAGCCGATAGAGCTTCAACAGTTTTGTCTGCCGACTGAAATAAGCAAGTCTTCAAAACGTCCAGTTTACAGCTCACATAAAGAGCGACGCCCCCTCCCTGTCGGCCAGCAGAGCGATCGCATCTAAATAGTGCGTAGCCAGGTAGATGTACTTCACCATCCGTGATGTCCTGAGACAGCCACGTTTCAGTGAATGCGAGTATATCGGGATGAGACCCATCTACAAGCAGACCTAACTCGTACACCTTATTCCTTAGGCTGCGCACATTACTTAGCACTATCTGAAGTTTTTCGTTAGATCCAGACCTGGGTCGTGCGCTACCAGTACTGGCACTGGTAGGGCGGAAAAGGACCGCCGGCTGACCACCCGAAAACCCACTAACCGGAGACCTTGTTCACCGGCCGCTCGCCTGCTTTTGAGGTCCTTGATGGCCTCCCTTAGCTTCAGCCTATCGGCTAGCGGAAGGTCCGGCTGAACGCTAATATTTGTACCTTTCAGCTTAAACGCAAACCGCATGAGAGCATTGCGTTCCTCCGGGGTAGAGAGTACCACACGAAGTAGCCGCGGTCGCGGGTTTGGTACGTTAACTGGGACGTTCCCCAGTCTAATTAGCTTCCTGACAGTAACGCCTGGAAAACCAGGCGGAAGAAGCTTCGTTACGCACATTTTAAACCATTGAAGGTCGTCCAATATGCGATCAGCGGGAAGGACAGCAGTAGATTCAGCCGCGTTACGGAATATAACGCTACTATCCGTGAAAGAATCGCCACGACGGGGTGTATTAACCCCACGGGTCTTTGATTCGGCACTCGGAGCAGGTGGCTTCACTACTGGTGATGGGACTGTCTTTAGCCCCTCCGATGATGTAGCAACGGCAGCGTATGTTTTTCGCTCCATTGTCGATGTCTTACTTTTGTTAGGGTCATCGATTTCACCGGAAGGCTTTATAGCAGATTTTATCTGCTTTTTCTTCTTGATAACAGGAGTAGGGTCCCGTGAGGCTTTTCCGCTTTGAGCAGAATCAAGCACACCTTCAGAATATGTCTTCTCGGTGAGAACCGAGATTTCCGGCAACTTCGGCTGATAAGTAGTGCGTGTTGTGATCTTCGCCTTCGCACAACCTTCAGACGGTTTGCCAAGTAACGACACTTGGCTTGTTTCCGGTGCCGAGACAACTTCTTGTTTAGCAGAGAGCTTACGAGGTTTCCTGGCTCTTCTTCGCTTAACTCGAAGTGACCCTTGAACCAGCAATTCGGCGTCGATCAGCGTAGGTGTAGATACGACGTCCGAAGCTGCTTCATTTTGGTGGTCGGTAGCCATCTGGACCGGTGACATAATGATAGGTGCCACAAGCTGATCATCGGTGTAAGCGATCAAATCTGCTTTGTTGGAGACCGGAAGCGTCGTCATAAGCAGATCAATCTTATAGCGAAGATCAGAGAGCATCGAGAACGAACGCTCTACATTTCGCAGCCGGGTATCAAGAGATTCATCTCTCGTACGAAAGGCTGAGCGGCCTTGCCGGCGGCTGCAGCAATTGGCACAACTGAACAGCAACATTTCGCTAGAGGCCAGCGCTGCGTACTGCTCGGTATTTAGCTCCGTACAAAGCTGATGGTACCATCGGTTGCAGACATCGCATTGCATACCGCCTGAATCGTCAGTTACTGGTACATTGCAGCTTGGTCCGCCACATAGTGCGATAACCTCAGAATCCGAGCCATCAGGAACAACAGCCTCGGTGCATTGCGAGACCGACATAGTGGAAAACAGAGTGATTATAACACGTATGCAATAGATAAATGACCACAGTAAAAAGGCAAAAAACTGGGTGCAAAACGGGGTTAAAACTGGGAAAAACTGGAAAAATTACCAGTAAGCGCCAAAGACGCTTTGACCAGAACCACTTTAATCGATCCAAGATATCTTGGATCAGAGGAAATTTGACAATAGTCAAATTTCGTTTCAAGTGTTTATTCAAACACTGTTTTCCACGTTAATTCAACTAAAAATCTCGATCAGTATGGCACGCCAGAAAGTCAAGTTACCGCGTAGCACTCACAGTACACAGGTTGTTAATCAGGATATTTTTGCCTTTAGAAAACACGTTATTGCTACTGACAAATTTGGGGAGGGCAGTAAGATCGGGCAACAGGAGAATAAAAAGATCCCCTGATATTGATACTATATCCATCTTGCTCCTATTTCGTATGGGAATTCACTTGTCAAGTTAGGTTGCAATATACCGATCGCTGTTTCGACGTTTAGAAAGGAATGTATAACGTGTCGGAACTTCATCCCTGACTGGATTGCACGTATCCCAGATGGAAGCCTGTTCCACAATATGGAGTATCGATTTAGGAAAAAGTTGTCAGACAGTTTTGTTCGTGATCTTTTCACTTTTACTTTATTGTGATCGTTATTTCGGGTGCGATAATTTGATAATTCTGCTCGTTGTACCGATGGGCGTGAAGAATGTATTTTTTGGGTAATTGTGTCAAAGAAGATGAAAAGGTTAAGTTTCATTCTTCGCAGCCACAGTGGATCAAGTTTTAAGGCAACGCAACGATCTATGTAAGATAGGGTGGTGGAATAGCCTAGAAGACGCTTAGTAAATGATCGTTGAACACGTTCCAATGCCATACGATCACTCACTCTAGAATTACAGTAGGTGATGGAGCCATATTCAAGCAGCGGGCGCATTTTTATTCTATACATGGTGTTAATGGATTCTTTTAAGTTAAGTGTTTTGAACGAAAGCCCAATGCTTCGGCGGGCTTGAGCTGCGGTGTGTCCTGCGTGTTCGGAAAAGTTAAGGGTGCTCGAATAGTGGATCCCTAGGTCACGGATAGTGTGGCAGTGAGACAATGGTTTACCATCTATAGTTAGTGAACCTGGTGTGATGTCACATCTGTAGGATACCACGTGGCACTTATCAGTAGAGAATGTCATCATCCATTTGGAACTCCATGAGTCCAGTGTACGTAAGTCATGCTGGATTTCGCTAAGCGTATCACTGACCTCAGTTGGATTAAAAGTGTAAACAATTTTGATGTCATCGGCAAAAAGGAAAGGTTTGCCTGAGGCAAAGACATCAAAAATATCATTTACGTAAAGTAGGAATAAAAAGGGTCCCAGAACACTACCTTGTATCACACCACTGGTGACAGGCTTTGGCGTGCTTGTTTCGTGCTCGATCTGAACAACCTGGGTTCTATTAGTTAGGTAAGAATCAAACCATGAAAGCAGAGGGTTGTCTATGCCATATGCAGTTAGTTTGGATAAGAGGTGGTTATGAGGGACACGATCAAATGCTTTGTGCATATCTAGGTAGATGACTATCGCTGAGGAACCGTCATCGAGCGAAGTAGTCAGAAGACTGAGAAAGTCTATCTGACATGTTATGCAGGATCGCGTGCTTAGGAAGCCGTGTTGTGAGGTGTTGATAAGATTTCGCGACATCATGAAGTCCACAGTTTTGGACTTTATGTGACGCTCCATCATTTTTGAGAGGATAGAAGTATGGCTTATTGGGCGGTAGTTGCTCATTTCATGCACAGAGCCTGACTTGTAGCGAGGAATGACTACAGCCGTCTTCCACTGTGATGGCACGGTACCGGTGTTCATGGATAGAGAAAAAAGATTCAAAAGTAGTACAGGGAAGTCAGATCCACCGTATTTTATAAGCGTTGGTGGTAATTTATCAGGTCCGGCATACCATGATGACTTCGTAGAGGTGATAAGTCGATTTATATCACGAAGTTCAAAATCAACTGTGCAGATCTTGTCATCAGTAAGCAGAGGGATAATGTGCGAGGGAGCCTCAGCAGCGGTGTTAAAAGTAGAACAATAGTAATTATTGAAATCCCTGCTTATTTTAGCTGGATTGTTAGTTATTTGGTTACCAGAAATCAGGATGGATGGGGTTTCCGTATTCTTGTTTCTATATTTCATCAGCTTGGTGAGTTCTAGGTTTTTATTCATGCTATTTAGCGCCCGTCTTTCTACGTCCACAAGGCTGATATGCCGAAGTCTGTCAATTTGAGCAAGGATTTTCTGTTGTAGCAATACTAGGGAGAAGTCATTTGTTTTCAAGTAGTAATTTCGGAGTCGTGCAAGTTTGCGTGAAAAATTTCCGGGGGTAGACTCTAATTTTATTTTTCTGGAATGACGGCAATAATTCAGTGGTATTAGAGCATCTAGACACATCTCAATGTCCTTGTAGAACTCATCGACTGCCACTTGTGGATCATTGGTTAGGAAGAAATTTTCCCAGTGCAAGGATCTCAGAAGGGCGGAAAGCGATTCCATGTGTAACAAATTGGATGGTCGGTAGAGGACGGCAGGTTTAGTCGGGGTAGGATCAGAAAATGGCTTATCGAAGGTGAGTTGGACCATCTTGTGATCGCTTCCAGGGAAATTGTCTAGAACAACAGCAGGAACGTAGGATAGGCCTAGCGTAAGGAATAAATCGAGAGTGTGGTTTCCCCTGGTGGGTGAATGGACATGTTGTGTCCATCCATATACATGTAAAGAAGACATCAGTCTCGAATATTTAGTAGGTGCGGCGCACGATCTCCAGTCAATATCAGGCATATTGAAATCTCCTCCTAATACTTTACATTTAACTGGTAATTCTGCTAAGTAGCAAAACAAGCGTTCCAATGTTCGTAAGTCATCCGTACTGGGATTCGGAGGGGAGTAAATGCAACCCAAATCCATCGAGGTTCTACCTAGAGTAACATGTGCAATTATGCTGTCAATATCGCTGGCTGGAAGGGAAGCGCACAGCAGTGATGCTTGGAAGTTATTTGATATATAAATGATGCAACCGCCACCAGATGCTGAGGTTCGACACGCGAGAAAACTATGATATTGATCAATGTGATAGCAAGACTGCGGAGTTTCGCTTGTGAACCATGTCTCTGTAGCTAGGATAAAGTCAGGTTGAAAGAGAGACATTATGGAGCGAAGAGTGGGCATCTTATTTCGAAGTGAGCGAGCATTGAAGAGAAGCGATTTGGTGGATTGTGACTGGATATGTAGACACGCTAACTGGTTGAATAAGTTGGGGTAAATATCTGACGATGTGTCATCATAAGTTGAGGTGGAAGGAGTGGGGTAATTTTGAGCTGGAATGGAAATGGATGATGATGCAGGGATTACTACCAAATTTAAGTCTGAATACTTTTGAGAAAGTTCAGAAAAAGGTTGAAGGCTTGTTGGGGAGGGATGACACTGAGTTTCCTCCCCAGGTCTACAAAAAAAAGACTGCTCATTCAGTCCATCAGGGATAGAAGTAGGATTGCCATTGCTGGAAGGGTCAATAGGTAAACATGGTGCACCAAGAATGGATGCAGCAGACGTTTTCGGGTGGACAGAAACATAGGGTCGAGCAAGTAACCTACTGAAGTAAATGTTTGATAAGTAAGGAACTGTTCGAATAGCACTTAGCTTACTAACAAGCGATTCCAACGTGGGCTGGTCGACAGAGGTAAATCTGACTGGTGCTGGGTTGGCCTGTATCCTCTTGGGCACTCTAATAGCATTAAACATGTGAGATTTCACATTAGCCACTTTACCTAAAGTTGTAACGACGTCAATGAGATCAGTAGAGTCAGGAATATTGAAAGCAAGGAGACTGTAAACTAATGGTTTCTTTGGCCTTATGGGGCAGGCGGCAATTTTATTGGGCGATGGGGTTTGAACTGGTTTAACCACGAGAACTGCAGGTGTTGCTGTAAGCTTGTGGGAAATAGGGTGATCCTGAGTATCAGCCGAGTCAAGATTTTGGGTGGTAGGATCAGAAGAACCCTCGTTCAGTGAAGATGGATTGCTAGATACCGGATTTTTATCTCCAGCTAGTGGCTCGTTTGATTGCTGCGTATCAATTGCTCTAGGTCTTTGGTCGTCAAGGAAAGCAGTCAGGTCTCTGGTCACAATGCTGGTCAAGTCTAAATCGACAAGGGAGTTAGTGATCTGTGGCTGCTGTACATAACTGTCCCCTGGATGCGATATCGCAGATTGATAGCGAAGGTGGCGTTTTGTTTTAAAAATCATAGGCTCTAAATTATCCGCTGCACGTGGCGTTGTTAGTGGAGAGTCGAGAGGGCATATTATACTTATGGACTGGTTATGGGTGTCATTGTGTGTAGGTAACCTTAATGTTGGGGTGTCAGTTTGGCAGTTGGGAACGAGACTAGCAACGGTTGTAGATGTGACCCCATTTGAGGGTAACGAGTCGCGTCGAGAGATAAGGTCAGAATCTCCATGCAGGAGTAATCTTTGTAAAGGTGTTCTGTCAGCGATTACTCTCAGGGTCTTAAAGGTAGTGTTGGCAGCAATTAGATCACGTTTGCTTATAAACTCACTAGCGGTTAAAGCGCTATTAAATTTGAATAGGATTGGACACGAGTAGCGCTGGACTTTCTTTCTGAGTCTTATGCAACTGCATTCCGTGCCAACCATGTTAGCAGCTTTAAGTGATATATCTCGCAAGGCTGCAGGCGGTATATTATCCGGGACATTAAAAACAACTGCATTTCTAGAACGATGCATCCTAGAGACTACTCCTGCTGCGATGGAATCGATAAGAGAACCTGCGGGTAACATATGCTCTACTTTGGGACTCAACGTCTTTTGCGTTAGGGCAGTTATATGTTCCAGTTCACGGAGGACAGTCAGAGAACTATCCATCGACAACATTTTCACTTTAAGCTTGGTGGCTTCATCTTGGATGTTTTGCAAGTTAATAGGCTGAAACGGCAGAGCAGCTGGGCATAATTTTCCTTCTGCTGAATTATAAGGTCTCGCAGTTTTAGAAGTTGTCGGTGCTTTGCGAGTTTTAACAGTCACTTTACGCTTTGGTAATCGACACTTGATGGCAGATATACTAACAGAACATGAGGCTTTCGTTTCATCATTGATTACAGATTGGTTATAAGCTGGGAGATTTGCGAGCTTTTTAATGCATTTCTCTCCATTCATTGTACTAATGGTGGAGCTTCTCGTTTTAACGTTGCTAACGAGCATCTTGTGATTAGCCGCTGGAGTTCAGGGCTTGTGATGTCAGTTAAGGTAAACCGGTTATTAAACTGGACCTAGTTCTCTTTCAAGTGGAACAGCGCCTCTGATGGTAAGGAATGACACAGTACGAATATCAGCAGAGGGAAACCTTTGTTCAAAAACGGATATTGTTAGACATTTTGTAGTGTTAACATTAGCGGTGATGGAATAATTGTTTTCCTGAGATGGATCAGCAACATGGCCTTCAGGTGTAGCATCGTTGTTGATAAGTGCGATGGCTTGCGACCGACAACATCGGGCGTAGTGCCCAATTTTGCCACAGTTTTGCACTTAAGGCTGCGTGCGGGACAAGTGGCAAAATTGGCTTTATGAGAAGCACTTCCACAGCGATAGCAAGATGGCTTGTCCGCTGGTAATTGTCGGAAAGATTGCACCTTTGCCACCTCAGCTGAGTTGGTCGAACAGAACTGTTTCGATTGCAGTGAAATTTCAGTTTTCATTCTGGCTAACTCGCAAGCTCGATCCCACGTTAATGTGCACGTCTCTTCCTGCAACAGCGCCTCATGTATACGATGGTCAGCGGTTCCAGTAAACAGTTGGTTTCAGCATACAGCCTTCGAACTTATTCTGTGGAATTGATGAATAATCACACAGTCGTACTTCTCTACCTAATCGAGCAATTAACTCGTTCATTCGTCCACCTGTTTCCTGATGCATGCGGGAGAAAACGTATCTTGCAGTAAACACATTCATTTGGTAACCCATGTACGATCGAGAGCACTGAAAGCTTCTTTAACGGATTTACATCCTTGAAGTTCCAAATCATCAAACTGTCGCTGCTCCTTATCTCCTAGTAAATGTCGAAGCAGCTTCAATCTGTTCTCTTCAATAAGAGCAGTATGGAACTAGCTGCTTAAATCCAAGTAGTTTTCGGAGAACGTTTTCCAACCAGCCAGGCAGCTGATGATGGCATACTATTGCAAACAGTAAAAACTAAAGATACTGGCTGAATGGAAAGATTCATCTTTAGGTCCCCGACGCCAAATGTTGTATCAAGAAGGCAACAGGAAAAGCAGGATATGTATCGGCACTCAATCCAGAGTTAACAGATATAACAAACAGAAAAAGCAATTAGAACCGTTTGGATTTTACCCAAATAATGCAAAGATAATTGGTGTGCTTCTACCAGCCAATGGAACATGCGTTAGTAGGGACATCGTGATGAATCCACCACAATAAGCCGCACTCGCGTGTTGACGTACCGCGACATGCTTAATTGCCAACTGTCCAATGGAGAATGTTGGTTCGCCAAAAGTGCCGGCACAAGCGGATGGCAGGGGTGGGTCCGGGTCACAGTGGCGGAACTTTGTTTTTATGATCGCGCTGTAGACCAACGGAACCCAGACCGGTCGGCTATGATAAATGAATATTGGCCAACCACCAAAGTCGCAATGGACGTGCCATGCTTCGATCGCAAAGTGGACCAACGGAACAGATGCCGTTCGGCATTGAGAAGTGAATGTTGGCCAAACATCAACACCGTAATGGATGTGTCATGCTTCCATCGGTTGGTAGACGGCTCTCATGCAGGTGAAAAGGACAGCAAAATGGATCACTGCGAAACGGTTAGTGGCTCGCCGTTCTAGCCATTGAGAAAACCACCCTAGTCATATGCAATGACTGTTCAATGGGCACTAGTCGATATCCCTGTGTATGCCAAAAGACAATCGTGGAAAAAGCTGTTACAGCCTCGTGACTCACTTTCAACATACTCGAAACTTTCATTTGGCTGCATTCACTGCTAAAGGGAATCATATTGTCAGGAGCACGTTCTATGGTTGCAGTCTTGTTTACTTTAGACAATGCCTTGAGAAGTCGGTCTGCCCAGGCGCTTTAGTGGCACCATTAGACAGCCCACCCATCTAGTCATGCATGCAACTATTACCCTCACAACCAGACAATTGCTTGTTGCACAAACTGATCATGCCTTCGACGGTGTGCCGCCTGTATAACCGTAAGTATAATTTATTTATTTATTTGCATATATTTTTATGAAATGTGTAAACTGGCTGTAAATATCAATGAATTAAATGTCCGAAGTGCCCTCGGTCGTTTTGCTTGCAGCGCAGCATTTGCCTGCTGATGTTGACATGCACTTTCCGCAGTGTCTCCACTGAGATGCGGCTACTTTCGTTCACAATGTTATCGTTCAGTTCATCCAGGCTGTTGGGTTTTTTCTACGCTTCAAGTATCGCCATAGGAAAAAATTCAAGGGATTCAGATCCCATAACCGCACAGGCCACTCTATCGACCCTCGGCGACCGATCCAATGTCTATCATAAGTGTCGTTCACGTAAGCACGAACCGTTTGCGCCGAACAATGAACAATGAATTTATACGGGTTAAGAAGCGTTGCTTTAGAAGTCCCGTTTGATATTTGGTAGGGATATCTAAATAACAATAATGATAATAATGATGGCAAAACGGTTAGTATTTCAAATATGAAAATAAGGTCTTATCGTTTGCTCCGCCGTAGTCCTGCAATTCGCTTAGATTCACATCACCCACAGTCAACATCAAATAACTATATGGTAAACTCCAGATTTAGGATAGAGACGTAGTGCTAAGTGATAGTGTAAGTGGATAGGTGCATCATCCAACCGCCTTTTAAATACTGTTAGTATCGGTGCAGTGACGACCGATTCTGGGAGAGCATTCCACGGGTGACAAACACGAATGGAAAAGAAATTGCTACGGCACTCCAGACGGCTATACTGTACAGCAAGTTTCAATGAGTGGCCCTTCAGGGTTGTATTGGTGCTGAGGCGCCGTAAAGAGCGGCACACATGATGTGGGTAGCGCAGAATCAAGCATGCCATAAGCAGGTCGCCTCGTAGTCTGTGATAGCTTCCACTGAATACCTGCAATCATTGCAGCCTCTCCTGGTATGAAAGATTTCGCATTTCAATTACCTTCTTAGATGCCCGAACTTCTGGCTGCTACAGTGCATTAAGGTCGTGGTTCAGCCATGGATGCCACGCTTGAATTGCATATTCGACATGGGGGAACATACGCACTGAGCAATTTTCGAAATATGGAGTTTTTTATTTGTCAAAACGTACGTCGCAACAGCTCGACGTGTTGGTTCCCAGTCTTTGAGGCCTTTTCGGATTGTCTGGAGCAACCTAAGTCATCTTGAACCAGGACACCCAAGTCACGTCCGACAGCTGCTTGTTGTAATATATCCGTTCCGAGCCGGTATGAGTAGCTGCTCTGATGTCGGATGGAAAGCATCTTGCATTTACTTACGTTAAATGCAGTAAGTTTTGGGTTGATCATTGATGCACGGTATCTAGGTCACTCTGAAATAGATGCTGGTCGACGTTCGTCTGGATCATGCGCTAGATCTTGATAGCGTTGGTAAACATTAGGAAGTTTAGAGCGATTCCATGTGCAGGGTCATTAATAAACCCCAAAAACAAATTTGGACATAGAACTCAGCCTTGCGGCACACCCCACTCGACTTGTATGGGGTCCGATAAAGAGCTCCGAACTCTGACCACTAATTGCCGTTGACGTAGAGAGTTCGCAATCCAACTTTAAATAGGGTCGTCGATCCCGTAATGCTGGAGCTTGGAGAGTAGGATCGGGTGATCTAGACGATCGAAAGTCTTCGAAGTCTTCTTCCAGTTAGATCACATCAACGTCTTCTCCAGCATCGGCTGACTGGATCCAACTATTGCGTGCGATTAGTAAATTTGTTGTACATGACCGCTGTCAACGGAAACCGTGCTACATAGGCTTGATGATATTACAGCTTTCCGGATAACACATCAGTGCATCGGCAACTATGGATTCCATGACCTTGGAGAGTTTAGGACGAAGGGACATTGGGTGGTAGTTGGTGGGTTCAGTACTGCTACCACCTTTGTGAACCGGGGTTACTATTCCAAGCTTCCACTTAGCGAGAACTTGATTCGCATCTAAGCAGCGCTGGGAAAACTGAGTTAAAGCTTCTGCCAGTTGGCTTGCTGCTGCTTCCACTACCTCTGGATGCATGGTGTCGACACCCGGTGAGCTGTGTTTGCGTAGAGACGTCAGTTTTGCAATACAGCCGCCGCGGTAAAAGTGATGTGGGTTAGTTCTGTTGAGGAGACGACAAAGGTTGAAAGATCGCTTGGTGGCAAGGCCCTCTGAAACGTGAGGCCATATTGCATCCACAGCGCGTTTGCTGCCTTCACAGCCGTTCTTGTTGGGCCATCAGCCATCCTGAGTGGGGGAAATCCTTGCCCCACATTTCGCAGGCTATTGACGTGCTTGTACAGCAGTTTGTGGTTAGAATTGGAAATCTTTTGCGTTGTCCTGCAGATAGGCGGCTTTGTCTTTTCCTAGCAGTTGTGTGCAGTAGTTACGTTGGGCTACGTAGTTGTCCCAAGTTTCTGGTTCTGGAGCTTCTCTGTACATTCGCCATGCTCCCAACGAATGGAACTTATATACACTTATTGCAAACGTTTACCTCTGAAACCTCTGCAATCAGCTGACTAAATTTGTTGCAGAAATCGAACCACGCGACTTCCGGGGGTTCTTCGGCTAGGAACCAGCAAGTTGTAGCGCTGACGAGCCGAGCTAATCAATCGCAGCTCGTGATGGTTTGCACAGTCTCATCCTTCTCATTCCGCTATCCCGCATAGCAAACGAAGTTGGAACTGATGACTGCGTGATCACTGCGACTCAATGGGCAGTCTAAAACCCACACATCAATCATATGCTCCTCGTTGGTAAGCACAAGATCCAGCACAGATGGTCTGTTACCAGTTCTGAACCGAGTGGGCAAAGTGATGTGGTTGTAAAGAGGAACAGTTATTAAGAAATCTTGTACATCGGCCCTGAATTTTTCCCTGATCGTGGCAGGAGTTTCCAAACAATGTACTTTGTAAGCACCCATGATAAGTATGTGAGTGTACCTTCGCTGTAAACTGCAACTTAAGGTAGCCGTAAGGTGGTAGTCGGTTTTGGGGTGTAGAGTTAGTGTGGCGGTACACCAAGACAATAAGGCAAGCGTCGCTGTTTTTTAACTGTAAGCGATACCAAAGAGAGTCGGGGAACTGCAAATCTGAATCATCCATGACCTCGCACAGTAAAACGCTTCGGTAATACAGGATTACCCCTCCTCCTTTTGTCAGCCTGTCTTTCCTGATCAGCGACATGCCTGGTAACGAAATTTCGGCGTCCATCATTCCCGTGTGCAACCACGTATCGGTGATACCTATGACCTCATGTGACCCGGAAGCTTGGGGAGATTTCAGTTCGGCCAGTTTATTAAAAGGACCCTGCGCATTCGTATACAAGCAGGTCAGTTTCTCGGTCTCTAGGAGTCCACAGAGGGCTAAAGGGTCAAGTGTGGGAGAATGCCGACCGATGGGAGGTCGGCAGTTACTCGTTTTTAGATTGGACAATGATACCTCGTTTACAACTTGATTCGGTCAAGGCGCGTCCCAATCTTCATTTAGACCTACTTCAGTCAATCAAATTAGAAGTGAAGTTACGCTTCTGTACATTCGTCGGTATGCTTGCTGCTTCAGTTGCTTTAATATTTGAGCTGTGCAAAGTGTTTGCGACCTTTAACCGAAGTTAGAAGGAAGACGTTTTCGAGTTCACCGCCATCGATCCAAAACATTCTTTGCTTGTTGCTCTGACTGAACCACAAGTTTTAGCATTCTAGGACCGCATCCTCTATAATTTGGTGTGAGGTATCCTCCTGAGCGATAGCGCCACAGTATTATTCAAAGAAAGTGTTTCACGAATGAACTGCCACTGTCCTAAATCTCGCTTTCCGGTCTCTTGAACCTCGTCAGAAGAATGTTCTGGCATGCCATGTATAAAGATTGTGTTTAGGCGGTCTTGCTTGCTATGTCCTTCTTCGGTGTTTCTTTTTGATTACCGCGCGCTCCAAAGGACATCAGGATAGATGCGTATCCCACAGGATCCGGGTTTTAGTGCGCTTGCGGAGAGCAAAACGTTGTCTACGTCAGTGGAGGATTCTAGTCTTATTCAAATTAGTCTGGGCTTTCTATAGTGTGGCGAAATCGGATGGCGAGTAATTCATAATAAGTTTATGGGCTTGGCTTTGACACGCATCAGCAGGCACAATGAGTTCCATTGGTCTTGGTCGTCCGATAAGTTACCCCGCAATGTCATAGCGGTAGATTCAGGGACATTTTAGCATACAACAGTCCGGGCACTATTGTTGGATCCCTTTTCGCCGATCTACAGGGTATGATACTCCTTTGTCCCGGCCAGCTGACGAGTGTTGATTGTTTGCTGTTTGTCCCTCTATTCGCGTTAACGGTGTTTACAACTGGGGACCATTGCAACAATCTTTGCATATGTAACTGCTGTTCCGGTGGGCTTTGACTCGACAAGCGACATTTGAGCTACAAGTACCGAGTGTTGGTGTTCGGCTGCTTCATGTCAGGTCTAGTGGAAGTTGCTTAACCAAACGTTTCGAGTGGTGTCTGAGTTTCGTTGCCAGGAGTACTGTTTGCCTCTCGTAGGTACGGGTAGATTTCACCTGGCGTTCTGCCAGAGTTGGAGAAAACAACGGAACTGGGGACGTGGCTGATTGCGGTTCAGGGGAAGCGGATTGTGCAGCATTCCGTCGCTTGGAAGCCGCTACGCTTCCCTGGTGCATACTCGCCTCCATTGAAGTAATCTTATCGTTTATCCTCTGCTCGACTTCTGCGGTTAACCGGTCGCACTTCTGAGCTAGGATAAGCAAGCACTGAACGAGTGGGATGGTGGATCACGCAGTAGAGAACCAAATTGCATTATGTGAGCTATTTTGCTCTCGTACCTCTTGTTGTGACACATTTGCACATTTCGGATTATACCATTCCAAACAGTGCGGACAACCTAGCCCGATTTTAACTACTCGATGACATTCTCCTAACCCGTGCAAGTACGCCATCCGGCTGCCACCAAACCATATGCAGTAACTTTCGAAGTGCAGCTGCGGAATGACGCTGCTCTGCAACACTTCCCTGTAAGAGGATGCTAAGAACTAGCAGACATTAGTACTGTTAAAAAACAACTTACCAGACACACTCCTAAAATTAAAAATGGTCCAATCATTTTTCTACCTGTCTGCGTTATGTTGTACATGTGAAGCGTCATATTGCCCTGGGTTATTTGTTGCCCAATTATGTTGCCTTTTTCACTATGCAGACGGAAAACCACTTCAAAAGTGAACACAACGGAACGTATGTTCAGACTGTATCAAAACCAACGGGCAAATTCTAGGCGCTTCTCTGGATTGCATGGCTCCAAAACTTGCCTCTGCAGTGCACTATACCGTCGAAACATTTTCCTTTAATAAACGGTGCATAGCATACGATGTGGTATCACAATACTGTGCGTGTCGCCGAATGCCGACATGCCTCTTTCTGCATAACGCTTGCACAAGCATGCAAGCTGATACCTCATCCTTGACGATGCGGGGCAGTCCGGTTTGTTTGATGTTGCAAACACTGCCAATTACTTCAAAGTTCTTTACCAGTCGACACACGTACCGATTGTTAATGGATCGCGCGAAGCAGTGCATAGTGTTGTAGCTCCGCATGATTTCTGCCACTTGGGACCCATACTCACCATACAGCCGCACAATGACCACGCTCTGACCGACAGGTACATTACGTGGCTGCGATTGGTGATACATCGACGACACCGGTGTAAGTTCCTGCTGCATCGCTAGAAAAGCGAGCCACTAACCGTTTCGCAGTGATCCATTTTGCTGTCCTTTTCACCTGCATGAGAGCCGTCTACCAACCGATGGAAGCATGACACATCCATTACGGTGTTGATGTTTGGCCAACATTCACTTCTCAATGCCGAACGGCATCTGTTCCGTTGGTCCACTTTGCCATCGAAGCATGGCACGTCCATTGCGACTTTGGTGGTTGGCCAATATTCATTTATCATAGCCGACCGGTCTGGGTTCCGTTGGTCTACAGCTCGATCATAAAAACAAAGTTCCGCCACTGTGACCCGGACCCACCCCTGTCATCCGCTTGTGCCGGCACTTTTGGCGAACCAACATTCTCCATTGGACAGTTGGCAATTAAGGGTGGCGGGGTACGTCAGCTCGCGAGTGCGGCAATTCCAATTTTCCGATATGTGTTCCAAAACACCCTGTAGCTGAGGAATGTTTTTGAGAAGATTCATCGCAGTTAGACTTTTCGAAACAACTCCCACACATCCAAAAAAGCGATAGACGGCCATTTGGTCTTTTTGGCACTCGTCATTAATGCACATCTGCCGGATAGTGCCGGAACTCAAGCCCTGCTCTTACTCTTACCATTCCGCAACGTCAACCACCGAGACGTGGAAGATGGCGGAGGATTGCCATGACAGGCCTCTAACTGCAATATAGCGCGGCTTATCTCCCACTGCTATGTATGCTATGAACAATCAGAGGACGGGGCTATCCGCCAAAGCCTTATACAGCTCATTTGACTGTGACGAGTGTTCTCAAAATGCTGACAAATCCCCCTACTATTTCACAGTAAATGGTGAGTAGGTCTACCATTAGGTGATTATTCAACGTCCCTCAAAATTTCACATCAACAGTTCGTGCAGCCTATCACTCGTGGTAAAGCTTTCGATCTCATAACAACGCACACCGATTACGCTGGATGAATGAACACAGGGCCGGACCCCTAAATGCGTTCTTTGCTTGAGGCAGCCTATAATGCTCTGGTTTCCACCCGCAACTCGTATCGTGTGACCACTCCTCACTTGTCGTGCGAACGGCGTCAGGTGGAGGATTGACGACCAGCCGACCACATGATTGTGTTGAATTAATGGCTGTTTGTGAGCGAGGTGAGCGAAAAATTGCGACTATTACTCTCATGTTTATGGTATTCGACCGGTTACTGTATGGGCAG
This sequence comes from Dicrocoelium dendriticum, assembly GCA_944474145.2. Lineage (NCBI taxonomy): Eukaryota > Metazoa > Platyhelminthes > Trematoda > Plagiorchiida > Dicrocoeliidae > Dicrocoelium > Dicrocoelium dendriticum. The sequence continues at coordinate 138,477,435 of OX104066.1, read as the reverse complement.
CGAGTTGGCCGAACTGCTATTAAATGAGAATCGGAAAACTGGGAAATATGCGGGCCGGCTGCAACCAGTCTCGATTCGTCACTCAGGGTGTTATAACTGCCGTCCACACGAATAGCTTGCCCCACGAATTCTGGGTAATGATTGAACAAAGGTAGAAGGTGCTTCCGGTGCTCATCCGCAGTCTAGTGACAAGAAAATCAACTGGGTAATGTAGACGTTATATTCAATGTTTGGATTGTGACTAGAGTTGGTTACTAGTCTGAAGATAGTTCTCTGATTGTCCTCCGTGAACTGGAACCTATAATGCCCTAATGCAAAAGACGTTGAGTCCCAAAGTAGAGCATATGTTACCCGCAGGTTCTCTTATCGATTCCATCGCAGCAGAAGTAGTCTCTAGGATGCATCGTTCTAGAAATGCAGTTGTTTTTAATGTCCCGGATAATATTCCGCCTGCAGCCTTGCGAGATATATCACTTAAAGCTGCTAACATGGTTGGCACGGAATGCAGTTGCATAAGACTCAGAAAGAAAGTCCAGCGCTACTCGTGTCCAATCCTATTCAAATTTAATAGCGCTTTAACCGCTAGTGAGTTTATAAGCAGACGTGATCTAATTGCTGCCAACACTACCTTTAAGACCCTGAGAGTAATCGCTGACAGAACACCTTTACAAAGATTACTCCTGCATGGAGATTCTGACCTTATCTCTCGACGCGACTCGTTACCCTCAAATGGGTCACATCTACAACCGTTGCTAGTCTCGTTCCCAACTGCCAAACTGACACCCCAACATTAAGGTTACCTACACACAATGACACCCATAACCAGTCCATAAGTATAATATGCCCCCTCGACTCTCCACTAACAACGCTACGTGCAGCGGATAATTTAGAGCCTATGATTTTTAAAACAAAGCACCACCGTCGCTATCAACCTGCGACATCGCATCCAGGGGACAGTTATGTACAGCAGCCACAGATCACTAACTCCCTTGTCGATTTAGACTTGACCAGCATTGTGACCAGAGACCTGACTGCTTTCCTTGACGACGAAAGACCTAGAGCAATTGATACGCAGCAAACAAACGAGCCACTAGCTGGAGATAAAAATCCGGTATCTAGCAATCCATCTTCACTGAACGAGGGTTCTTCTGATCCTACACCCAAAATCTTGCCTCGGCTGATACTCAGGATTACCCTATTTCCCACAAACTTACAGCACACCTGCAGTTCTCGTACTTAAACCAGTTCAAACCCATCGCCCAATAAATTGCCGCCTGCCCCATAAGGCCAATGAAACCATTAGTTTACAGTCTCCTTGCTTTCAATATTCCTGACTCTACTGATCTCATTGACGTCGTTACAACTTTAGGTAAAGTGGCTAATGTGAAATCTCAATGTTTAATGCTATTAGAATGCCCAAGAGGATACAGGCCTACCAGCACCAGTCATATTTACCTCCGTCGACCACCCACGTTGGAATCGCTTGTTAGTACGCTCAGTGCTATTCGAACAGTGCCTTACTTATCAAACATTTACTTCAGTAGGTTACTTGCTCGACCCTATGTTTCTGTCCACCCAAAACGTCTGCTGCATCCATTCTTGTTGCACCATGTTTACCTATTGACCCTTCCCGCAATGGCAATCCTACTTATATCCTGATAGACTGAATGAGCAGTCTTTTTTGTAGACCTGGGTAGAGAACTCAGTGTCATCCCTCCCCAACAAGCCTTCAACCTTTTCTGAACTTTCTCAGAAGTATTCAGACTTAAATTTGGTAGTTATTCCTACACATCATCCAGTCCATTCCAGCTCTAAATTACCCCACTCCTTCCACCTCCTTCAATGCTCGCTCACTTCGAAATAAGATGCCCACTCTTCGCTCCATGGTGTCTCTTTCAACCTGACTTTATCCTAGCTACAGAGACATGGTTCACAAGCGAAACTCCGCAGTCTTGCTATCACATTGATCAATATCATAGTTTTCTCGCGTAGGTAGAATCTCGAGGTTTTGGGTTGCATTTACTCCCCTGTGAATCCCAGTACAGATGACTTAAAAATTGGAACGCATGCTTTGTTACTAAGCAAAACTACCTGTTAAATGTAAAGTATTAGAAGGATATTTCAATATGCCTGATTTGACAGGATCGTGCGCCGCATCCACTAAATACGATACTGATTTTTCCTTTACACATGTATGGATGGGCACAACTTGTCCATTCACCCACCAAGGGAAACCACATCCTCAATTTATTCCTTATACTAGGCCTATCCAACGTCTCTGCCGTTGTTCTAGACAAATTCCCAGAAGCGAACACAAGGTGGCCCAACTCTCCTTCGAGAAGTCATTTTCTGATCCTTTTGTTACACATGGAATCGCTTTCCGCCCTTCTGAGATCCTTGCACTGGAAAATTTCTTCCTAACGAATGATCCACAACTGGCTGCCGATGAGTTTTACAAGAATATGGAGATCTTCTAGACGCTCTAATTCCACTGAATTATTGCCGTCATTCCAGAAAAAAAAAATTAGAGTCCACCCTGTTTCACGCAAACTTGCACGACTCCGAAATTACTACTTGAAAACAATCAGCCTTATGGACATAGAAAGAAGGGCGCTAAATAGCATGAATAAAAACCTAGAATTCACCAAGCTGATGAAATATAGAAACAAGAATACGGAAACCCCATCCATCCTGATTTCTAGTAACCAAATAACTAACAATCCAGCTAAAATAAGCAGGGATTTCAATAATTACTTTTGTTCTACTTTTAACACCGCTGCTGCGGCTCCCTCGCACATTATCCCTCTGCTTACTGACGACAAGATCTGCACAGTTGATTTTGAACTTCGTGATATAAATCGACTTATCACCTGTACGAAGTCATCATGGTATACCGGACTTACCACCAACGCTTATAAAATACGGTGGATCTGACTTCCCTGTACTACTTTTGAATCATTTTTCTCTATCCATGAACACCGGTACCGTGCCATCACAGTGGAAGACCGCTGTAGTCATTCCTCGCTACAAGTCAGGCTCTGTGCATGAAATGAGCAACTACCGCCCAATAAGCCATAATTCTATCCTCTCTAAAATGATGGAGCGTCACATAAAGTCCAAAACTGTGGACTTCATGATGTCGTGAAATCTTATCAACACCTCACAACACGGCTTCCTAAGCACGCGATCCTGCATAACATGTCAGATAGACTTTCTCAGTCTCCTGACTACTTCGCTCGATGACGGTTCATCAGCGATAATCATCTACCTCGATATGCACAAAGCATTTGATCGTGTCCCTCATAACCACCTCTTATCCAAACTAACTGCATATGGCATAGACAACCCTCTGCTTTCATGGTTTGATTCTTACCTAACTAATAGAAAACAAGTACGCCAAGGCCTGTCACCAGTTCTTTACCTCCGGCAAACTTTTCCTATTTGCCGATGACATAAAAATAGTTTACATTTTTAATCCAACTGAGGTCAGTGATATGCTAAGCGAAATCCAGCGTGACTTATGTACACTAGGCTCATGGAGCTCCAAATGAATGATGACATTCGCTGCTGATAAATGCCACGTGGTATCCTACAGATGTGACATCATGCCAGATTCGCTTACTATTGATGGTAAACCATTGTCTCACTGCCACACTACCCGTGACCTAGGGATCCACTACTCGAAACCGTCGGGGCAGTAGGCTTCTGTTCAAAACATTTAACTTGAACGAATTAACACCATGTATAGAATAAAAACACGGTAATTGCTTGATTATGGTTACATCATCTACTGTAATTCTAGAGTGAGTGTTCGTAGGGCATTGGAACGTGTACAACGATCATTTACTAAGTGTTAACTAAGCTATTCCACCACCCTTTCTTACATGGATCGTTGCATTGCCTTAAAATGGTTCCACTGTGGCTGCGAAGAATAAAAATTAACCTTTTCATTTGCTTTGCTACAATTACCCAAAAACACAACAAAATAAAAGTGAACAGAACACGAACGAAACTGTCCGACAACTTTTCCTAACCGATACTCCATATTGTGGAACAGGCTTCCATCTGAGATACGTGCAATCCAGTCAGGGATGAAGTTCCGACATTATACATTCTTTCTAAACGTTGAAACACTATTATCGCATTTGTCTGCGTATTTGTCTGATTTATTGCGCTGTCCACATATTCTTGCTCCGTAGTTCCGGGCCCAGGCTCGTCGCTAGCCGTCTTTCGCGATACGCTCTCAGCTGGCTCCGAAGAGCTCCCCAGAGCCATTTTTGGAAGCGGCCCCTCTACACCCGCCCCTTCTCCAGGACCTTTCTTCCTCTCGTACCATGGTCACAGGAGAGCAGCATTCACCCAACGTTTCATTCCTCCGCAGTCGATTAAGAAGTTGCCCGCTTTCTGGTCGATAATGGTGTAGAGGCCTTTCCAGCGTTCTCTGAACTTGCTTGCGCCCGGCCCGTCATGATCCGGCCGGGTCGTGTTTCGTAACTTGACTCGTTCTCCAATCCTGAATGGCCTCCACTTGTGAGCCTCATGCCTGGCGTCGTAATTTCGCTTATTCCGCGCTTGTCGGGATTTGGTTTCGCTTCTAGCTTTCCATCGCAGTCGCTCTTGATGCTCAGCTGGATGTTTCCTCGCATCCTGGTTCGTTAGGCAAGTATCGAGCGCAATCCGTGGTTCTCTGCCGAACAGTAATTCGAATGGCGAGACCTTGGTGTTTGATTGCATGCTGGTCCGATACGCGATCAAAACCTGAGGCAAAGCATCTTCCAATGCCAACTTCGTGCAGTTTATCCACGTCTTCAATGTCCGGTTGAACCGCTCGGTCATGCCGTGGTTATGTGGGTGGTACGGTGAGGTTCGCCGTCTCTGGATGCCCCACTTGTCCAACACTGACTTAAACGCTCTTGACTCGAAGCAGGGCCCTTGTTCCGTGATGATACACTGTGGGATCCCATACCTTGCAGGCACATTGAATTCGAATACTTGCGACACTGTCTCGCCTGTTTGGTCCTTGATTGGTATGGCTTCCACCCATCGAGTCAGTGGTCAATCATCACTAGAATGTATCTGTTTCCTGTTCGACTCACTGGTAAGGGCCCAAAGACGTCCAGTCCCCAACACTGAAGTGGCTCACCAACCTCCATCGATCGCATCGGCGGTCTCGGGGACTCCATCTCCCGACTCGTTTGGCAGTTTGGGCACTCCCGAAGGTATGTCGCGACGTCCTTCCTCATGGTTGGCCAAAACACTCGCCTCCGCAGCAATTCAATGACCCGCTCGAATCCCATATGGGCGCCATCATGAGTTATGCGCATCACACGTTCTCGCTGATTTGGTGGAACAAAAGGCACTTTCCGTCCGTCTATCTCCACCACCACGTTATCGTTTTCGACCTTCAACCTGTCCCAGATCTTGAGGAGTTCCTCCACCTCTTCCGATGTGGCCTCCGGTTTGGTGCCAGCCTGTAAGTGAGAGCACAACACCTTCACGAATTCATCTGACCTTTGATCTCCCAGCAGGTTCCTCTCCCCCATTGCGATCGCACGCACCGGTATGGCATTGTCTGGCATGATGTCGTCCAAACACGGGCGTGACAACATATCTGGCAATACATTTTGCGTTCCATCCACGTGCTCAATGGTGAAGTTGAATTCCTGCAATCGGTAGGCCCATCGCGCAAGTCGTCCCCGCGGGTCTTTCGCCGTCATCAACCACGAGAGCGGTTTGTGGTCAGTGACGACCCGGAATTCATTCGCCAGTAAGTAATTTCTCCACTTCTCTAACGCCCACACTATGGCCAAGCATTCTTTCTCCGTTGTTGAATACTTCTGTTCCGCCCCCGTCAGCACTCTGCTCGCGTACTCCACCACCCCAGCCGGTTGAGACAAAACCGCACCGATTGCCACGTTGCTAGCGTCGACAGCCACAGTGAACCTCTCACCAGGATTGGGTAGTCGTAGACATGCCGGGGCTTCTGCTATGCATGCCTTTAGATGGTCAAAGGCTTGATCCGCTTCAGCTGTCCACACGAACGGCACGTCCTTGCGAAGCAGCTTTAACAACGGGCTGATCTTCTCTGCGAACTGGGGCACAAACTTGGAATCATATGCCACCACTCCCAAGAACGAACGGAGCTGACGCTTGGATTTTGGTTTTGCGAAGCACTTGATCGTCTCGCGTTTCTCCGGAAGTGGATGGACTTGACCATTGCCCACGATGTGACCCAAGCATACAATCGACTTTTGGGCAATCTGCGACTTTTTACGACTGAGTTTCAGACCAGCTTCGTCCAGCCTCTGCAGTGCTGCTCCAAGTCTGGTCGCATGTTCCTGTTCCGTCTCAGAGAAGACGATGATGTCCTCACCATAAACAACCACACCTTGCAGGTTCGCCAGGACCATCAGCAACAAACGCCTGAATGTAGCCGGGGCGTTGCACAATCCAAACGGCATTCTCAAAAACTCATACTGCTGGCCATTGACACTGAAAACCGTCTTGTGGCGATCTTCTTCTGCGATCGGCAGTTGCCAATATCCCGAGCGGAGATCAATCAGAGATATCTGCTTCGCACTGTGGAGGCTTGAGAAAATTTCTTCCATCTGAGGCATCGGGAATGCATCCTTCACCGTCACCCTGTTTAGTTCTCTGAAATCGATGCAAAATCGATAGGTTCCGTCGGCCTTCTTCGTCAATAGCACGGGTGATGAATACGGGCTGTGCGTTCGCCTGATGATTCCTTTCGATTCCATCTCGGTCACCTGTTTCTGTATCTCCACCAGGGTGTTCTGTGGAATTCGTCTGAAGATTGGCTTGCATTGTCCTCCTGGGATCAACGGTATTCGGTGTTCAACCCAATTGCAAAATCCGTAATCATCTTCCGCGTCTGTGAATAAGTGGGCATACCTGCTCAGTACGTTGCGTATTGCACGGTTCTGACAATCAGGCACGGCTTTGAGGGCACCCATCCGGTCGGTTCTCCTCTTGTTTATCTCGATCGTCTCGTTAGCCACGATCACCACATCGTTTTTCAGGTCAATTGTGACACCGAGCCGTTTCAGGATGTCGGTTCCGATGATGGTTTCGGTCGTCTCCTCCACGATGAACATGTTATGGCTGATGAGCGTTTCTCCTATCCTGATTCGTAACCGCTGCGTGCCCGTCACTTTCAAAGAATGCCCGCCGACCGTCTGCATCGTGATTGAAGATGGGTTTACTGGAACCTCATTGAACCTCTTCGTAATTGACACTGCCGCTCCTGTGTCTACTATGGCTCGGACAGACACACCTTCTATAGTTACCTGGAGGACTGGTACTCGCCACCGACTCGGCATGGATAGAGAGAAACAATGGGGCACATTGACGTTGGTGCAGAATCTCGCCACATGACCACTCTGATTGCATCGGAAACAGCGGCGACCGTTCCGGATTACCCGTACATTGCGTTGTGAAGTGGTGCTTGAAGACTGTATCGACAACAGCTGCTCCACCATTTCGGATAGGCGATATACTTTCTGTTCCAACTCAGCATGCTGGGTGTTTCTCACTGCCACTTGTTCCGACAAATTCTGGGCGACTGTCACCAGATCCACCGCTTTGCTGTCTCCAACCATCGACGCCAATTTCACCTGATCATGGAGTGGACCGGGCAGACTTCGGATAAACTGCTGTTTCAGCAGGCGCTCTCTTGCGTTACCCTCTAACTCGGGGAGCCCAATCGTTAGATGTCTGTCCAGCTGCTGGAAAAACACCATCAAATCCTCCTGTTCGTCCCATCTGGCTGCGTGAAATTGTTGCAGTGCTCGTTCTCTCTCCAGATCCTTCCCAAATTCTGCACACAAGGCAGCCCTCATCTCAGCGAACGAACAACCGGGTTTGGCCTTTCGAGTGAGCAGATACACCGCCTTGGCTCGTCCACTCAACCGTGTGCCCAAAGCAATTAGCAAATTTGCATCCCCCCTCACACCCGTGCAAGCCGCAATCCCGTCGAACTCATCGAGCCACGCCTCCACGTCACCGGCCGCAAATTGCTCTAACTGGGTCAACTCCATGGCGATTGGTCACGGCACCAGTGTAGCGAGAACGACACGACAGGGGGGGTAGACGTTTATTGCACACCGAAAATGGGCACATGAGGGTCTCGCGCGCGCCATCGAATATCGACTAGATTTCCGTCCCACAACGCAACACAGGTACGGATGTTGGAGACGAGCCCGTCCTTTCGCCTCGGGAGCTCTGACTTGGAAGATCTGCCTTCCTGTTTTCGCCTCGATCCCCACTTCTCTCTATCCGATTTGGATCGGCCAGGAGTCGTTCGAGAGCTCTCGACTTGCTTGTTCTGGGCTGTGTCAATCGGCTCGGCGTCGGTCCTGTGGGCTGCGCTAGCGGCGTATATGTCTGATTTGTTGCGCTGTCCACACATTCCCGCTCCGTAGTTCCGGGCCCAGGCTCGTCGCTAGCCGTCCTTCTCGATCCGCTCTCAGCTAGCTCCGAAGAGCTCCCCCGAGGCATTCTTGGAAGCGGCCCCTCTACAGAAGGATCATAAGATAACACAAATTTCGTTGTTCTAAAAGGGCCGTTGTGGAAATACTGTACGTACGGCGATCCCACCTTCCTAGAGGTTTTCCGTCCCGTCCGTACAGCGACATACGACATATCCGTGTGTTTATTGTGAGTCAGTTGCACAATGTTGGTGGGACAGCTTTCTCCAACAATGTTGACTGTAATCAACATTCGGTCGACTGGAAGACTGTGAAACAACTCCACAAAACCCCAATCTCGTACGCGATTTCGTGGTACTCCAGGCGACGTAGCTTTGTTGTTGCGGTATCCAGCGAAGCGGGTAACGGATAAGCGAAAAAACCGCTATTGGAAGTGGAGCGATGAAGAGAAGGAAGAATCTTTTTCAAGTATTTGATTGAGTGCTTACTGGCTGTCGGTACCAGTCAGAAAACCAAGTCCTTCATACGAGAGAGAAACCGTGCTATCGAGTTCATTACCCAATGCACACAGGACGATGTCAAGGTAGATAGGACTTCGAACTTCATCCAAGTGATCAATCGACTCTTACCACTTCTATCTTGGAAATCAAAGCCAGAGCCCCTCAGGGGTAATCAAATTTGTAAGTGCATTTTAGGCCATGCGCAGGACACAAAGGCTGAACCTGAGCGTCTTCATTGCGCTCTTGATCGACCGGGCTACTGCAATTCTCTTGTACGTTATTGATCACGTGTGGACGGAAGTGGACTGGGAAGGATGATGCCTAATACTCACCTGTGGAGTGCGGAGACGAGGACAGAGTGCACTGCATCGGCAGTAAGGTACTATTGACAGTCAGGACTCATTACGCGACTAGCAACCGTGCTCACAACTAAGCACAATCGGAACACATATACAGGATGGGATTGCATCCAAAAGCCCGTATGTATGTGCACACACCGTACCTCCTCATATTTGTGGTATTCCCACCAGGATGCAGGTGGCTAAGCTAGCTTTTTTTCAAACATCCCCAACAGTAGCACAGAGATTGTGGGGGGGGGGAGGCATACTGATTCCTTATGGAGTGTCGCCCATCATAGCTGGGGTCACGTAGAACAATGCATGGGCATTTATCAAATAGGCATAACAGTCCAAGCGGCTCCAAGTGGTTCAAGTAAATGAGAAAGGGAGCTCATCAAACAAACTGTTGGATGAAATCACAAGTCCTGTTACATGCAAATGAACACACTGGCGTCCACATCGCACTCGGATATGACTGTGTAATCACACTATGTTGGTAGTTTTGGAGACCTTTGTTGCCCAATGACAACGGCCTGTGAACGGCCACTCCACGAGTTGTGCTAGCTTAATTCGTCTAAGTGTAAGGTGGTCCACATTCGTCACTAACCGCGCATAAAATACAAGCTTGGAAATTATGTCCTGCAACCAGCCACCTAGGAGAGCGATCTTAGGATATCAATCCAGACTGATCTGGGCTACTCAGAACAACCTAAGTATGTGTCAAAGCCTAGGAACCCACAAGCTGGCATGCCGCGGAGGGAATTCATATAGTTTGCTTCAAGTTGTGGACTCACCTTGGTGCCAGCTACAACTAAGACATGGTGATACATGTTTAGTTGACATCGGATGCCGTCCGTCCATGTCGACAATGGAAGTGGGCAACCGTCTATCTTCTGCATTAAAAACCGTAATGACTCAGCCTAACTCATATTCTCCTAGTAGGGGACTTCAGCACACGCAATCGATGTTCCGGGCTCACCTGGCGAGCAGTTTAAAGCTCAACTATAAGAATTAGTCGGCGGGCTACCATTTCATAACTACGTTACTTCTCCTACGAGCTTTAGAACGGGGAACAAGACGGCTATTTTTGACGTCGTCTTCACCAATGAGGAACTTATGGTCGATACAGTGAAAGTGTGTTGTCCCCTGGGGCGCAGTGAACATGCAACACTGTTTCCGCTCCGTCTGCTACGCTGAACAGTTCAATAAGGAAATCGAAGGCGCCCGCATAATAACACATTATAATTATAAATGTCACTGATTAGTCCTTTCTGGAAGAACGACCCCTTGATATCGCTAGGGGACGTTCGTAAATCCGTTTATCACTTTATTAACAAACGCATCAGAGACTAAGACACTTAGATCCAAAAGTAAACTCCTTCCTGAGAAGGTGGACGCGGAAACTAATGACCCTAGGATTTTCACTTTGGAAAGCCTACAAATCTGCTCAAAACGTTGGAAACTAGCATGTTTATGTAACTGAGCGAAACCATTGTGTTAAGCTTTCTCGCGAAGATAAACTGAGACATCAACAGGATTTGGCGATAAAGTTCCGCTGCAATCCTTTGCTACTTTACAAGCATGAAAATAAGCTGCGTAAAGTACAGCGTGGCATCCTTCCTGTAAACATCGTCAGTGGCCAAGCGCGAATGCCCAAAAAGCAGCTAATACTCTTAGACAACAATACGCTTGTACTTTTCAGAAAGCATAATCATCTGACAAACTACTCACAAAAAGCACATCACCGACAAGACTTAGCCACATCTCCTTCATAGCCACGGATGTGCTGAAACGATTAGTCACGACGGGAGTATAATTCACCTGGTCCAAATAGCATACTTCCCACTTCATTGATGGTAGCTGCCACTAGCTTAGCTGAACCATCAACTCAGTTTTTCCGGCGCTTTCTCGACGAGATGCAGGTCCCAACAATGTGGAAGTGTGGAACTGTCAATCCAATTTACAAGGGAGGCAACTGTGCAGCGCCCGAATACTACCGCCCTATTACTCTTCTTCCCATACTTGCTGAAGTCATGGAACCTGTCCTTGCAGATGCACTTATGCGACACTTACTACGGTGCACTATCATGGTACAACAGTAGCATGTATTCCAACAAAACCGCTAATGTACCATGAGACTTTTGTTATCCCGCGCTGGCTGGACTGATCCGTTGATGCTGCGGAAGGCGCCGACGCCGCTTATCTTGATTTCTCGAAGGCATTTGATTGCGTTGATCACCGGATTCTTCTTCCCAGACTTCGGTGCTACGAGGTCGGTAACCCTATCTTAGGCTGGATTCAATTATTTTAATTCAGCGACGCTTGAATCTGTGAGTTCGCAGCACCCTGTCCGACCCGATAGAGGTTCTCTTTGGCGTCCCTCAAGGCTCGGTACCAGGACCACGGTTATTCGTGTTCATAAACGATGTTGCTGGAGTTTTGATGCGGAACATTCTGCTCTTTGCAGACAACCTCGAGTTGGAGGGCAGTCAAACTAGCAGATGACCAAATAGCACTTTGGGGTGATGTAGATATAGCTTACGAGTGGTCGACGCAGAAGATGCTTGAGTTTAACTCTGCCAACTGCAAAATTATGAGCATACGCCACTAGATCAGCTACCCATATCGACTGCGAGAACACGTCCTGCAGTGCGTTTTTCATGTAAGTGATCTCAGGGTGCTCGCGCTGGACGATCTCGAATGCTCGAAGCAGGCTGAGACGGAAGTGAAAAATGCTAGCCAAGACTTGGGCCCACTGGGGAGGGCGTTTGGCCGGTTTGACCCTACCTTCTTTTCTCAGTTGCACAAATTTTACGTGTGACCACACATTGAATACGCCATTCAGGTATGGCAGCCCTCACTGCTCTTGAGAAGCTACAAAGGAGGGCGACAAAATGTGGAGGGATTGTTCCACCTCCCTTACCAGTTGAGACCAAAGACACTAGGAGTTTCATTGAACAATATCGTCTACTGAGAGGTGGTCTCATTTGGTGTATCAGATCCTCGAGGACTCTACTCACCCATGCCGACCTTTAATGAAACTCAGCCACAAGACCACCATGAGAGGCCACCATTCGAAGTTGGCGACACAACATAGCCAATTGGAATGCCACCGGAAAATTTGTTCATTTCGTCTATCCCAGCCGTGGAACTTACATCTCAATTTGTTACATCGGCTCCTACGTTGTCCGAATTTAAAACTCTGCTTGATGATGCCTTATATCACTTGCATTAGATGCTTTACCACAAGTTGCCGGGACGCATGTGACAACGTAACCAAACGATGTGTATAGTTAAAATTTACGGTAAGTGCGCTGCTACGCGTTTTCTTATCTCAATACTTCAATTTTTTATCTCACACTTTACCTACGGAAAAGTTTTAAGCGTTTGTTTTTATTTCCGTGACAAATCCATTGTTTCATTGGCTGTTCGCAGTTGCTTAACACATACGTGCGACCTCATGTGGAATACGCAATTCAGCCCTGGCAGCTCTGGCACAAGCAAGATCTCACAACACTCGAGACTCCACAGCGAATGGCCGCCAAATGCGCCAAAGAGTTGTTTCATCTTCCATATCATTATCGGCTGACGTTACACAAAGGCCATATCGGTGCCTACATGGCGACCTAATAATGGTCTATCAGCTCTTGAGGAACACCAACCACGTCTACCGCCACGTACTACAACTCAAACGCAACCCGAATTCGAGGGGCCAGCAGCTCAACTTGGCCGCGCACTACCGTCAGCTAGAATGTCGGCGAAACGTTTACTTTCTTTATGTCTGCCAGCCATGGAACGACCTGCTTAACTAGGTTGTTTCCGTCCCCACTATGTCTCTGTTTAAAAAACGCCTTGATGTTGCGAGATATAACTTACCTGTATCGACAGATGATATAATGTGACGGAAGTTGCACAAGCGGCATTAATCTGCACAATCGAGATTGGATCTTTTGTGTGTGACTCTGTGTGAACGTCCTGGTAAGTCCACCAAAAACGACATTTTTATCAATTTGTTTGCTTTTCACCGTTTTGTGGTTCACATTCTGGCCATCCAGCGGGTCTTATTAAGCATTTGCATTTTTAACCCATTGTTCCATTTGTCTATAAATCGCGGCAGATGCAAGCTGCTCGTACCAAAGACAATATGAGCCCGCATCCTCAAGATTAAACTGGCGCGCTTGTCTCAGATGATAAATAAGCAAAAAGCTAAAACCGATTAGGGCTTTCTGCGATTTGACAACGATCGGTACACCATACAAACTAAACTCTATTCGACCATACTACCTAAAGCTGGATCTAGCATTTGTTGCAACCATTTCCTTTATAGTAAACAATCAACGATGACTTTATACGGGTTAAGGAGAACTGCTTTGCAGGCGTCGTTGGGAAGTCTTGTGGGTTACGGGCAAACGCTAATGAAAAAATTCAGTTAGTAGTTGTGAGTCATTTTAGATCACATGTTTTCTGATTGGGTTGCGACGCGCAGTTTCAGTGTGGGCCGCGATTCACATTGTACTGTACCTTGGTCACTGCGATCACTGGGACCGTAGCCGAAGAAATGGGAATCAGGTGTTGCACGCCCGATAACACTGCACAAGCACGATATGTTTCGCTCTGAGTTGATCTCATCAGGTGGAGATAGCAGATATCCAACCCGAGACCATTGGAATAGTAGCGGAAACCTCTACCCTTTTGGCTATCGCTTTTTACTGTCCAAAGAATAGACTTCGTGTATTAAATGCAGTAGCCTTGCACTCTGAGTATTTCCATAGTTTCAGCAGGCGAAAAATTAAGTCCAAAGCATTTCCCGAGAGCAGAATGGAGAATGGTATCAAGTAACAAAATGTACGTGACAGAGTGCGTCATTTAACCGACCGTTAAATAGGGTTTGTATAGGTGTGCAAACAACCGATTTGGGGAGGGCGTCTGATGATTGACACACCCGAAATGAAACGAAATTTCTACGGATCATTATACGACTGTACTGTTCTGCTAATGTCAAGGAGTGAGCTGGCAGGTCGGTGTTATTTCTAAGTTGAAGTAAAAAGCGACACACGATTTGGATTATGTAAAATCGAGTACGCCATAATCAAGTCTCTACGTAGTTGGCGATACCGCCCGCTGAATACTGCCAAACGTTTCGGCCTCTGCTCGTAAAGAATGTGTCCAATGACGTATTTGGAAGCCCATTGCAGTAGGGACGTGCTACAACCATGGCTGCTAGGCCTGCATTGTGTATTCGACATGGGGGCGAACATACGTATCGAGCATCTGTCTGAAAATAGAGAAGTCTATTTGTCAGAACGCCCGTCGTAACGGGCTGACCTGTTGGTTATCGGTTTCGATTCCCTTTCGGATTCCTTGAAACAAACCAAGTGGTGCTGAAACAGCACGCCAAGGTGGCATCCGACGGCTGGTCGCTTCAGTTTTTGCGTTTCTAGCCTGTAGACTAAGCTAATCTGGTATCGTATGAAGACTACCTAGCACTTGTTCACGTCGGTTTGCAGCAGGTCTTTGGTTGACCACTGATGTCCCATATCTAGGTCACACTGGTAAGTTCTAATCGGTATCCGCTTGAATCCTGCGCCATATTTTGATGCCATTCACAAACGGCATGAAAGCTGGAGCGATTATCTCTGTTAGTTTATTAATAAAACCAAAACAATCGTGTCCCTAGAATGGCTCTGAGACACTTCAGACTCGAATGGTATGGGTTCAGATAAGAAACTCCGGACTCTGACCACCAATTTTCGTTGCAGGAGGAAGTTGGCGATCTAGCTCAAGAGAGTGCCAACGATCCCCTAATGTGGGAGCTTGGAAAGAAGAATCCGGCGGTTTAAACGATCGAATGCTTTCGACAAATCCAACTAGGTCACATCGACGACCCTTCCAGCGTCAGCTGACACGGTCCAACTATACCGTGCGACTAACAAGTTCGTTCTGCACGATCGCTCTCGACGGAAGCTGTGTTGCTCGGGAGCACTAATGTTGCAGTTTTCTAAATAACACATCAACCCATCGGCAACGATGGATTTCATTAACTTCGCAGTACAGTGTCACGTGCATTTTTACGATCGCTGACTACGCGCTCACTCTGATTGGTCCTTTACACACACACGCACGCAAGCATACTCCAACAGCTATCTTCACTTCTCGTAACTTGTACCTGGTCAGTTTGTGAGTTAACTATTCTCTTCCGCGCACCGTCTACTTTCTGGCTAAGGGCCGATATACGTACTACAAGGAGTGAGACGTGATATTTGGTGACAGAGGTGAATATGTCCATGGCAAATGCTCCACCGGTCTTCTGGTCTTGTGCTACCGACAAACCTTTGGATATATGGAATCGATGGCGGAGAACATTTATTCATTACATGGAAGTGCTTCCAGTCTTGAACCCAAGAGTGTTTCTTACGTAGCAAAACAAAGTGGAACGTTTACGACAGTTTCTTGAGATGAGGGCCAAAGATATTTCGACACTCACCGTATTGACCACATCTGTCCTACCATCGCCAACGCTCTGGACAAATTCAGTGCTTTTGGAGTGTTCGTCAAAATGTTTTCACGCTTAGATATTATTTCGCCAAGCTCTCTCAGAAGTCAGACGAAAGTGTGAACGAGTTCATTGCTCGTGTGCTGCAAGTGGTACCTGACTGTAAATACTGTGAAATCGATTCAGCGAGGTTTGAAGAAATCATGCTACTCCAGTGTCTGAGCTCGAGAATCTCAGACCAGAACACCCGAGACAAGCTCCTTTCACAAAATGATGGTTCACTGACGTGGGAGACAGTGTGTTCTATCGCCAGGCAGAGGGAAAGTCTTACACAACAACTGGTAACTTTCACTCTGAAAGACTCAGTAGAAGAATTACGATTGGTGTATAGTACTCCAAAAATAAAGCGGGCATCCACTAGCCTTAATTCAGTTGTGTGTTACCGATGTGGTGAACAGCACAGTTGTCCATCTGAATGTCGACATCAAAAGTCTATGTCAGAACTGTGGGAAGGTAGACTACCTGGCACGAGTGTCCAGCCCGGCCAAAGGGCCTTCAGCTGGGGCTTACTGGGGTCCAAAACCCATCAAAAGAGTGGGCGAGTCGGATGTTGGCCAGCCTAGGTTATATAAGAGATGGTAGAATACTGTTCCTAATATGCGGCCAGCGTCATACACCCTGGAGCTTTACATTGAAGGACAGAAAGTACAGATGGAGATCGATACACCATCATCTGTGACAATAATTGGGGAACGTGCTGTAAAAGCACTGCCACCCTTTTCCTCTTCCAGTTCCGTTTTTCGTATCTACACTTGCGAACCCATACGTGTTTTTGCAAATGTTTCGTAAAGGTACAATACGGTGACAGGATACGAAAGCTTCCTGTAAATGCGATCACTGGGAATCATTCAAATTTGCTAGGAAGAGACTGGACACATGCATTCCCAGATACATTGGATGTGATAAAAACAGTCGCTGAGGTCTCGGGACTTGATGCCTTGCTTAAACAACGTTCTCCTATTTTCGCCAATGAACTTGGAAAATTGGAAGTATATCAGGCTACGAGAAATTTAAAAGCACACACACTACCGTACTCTATGAGGACTTAAGTCGAAGAATAATTAAATCGCTTACAAACCCCAGCCACGTATGCCGTCATTTGCTGAAACTTAGCCACAACACGCAGCTCAGCGGTAACTGCTTAAAATTGAAGGAACAATACAGCCGTCTAGAGTATCGACGGAATTACTTTTCCCTTCGGGTTTGCAAACCGTGGAATACATTCCTAGACTCAGTTGTATCCTCTCCTACCTTGGACGTTTCCAAAAAACGATTAGATGTTGTTCTTAGCTCCCAGCATTTTGTTACCTAAACTAATCTATCATGGATTACGCCAAGCATGCCTTCCAACTGGATTTATGTATCAAATGGACCTAAGTGAGCGACCATATTTTACTTTTCTCACTCCTTACCTGAATGATCACTGCACCACAGTGTCTTTCTGAACGTTTACGCTCGATAATTTTTTAAAAGTTTACACTGATGTTAATTATCAAAGTATTCATCTCGGCAGACGTTCGGTAGATGACCTAGATATACTTGGATTTCATCATATTCACCTCAACCATCCTACGGGACGTGTCAAGCACTTGCTTTTATCCCGTGATAAATAATTGTTTATTGTTCATAGTTCTCCTGTACAGGTTTCAGATTGGGGAACACCATTTGTGCCTGTGACCAAACCTGATGGCTCTGAACGGATTTGTGGGGATTACAAAATGACTGTAAATCGATCCTCCATGCTAAACAGGTACCCATTACCTCGCATTAATGATTTGTACGCGGCAGTGGCAGGTGGTGAGAAATTAATCAAAGTTGGTCCCAGTCATGCGGATTCGCAGATAGAGCTCGAGGAACCGTCGAGGAAACTTACTACGAGTACCACACATATGGAACTATTCCAACATACTCGCTTGCTTCTGGCATAAGTTCTGGTCCTTGGAGCTTCTAAAGAATTATTGACGACCTAGTAAAGGACATACCTTTTGCCTGTGCCTATATGGATGTTATTCGTATCTCCGTACGCTTTCGCACAGAAAATCTTCGTACACTCGCTGTCGTACTCAAGCGTATGGAATGGAACGGATTTAGACTGAAAAAAACCAAATGTGAGCTCTTTTCTTCTTCCGTTTGTTACATTGGAGACCGGCTTGAGAAACACTGGTTACGTGTTCTAAATGACAAAGTGAATGAAATTTTAGAAAATCTCGAACCGAAGAACATTGATGAACTTCGTTCGTTTTTTGGCATGACGTCTCATTATCGCCGGTTCTTGCATAACGCATCTATGGTACTGTCTCCACTAAATGAACCGTTGCACAAAATGTACCATGGCGTTGGGGTTCCAGTCAGCAGGATGACTTCAAAAGGGCTAAGCAGGCTTTTACTTCACCACCAACGTTAGTACATTATGATTCCTTTGAGCCACTCATCCTTCGATGTGACGCGTCTCCTTGTGGAGTCGCGGCTGTCCCGTGCCGACGGTTCTTTACGTCCCATAGCATTTGCATCGCGCACTCTGCAAACTGCATAGAAAAACGACTCACAGCTTGATAAGGAAGCGTTGGCCGTAATCTTGGGGGTAAAGAAGTTTCACCAGTACTTATGGGGGAGTTGCTTCGAGCTGCACGCGGATCACAAACGCTTAATATCGTTATTGAAGAAACCAAGAGCATTCAGCAGATGGCATCACCCAGAATGCAGCGATGGGCTTTAACCTTGGGTGCTTACAGTTACAATCTTGTTTACATTACGGGTGTCAGCATTCACACAGCCAATGTGCTGAGCCGCCTGCCAATAACTGAACATACACAGCAACAAGACCTTCCGTTTGAACTGGTTAACTTAATGCAACCTCTAGACACAACTCCGAGAAGAAGTGCAACCATCTGTCAGTGGACAGACCGAGACCCAATACTGTCAATGGTGAAACGATTTTTGACAGTGGGTTGGCCTTCTGAAGGAACAATTAATTTACAGACGTTCACGATTTGCAGGAACGAACTGAGCCTATTCGATGGCTGTTTTTTGGGGCTCTCGGCTGGTCCTTCCTGTGAAGGCGCGTTCACAGATCCTGGAGGTACTGCACGATGCTCATCCCGGTGTGGCAAGAATGAAAGCCTTAATAAGAGGGTACTGTTGGTGGCCAAAGATCTACTCAGACATAGAAAACTTATAGAGGAATTTCGACATTTGTCAGGCTCATCATAGTGTTCCCATGATGTTGGCCCGATAAGCCGTGGCAGCGGATTCACGCTGACTACTTCGGACCGATCAAAAGGACAAACTTATTTTACTTATTGATGCACATTCTAAGTAGATCGATGTACACCCAGTTACTCAAGCGACATCGGAAGCAACCATTAACAAAATGCGCTCTTCCTTTGCTACGGTTGACATTTCAGAAACGTTACGTACGGAAAATCGTTCACCTGTTATTAACGCTGAATGCAATAAATTCGTCACCAATAATGAAATTTAAAACATTAAATCGTCTCCGTACCGCCCAGCATCAAACGGGCATGAAGAAGGTGCCATAAAGAAGGTAAAACAAGGAGAAGAGATACTAGATGGCAGTTTGAGAGCACATAACTGCTTCCACCTTCGTGAATCGGAGTTAGTATTATATGTTTCCACATAGCAGGAACCTGGTTATGGTCTAAGCATCGTCAAAGGAACAAAGCCAAATGTTTTTCAGTGGTTTTGCTGCTGTCCCCAATTCCACTGGGCGAATGGTGTCCACTCCCGAGGAGCTGTGGTTTCGCAGAGACGTCAGCTTCAGCAGTAAAAATGATGTAAGTAAGTACAATAGGCAGGAACTCAAAATCTGAAAGATGGTGTGATGGTAAAACTGCCTGCAATGCGGGAGCATATTGGGTCCGTAACAGGATTGCTGTTACTATAGCTGCTGTAGTTGGACCATCGGCCGTCCGGAATGAAAGAATTCACAGCCTCACCTTACAAAGACCATTGAGATATTTGTACAGCAGTTCGTGGTTAGAGCTGAAAGCTTTCACTATGTTCTGTTGATATACAGCTTATCTTCGCTGTGCAGTTGAGTGCAGTGGTTCCGCTGAGCTACGTAGTTGTCTCAATTAGCTGGCTTTGGTGTTGATTTATACTCTCGACTGGCTGCGTTATGTATAGTCATCCACCTTCGAGTTACACCTTTTACAAAAGAAACGGTTTTAGACCTATTGCATAACCTTGTCTCTGAGGCACCTGTAACCAGTTAATTGAACTTGCTGACGAATTCGAGCCAAGCGATTTCCTAGGGTCCTTCGGCGACGAACGATCGGGTTGTGGAATTGACGAGCTGGGCTAAGCGGTTGTCGCTGTGAGGATGCGCGCCAACACTCGTTTCTCGTGACGATGCTCTGCAAAGCAGATAAAGTTAAAACTGGTGACTGCATGATCACCATGATCTAAAGAGCAGTTTACAACCAGTATATCAATCATGTGTTCCTCGTTGGTGAACACAAGATCCAACAAAGATGGTTTATTACCTGTTCAGAAACGAGTGGGCAAAATGACGTGATTGTAAAGTGAAACATTAGTTATGAGCTCTTGCATATCGGCTTTGAATTGTTCTCCGATTGTAGCAGAGGTCACTAAACAATGTACGTTGAAATCACCCATGAGAAGGCTATGGGTGTGCTTCCGCTTTAGACCTCATATTAGAGCTGTCGCAAGGTGGCAGTTCATTTCAGGAGTAGAGTTTTGGGGGATGGTGTATCAGGCGTTTCTGTCATGTAATTGCAGGCTGCAGCAAACAGAATTGGCGAACACTGAGGCTGAATCCTCCACGGTCTCGTATGGTGGGTCACTTCTGTAATAAAGAATTACTCCTCCTCCTTTCGTAAGCCTGTTGTTTCGTATGAGTGACATGCCCGGCAGCGAGACTTAAGTGTCCTTCATCCCATTGTGCCACCATGTCTCCGTGATACAGATGATATCGCATGACTTCACAATTTGACGATCTTGCAGTTCGGACAGCGTACTGAAAAGGCTATGAGCATTGGTATTGTAATGTACCGGAAAAAACGCCCTTTCAGTAGTTTGCAAACTCGGAGTTTACCGTTGTTTTGTCCTTCAAAACGTCCACTTGTTTTACTGACGGCCCTTCCTTTTACACAATTTGCTTTGGTGAGTATCTTGCGGCACCGTTTCTCACTCTGGTTGATTCGCTTCCTATTGTTGTAGCCTTCACAATCCACGTTGGGTTCCGTCGCCTCCAACATCTGTACTGCCCATATTTGGCAGTCTCTTACGTGTCATTAATTACCGACTAGTATCCCAGCGCCACCCAACAATTGGTGACCCCGGTCCAGAATACGCCGTCCGCCATTTTGAATTTCATTCTGGTGAGCTCGTTCCAATGAGTTTGTGATTCAGTACTTGTGATCATTATGTTTTCTCAACTACCACATATTTTATTCGCTTTTTGCAATGGATTATCTGGAAGATAAGCCATCTCCATACGCCATGGAAACTGTCATGGTCACTACTGTTACGTTAACGCTTCCACCATTTTGTGAGAATTATCCTTCGTTATGGCTTTTGCAGCTAGAATCCATTTTTTACATTTATACAATTTCCTCTGATTTCGCCATGTATAATCAGCTAACCTCTCGCCTTCCTCAAAGTATATCCTCGCAGGTGAGAGGCATCATATGTTGCCCCCTCCTGTTATGAAACATGAGACTTAAACTAGCTATTATTCAACGAATCACAGCTTTTGACAAGGTCCACCTGCAGCAACTAGTTAATGATCTGTAACTAAGAAATAGGATGCCCTCAGCCTTGTTGCGGGAAATGCAACAGCTCATTGGTACGTCCAACATGGATGTAGGGATTCTTCGCGAACTATGGATGCTGTGCCTTCCTGAAGGTTTTCAGACCATCCATGCAGTAGCAAGTGACCAGCCAATCACAGCAATCACAGATCTAGCAGACCGGGTCATCGAACGGTACCAACCAGAGACTGAAACCAAAGCACGTAAGCAGCTTTGTGCTGCCGCAACCACACCGACACGCATGACTAGCCAGCCATCGGCAATAGACGCATTATCATCGCAGATAGTGTCACTTCAGCGCCAGATCGAGGAACTCACTTTAAACCGTAAGCACCGCAGCCGCTCTGGATCATCGCCCCGTCGCATAAAACCTGACGCTCCAGGTTACTGGTTTTACCACTCGCGTTCCGGCAATAAAACCCTTAAGTGTGTACAGCCATGTAGCTGCTCCGCTACAGATGATCCGTCAGGCAGGCCACGAACGACGTCGGCAAAACTCAAAGCCGTCTCATCTACATTAGGGATTATGATTTCTGTGGCAAGAGGTGAAATATGGCACCTGTTTTACTGGCACCGTGAGAACTTTGACCGAACGGAAACTTGGCGCAAAGCCAAACATGAGGACGTCTGACCGACTGAGCTGTCCAAAAACCGGAGCGTGGGCGGAGTGGACAGCGTGAACGCCGCAGCCAGGACGATTCAGTCGGCGTGGGTGGTTCTGCCAGCAGTGTGCGATGCGGTGGTGTATGCCATAACTCAAAGCCAATGTTCCGTAACAAATAACTAGTTCTTCATTTATATGATGAAAATAAAGACTTTATCGTTGAGCAGTCTGACTTTGTAATTCGAGAGCGCAATTCAACATGGTGACGCGCAGAAAGAACCCGGGAATCAAAGCGCAGCAATGTCTTGGAGGGCAGCCATCGATTTTCATGCCGTCATTTACAAATGAGGGAGGGCTCGTTGCCAGAAAACTGGCGCTCGTAGAAGACGAAGTGGTTGGATCTCGCCACACTGACGCCGCTACACAAGCAACCGGCAGGTATTCGGCTGGTAATGTTCCGATGCGCGATTGCCGATGACGCATGGCGCGAATTGGAGACAATGATTTTCGCTGGCGCAAATCAGGATATACAGACCGTAATGCAAAGCTTCGGTAAATTTCGCAAAGGAAAGCGAAATGAAACATACCAGCGCTATTTATTTTTTGCTCGGCACCGCCTCCCTGATGAATAAAGCAATAACTACGTCACCGAACGAAAAATATTGGCATGAACGTGTAATTTTTGCGAATGCATACCTGATTCTCTGATAAGGGATTGTATGGTACTTTGTATCCAAGACGAACAAGACCGTAATCTGAATCTGTTTCTTCAACGGTGCGTTGACAAGAACATCAAGCCTAAGTACGACAAAGTCGAATTGTGCACACCAGAAGTGGTATTACATGGCCATGTTTCAAGCTGTTAGTGTGTGAAGCTGTTAGGAGAAAAGCTATTTGCCTTTCATTTTTGTGAAGGAGCTTAATAGCCATTCTTCAGTCTTCCTACTTTCTACTTCTTGACTGTTGTTTAAACGCTCCACTGTGTTAGCCCATACGTGCTAAGCCGCGCTGGACAGATTAGCACTGGCTGTCAACAGCTTCGGGCTTTGCTTTGCACCATCGAAATGCAAAGCGTTCCTCCAAGATTGGCAGGGATCGCCTCCTGCGTTGACGCTTGGTGGGGATCAGCTAGAAGTCGTTCGGAAGTTCAACTACCTGGGAAGTTGTATCAGCTCCCTTGGGATCGAAGACGAGATCACGAACCGTATAGCAAAAGGTCGAAATGCTTTTGCTAACCTTTGCTACCTATGGCAGCGGCGCGACATTACTCTCGCCCTGAAGGGTAGAGTGTACAATGCAGCGGTACGTTCGACCCTACTGTACGGTTGCGAAACCTGGCCCCTAAGACCGGCAGACATGAAGAGGCTAGTTAAGTCCGACCATCGGTGACTTCGCAGTTTGGCTCACATCTGGTGGGAACACCGCGTGAGTAACGAGCGTGTTCGACGCCTTGTTTGCGGCACAGGGAAAGGAACTGAACTGCTCAGCATCGTCATTTCACGCACCAGGCTCCGATGGCTGGGCCACGTGTTGCGCATGCCAGCCCATTAACTTCCACGACGTTTGTTTTTGCTCACCGAAGATGTGGGTGAAAGAATAGGAGAGGTTTCCAAGCGATGACTTAATCGAGAGGAATGAAGGTCCTCACTTCTGTGCTGGCCTCGGTTGGAGCGTCACGGCTACCTGGTTGGGTTCAAAAGACGGTGAACACGTTTGGCTGGATACACTTACTGACATGGTAAGGAACCGACCTCCGTGGCGTTCGTGGTGTGAGTTTCTTTGTCCCTCCCCATCCCTTTTGGCCTCCCCCTCCACCTACGATCCCATTTCTTAGCGTAAAACATAATAATTTTTTCCTTTTTGAGCAGTAGCCGGCTGGGAGCTTACCAGAACGATGCCTATCCGTTGCTGGTAGCTCAGCAGGCATGCAACTTTTGTATTTATTTTCCTTTGTCATTTATGTATTGCGGCACAGTAGCTGACGTGTTTCCCACATCTAGCTGACGTGTATGATGATGATAATGAGGATGATTCAGATTGACCGCTCCGCCGTTATACCTAGAACGTCCGAGACCGGTCAAAATTACCGCATTACTGTATCCTAACTTATATTTATAAATATTTTTGGTTAAACTTGTTAAAACCAATGTGTGGGACATCGCTGTAACTGAAAACTACTTGTATTGAACTTCATATTTCCAAAAGAGGAAAATAAGTGTACTTCCTTATTCAGATTTACAATTGAAACAAGTGATAACTCTCTCAATCTGTTCACATGAGCCACAAACTATTTTTTCAAGTACAGAGCACTCGCTCTTTGACTTGTTGCCTGCACAATAACCAGTCTGACACAGCTGACGTTTACTTGTCTTACGACTTTTCAATTGCGCTGATTTGTTCGGCGTAAGGCCACTTGTCACGTACCTTGTATGATGTATGGATCCACGCAAGACCCATCAGACACGACCGGTGGGATAATTTATTTCCAGGAATTAATGCTAGCCAAATCTAGCACGTTGAAGCATAGTTGGACTGGCCACCATTGTAGTGATGAGTTGACGGTGAGGGCCCTTGTCATTTGGTCGAGCACATCAAGCCCAAATTTTGTGGAGCTGTAAAACAATACAGTCTCGGGATTCTTCTTTCCAGAGACTTGTATGGAAGAGTTACTGAGCAAGAAACAGAAAACCAAAACATTTTTATTCCTTTTACACTGGTAGGATGTTATTGTGTGCTTATATTTATTCTTCGTAATAAATGGACTGGACAGCTCTCTATTGCTTTGCTACAAAACGATTGGCGCTTCTTTGCTATTAGCTCGAATAGTTCCCACCATACCTGCAATTTCTCTTGGACACTATTTCTCCCAATGCTGCAAATGTGAAGAACTTGTCACATGTGACATTGTAATACTTTCCCAATAAGGGTGACATAAGGCTTAATATCACGTTCTCTGAAACACTTTCTTCTCGTTGCTGAGATTCGTCCTTTCCGAGGTATGGAAATCCATTCATGAGATATTTGCTGTCCCCTTCTGCCAAAATCCAAAACTTGATACCAAACTTATCAGGTTTGTTGGCCATGTACTGGAGAAAGAGACGGGGGTTTTGGTGGGAAACAATTTCTCATCGACGGTGAGGTTCTGCGCAGGCACATAGCACTGTTTAAAGTTGTGAATAAATGCATTCTAGAATTCAGATATCAAAGCAAACTTGTCAGTCTGAAGTCTTTCTCCTCTGGTGGTTCTCGTATCAAGACGAAGGAACCACATTGTTTCCTTGAATCGTTTCTTGACAATTCTCTCTCTGAAAACAAGCAATCTTTATTTATCCCAACACGACAGATTCAATGAGATATTCTTTAAGTCCATAAGCCTCTAATGTAAAGTAGTGCAATGAAGGAACTCAGCTCAGGAATACTTATGTTCCATCAACAACTGACACCTAAAATTCTCTTGGCCTCAGGTTCAGTACATACTCGAATCTGTTTCAGCATCTGGGACGTGATTATGATGTCGAAATTGTCCCAGCACTCACCAGATTTTACACATCTCTTAGCGTAGACAGTTGGTCCTGGTCTAGCCTTGAAAACATTCTGGAACTCCATTGCGGCTCACGTTATACCATCTTTCAATGTGTGAACTGCACTGGAAGATGTAGAATCTGCCAACACAATCTGATTACTGTCACCATGAGGAGTGCCACTGTCGGAACATTGACTATCAGGGATGCTATGATCATCTGCCGACTCCTGAACTATGAACTCTTCATCAACATCATATTCCCAAGGCCATCCTCACACACGCGTGACGTGCGTGCTACTGGTTCATTTGGATTATTTCCCTCTATCCTCTCTCCATCTTCTCGCAGCGTTGTCACTGTACGCTCATTCGAACCGGATTTACCAGCTCTACACAGTGATCCATTATACATGGAAATATCTTCTACGATTAGAGGCTGTGCCATCACTAACCGTTTTCACTGGCATCTGTGATTAAGCGCAAGCGTTTAATTCAATCATTTTGAGCCGATTGCCTTTTTGTGTGACACCATTCGATACAGAATTCTCGAGGCAGGCCGAGAAGCCTAAGCTTACGCCGATCCAGTGTTTCTCAACACAGCTGCGAAAGAATGCCTCTTCAGGTCCGCTGCATTAAGCGGCCAGGTTTCACAACCGTACAGTAGGGTCGAACGTACTGCTGCATTGTACACTCTACCCTTCAGGGCGAGAGTGATGTCGCGCCGGCGCCATAAGTGGCGAAGGTTAGCAAAAGCGCCTCGAGCTTTTGCTATACGGTTCGTGATCTCATCTTTAAATCCACGGGCGCTGATACAACTTCTCAGGTAGTTAAAATTTGAACGACTTCTAGCTGATCCCCACCGAGGATCAGCTCAGGAGGCGGTCCATACCAGTCTTGAAGGAAAGCTTTACGCTTTAAGGGTGCAAAGCAAAGCCCGAAGTGACGGACAGCTAGNNNNACCAGCCGAATACCTGCCGGGTGCTTGTGTAGCGGCGTCAGTGTGGCGAGATCCAACCACTTCGTCTTCTACGAGCGCCAGTTTTCTGGCAACGAGCCCTCCCTCATTTGTAAATGACGGCATGAAAATCGATGGCTGCCCTCCAAGACATTGCCGCGCTTTGCTTCCCGGGTTCTTTCTGCGCGTCACCATGTTGAATTGCGCTCTCGAATTACAAAGTCAGACTGCTCAACGATAAAGTCTTTATTTTCATCATATAAATAAAGAACTAGTTATTTGTTACGGAACATTGGCTTTGAGTTATGGCATACACCACCGCATCGCACACTGCTGGCAGAACCACCCACGCCGACTGAATCGTCCTGGCTGCGGCGTTCACGCTGTCCACTCCGCCCACGCTCCGGTTTTTGGACAGCTCAAGTCGGTCAGACGTCCTCATGTTTGGCTTTGCGCCAAGTTTCCCTTCGGTCAAAGTTCTCACGGTGCCAGTAAAACAGGTGCGATATTTCACCTCTTGCCACAGAAATCATAATCCCTAATGTAGATGAGACGGCTTTGAGTTTTGTCGACGTCGTTTGTGGCCTGCCTGACGGATCATCTGTAGCGGAGCAGCTACATGGCTGTACACACTTAAGGGTTTTATTGCCGGAACGCGAGTGGTAAAACCAGTAACCTGGAGCGTCAGGTTTTATGCGACGGGGCGATGATCCAGAGCGGCTGCGGTGCTTACGGTTTAAAGTGAGTTCCTCGATCTGGCGCTGAAGTGACGCTATCTGCGATGATAATGCGTCTATTGCCGATGGCTGGCTAGTCGCGGATGTCGGTGTGGTTGCGCCTGCACAAAGCTGCTTAAGTGCTTTGGTTTCAGTCTCTGGTTGGTACCGTTCGATGACCCGGTCTGCTAGATCTGTAATTGCTGTGATTGGCTGGTCACTTGCTACTGCATGGATGGCCTGAAAACCTTCAGGAAGGCACAGCATCCATAGTTCGCGAAGAATCCCTACATATATGTTGGACGTACCAATGAGCTGTTGCATTTCCCGCAACAAGGCTGAGGGCATCCTATTTCTTAGTTACAGATCATTAAATAGTTGCTGCAGATGGACCTTGTCAAAAGCTGTGATTCGTTGAATAATAGCTAGTTTAAGTCTCATGTTTCATAACAGGAGGGGGGCAACATATGATGTCTCTCACCTGCAAGGATATACTTTGAGGAAGGCGAGAGGTTAGCTGATTATACATGGCGAAATCAGAGGAAATTGTATAAATGTAAAAAATGGATTCTAGCTGCAAAAGCCATAACGAAGGATAATTCTCACAAAATGGTGGAAGCGCTAACGTAACAGTAGTGACCATGACAGTTTCCATGGCGTATGGAGATGGCTTATCTTCCAGATAATCCATTGCAAAAAGCGAATAAAATATGTGGTAGTTGAGAAAACATAATGATCACAAGTACTGAATCACAAACTCATTGGAACGAGCTCACCAGAACGAAATTCAAAATGGCGGACGGCGTATTCTGGACCGGGGTCACCAATTGTTGGGTGGCGCTGGGATACTAGTCGGTAATTAATGACACGTAAGAGACTGCCAAATATGGGCAGTACCGATGTTCGAGGCGACGGAACCCAACGTGGATTGTGAAGGCTACAACAATAGGAAGCGAATCAACCAGAGTGAGAAACGGTGCTGCAAGATACTCACCAAAGCAAATTGTGTAAAAGGAAGGGCCGTCAGTAAAACAAGTGGACGTTTTGAAGGACAAAACAACGGTAAACTCCGAGTTTGCAAACTACTGAAAGGGCGTTTTTTCCGGTACATTACAATACCAATGCTCATAGCCTTTTCAGTACGCTGTCCGAACTGCAAGATCGTCAAATTGTGAAGTCATGCGATATCATCTGTATCACGGAGACATGGTGGCACAATGGGATGAAGGACACTTAAGTCTCGCTGCCGGGCATGTCACTCATACGAAACAACAGACTTACGAAAGGAGGAGGAGTAATTCTTTATTACAGAAGTGACTCACCCTACGAGACCGTGGAGGATTCAGCCTCAGTGTTCGCCAATTCTGTTTGGTGCAGCCTGCAATTACATGACAGAAACGCCTGATACACCATCCCCCAAAACTCTACTCCTGAAATGAACTGCCACCTTGCGACAGCTCCAATATGAGGTCTAAAGCGGAAGCACACCCATAGCCTTCTCATGGGTGATTTCAACGTACATTGTTTAGTGACCTCTGCTACAATCGGAGAACAATTCAAAGCCGATATGCAAAAGCTCATAACTAATGTTTCACTTTACAATCACGTCATTTTGCCCACTCGTTTCTGAACAGGTAATAAACCATCTTGGTTGGATCTTGTGTTCACCAACGAGGAACACATGATTGATATACTGGTTGTACACTGCTCTTTAGATCATGGTGATCATGCAGTCACCAGTTTTAACGTTATCTGTTATGCAGAGCATCGTCACGAGAAACGAGTGTTGGCGCGCAACCTCACAGCGACAACCGCTTAGCCCAGCTCGTCAATTCCACAACCCGATCGTTCGTCGCCGAAGGACCCTAGGAAATCGCTTGGCTCGAATTCGTCAGCAAGTTCAATTAACTGGTTACAGGTGCCTCAGAGACAAGGTTATGCAATAGGTCTAAAACCGTTTCTTTTGTAAAAGGTGTAACTCGAAGGTGGATGACTATACATAACGCAGCCAGTCGAGAGTATAAATCAACACCAAAGCCAGATAATTGAGACAACTACGTAGCTCAGCGGAACCACTGCACTCAACTGCACAGCGAAGATAAGCTGTATATCAACAGAACATAGTGAAAGTTTTCAGCTCTAACCACGAACTGCTGTACGAATATCTCAATGGTCTTTGTAAGGTGAGGCTGTGAATTCTTTCATTCCGGACGGCCGATGGTCCAACTACAGCAGCTATAGTAACAGCAATCCTGTTACGGACCCAATATGCTCCCGCATTGCAGGCAGTTTTACCATCACACCATCTTTCAGATTTTGAGTTCCTGCCTATTGTACTTACTTACATCACTTTTACTGCTGAAGCTGACGTCTCTGCGAAACCACAGCTCCTCGGGAGTGGACATCATTCGCCCAGTGGAACTGGGGACAGCAGCAAAACCACTATGGGGATACTTGAAACGTCGAGTTTATAAAACGAGGCCCACTTGTCTGGAAGAACTGAAACGGAGCATCGTCAACGAATTTTGTGGTATCTCGGTGGACACTTCGCAGAAATACTAGCCAAATGCATCCGGCAAAGCCTGCACTGCAAGCGAAACGACGTTATCATTTTGAACATTTAGGTCGTTGATATTTATGCTCATGTAACATATTTCATATAAATATACGTATAATGCATAACGATTGATTTCACACCCATATTGTTGCGATAGGTAATGGTGCCAATTATTCGTCGGGTAGAACGAATGCTCTGAAAAAAGAAAGCAAAGCGGTTACGTGAGAAAGATAAACAGTACGAGTTAGATTTACTTATAAATGTGTCTCAGCGCGATTTACTCGCTTGCTCGGAAATGCGGTTGCCTCAGGCCATCAAGGATGCTGGAGTACATCGATCTAACTAGGCGATGTTAAGGCGCAATCGCTCGTTAGTCCGACAGTGTGTAGGTGTCTCTGTTGAGCTTTAGTGTAAACAACGTCGGTAGACGAAGCCGTTTAAGCTCCATAGGCTGTGTTACGCGCTTCTACGAGACCAGGGTCACGTACTTCCGTTGCAGATCTGACGTAAACCTTGTGTTTGTCAAGTCACTCAATTATGGTTACCCCCATTCCTCTGTCAATCATGGTTCTCACATGGTGAAAGAATAGCTGCCAAGTAACGTAGGAGCAGTTTAAAATAAAGGGCTGCTGTGATTGGTTGATCAGTTCAATGGTGTCATAAAGTGAACGACTTCGCTCCTGAGTATTCTTTGCAGGACTGCATAGGCAGCAGAGTTATTGTTTACAGAGTAGGAACTGTACTTTAGCGACGGAGTGAAGACATCTAGTTACAAAACAGAAATATTTTCACCACCGATTCTCGTTGGTGACTTCGGCGCTTTGCTCAAGCGTTATAGCTCTAATATGGCTTAATGTCAACATAATAACTTTGCAAACATGTCGGCCCTGGAACAATAACCCCTAAGTTTGTTAGAAGTTTGTTCAGTTGCTTATGTTTGTCGCATTGTTTATAGGTGCAGCTCCTTACCACAGGTTGTAGTACATCCGAATACACAGCAACGTAGTTCACAGATACACCTGCAGCCATAGTCGGGTTGTTGGTGCACAATGATGACTCCCAATTCATAGTTCCTTAACTGCATTACAGCCAATTCGGTGAATGTTACGAGTGGGTTGCAACTTTGTAGGTAGTGCTAGAAACTGTGTCAACAGCATCCATTAGCTGCAAGGTTTCATGGTGTGTTGCTCGTGGAGATCCGTAGATACAATCAAGTAAAGATGCTAACTAATTGTCACGTTTCGCAGTGTGTGTAACTCAGTGAAATGATTCACGCATATCGAGATATATGCTAACAATGGACATTTCATTCTCAGCAGCCATTGTTGTGTGTTTAAGAACGTTCGATAACAAAGTACCACCTGACCAGGCGTGTAGAAAACCATGGTATGCCTCATTCGTTGTTGTTTTCAGACAGTCGGAATCCGAATTAACATCAGGTAAACAGTATGCTGGCCTGTTTCCAAGGCTAATCGACAGTTTAGATTCGTCCATCTTCACCCGGGTGCTGAACGCGTTTGAAAGCTCATTCGGAACAGCTTAAAATTAGGGCAATATTGTAGTCGTTTAGACTGTCCACCCTCCGGTTTACCTGGCCCGGAAACGCCCTTCCAAATTCCTCCATTTTTGCATCCATCATAATTGCGCCATGTTAACCTATGTTCGATCGACCGCTTTCCTTTGCCTGGCGAACGGCCTTAACTTACGGCCCTCTGTGTGCGAATGGTCACGTGTGTCTGCACTTCTGTTGTGCTCGGTCTAGTCGTCACCAGTCTACAACCTCACGTGGAATATACCATCCCAATGTGGCATTATAGAAGGAACCAAGGTCTTGCTGCTCCCAAAACTCCGAAAGGAAGGAAATGGATTGCAAAAAGTGCGGTAAGCGTGGACATTTTGCCCGTTGTTGTCGTTCAGTGCGCATTTCTCAGTTGCATCCTACAGATTCCGTTTCTAGTCAGCAGTTACAGTCCTCTGAAAATGTATTTTCCATTGATAACACAGGTAGTGTCTAACTATCGTTCCAATTGTCCAGAGCCTAAACTACCCATGCCTGACATTCGTACTGTTACAGTTATTGCACATGATAGAACAACACATGATGACACGGAACTTGATTCAGCCTCTCCTATCACTATAGTACCGAGTAGTTTTTATGACATTCGCCTACATGACATGCCCATACATCCTTCAGCCTATCGATTTGACAGTTATACAAAGGCCCCGGTAGAAATACGAGGATTTGTGGTGGTTGTGTTGCAACTTGGGGCTGTGAAATCATCCGTTGCTGTGTACGTCACCCGCGGAAATAACCGTCCCTTACTCGGACGCAAAGCTATGGTTGCACTGGGAGTCACGCCGTCCCCATCTCGTATGCGTATCATGGCAATTAGTCTATCAGACCTACAGATACAGTACCCGAAATTATTTGAACAAACAATAGGGCGCGCTCCATCCTCCGTTCACCGCATATGTCTGAAGCAGGATGCTAAACCTGCAGCTATTGCTCATCCACGTCCAATTCCTTTGGCCAGAAGAGAGGCTGTTTCGTCAGCATTACGGCAGATGATTGCAGATGATCTCATTGAACCCATTAACTGTTCTGAATGAGTCCACCGTATGGTTACAGTCCTCAAGAAGGACGGTACGGTAAGAATATGCAATGACCTGCAGGTCCTAAATCGGCAAATCGTGGTTGAAAAGTTTGTGCTTCCAACGGAGGATGAGCTAATAGTCAAACTAGCCGGCGCCCGATATTTTTCAAAATTTGACCTTAGGAAGGCTTTCTTTCACATGCCTCTAATTAAGGAGTCAAGACCGCTGACCGCATTACTCAATATGGATGGACACTTTCAGTAAAAAGTCTTGCAAATGGGCTTGAGTTCAGCCTCAGCAGCTTGGCAAAAGTTTATGGTTCACTCATTTGCCAATTTACCTGGGCAAATAGTATTGTAAGCGATAAAACGCTTAGAAACCTTGAGCAATACGCGCAGCCACCGGTTATCGAAATTCAAGACCGGAACGGATTCGCAATCCCCGGGATAAGTCAAAAACTCAATGCCGGTGCAACTGTGGTGCTATTGAATAATAACAACAAATACCAAAAGTGACAAACCTCAAACGGTTTCCTTATACAAGAAAGCAATAGAAACTTCAGTAGATACCACGGAACACCGATCCAAAAGCCAAGCAAAGATAAGCACAAAAAGCAAACAAGTGCGCAAAGGCGTAACTGGGCAGCACCGCTTCGAAGCAAGCCAATACACCAATTGATTGCCTACACGTATGGACATATGCCAAGCAAAGTCGCTTGATGTGTCAATGACTGATAGGGCAAAATACACCAATAGCGTAGCTTGGAAGATCGATTGGCTATGAGGATAGACACGTTCGGAACAGCTGATTGGCGGAGTGTCTGTATAGCGCATGATAGGGTGAGGATGCCTGCGAGGTCTGCGATGGGACATCGGTAACTAGCACATCAAATGATGAAGGGTGTAAAAGCGAAATGTGTAAGGCGGGTTTGAGCGATCATAGACGGTGGGTTAGAGGAGCAAAGTCGAATGGTTTATCAATGTTCAAGGGGTAGGTAAAACAAGCAGCCGGGGTTCTGGCACATTCAAAGGGAAATGGGCTGTCCATAATAAGGAGTTGTAGGGAAACAATGTGGTGAGAGTTCCAAACGACTGGACAAATTGAGCTCTCTGATACACTCCCCGCCAAATCCGGTCAGGATTTTCATAGGATCGCGATGCATTCTACTCTGGATCGCCTATCCCTTCCGCTCCATCCACGCTGGGAGGCCAAAGGACTTACACCGGTACGCCAGAGGCCTCCCACTTCGACTGTTGAACTCACAGCGGTCCTCCCTGGTGCGACAGGTCCGAAAACCCGTCTCCCGCCTGCGGAGAGTCAACAGCCGGAACTACACCCTCCTCCGAACCGCTACCCTCTAACAAACAAATTTTTCTCACATCCCTCTTGACTAAACCCTCCTTCGTCTTGACCAGCACTGTTCTGACGAGCCCATCTTCCGACGTGACACAGCTGTCTACAATGCCTAAGGGCCACATACTGCGCGCGATAGCTTCAGAAGCGACTAAAACAACGTCTCCTGGCCTGAAATTCCGACGCGGATATAGCCATTTCTGTCTAGCTTGCAACAGCGGCAGATATTCTCTAATCCATCTTTTCCAAAACAATGCAGTTAGGTAGTGTACCTGCCGCCAATAACGACTGTAAGTGTCAGGCAAAGACTCAGCCAATAAGCCCGATGCACTGGGCCGAAGTATCAGTAAGTCGTTCGGAGTTAGAGCCTGCCGATTGGTAGGATCAGAAGTTAGAGGGACCAGCGGTCTACTGTTAATGATACGCTCTGCCTCAACTAACAGTGTGCGCAAAGCCTCTTCACACATTACTTGTTGCGTGGCGATTGATAGTAGAACTCGCCTAACCGATCGAATGATACGTTCCCACACTCCACCTCTGTGGCTGGACGCCGGCGGATTAAAATGCCACTGAACTCCGAGGCATAGCAGTTTATCATTAATTCGCTTTTGCGACCACTCCTTCGTAGCGGCCCTCAGTTCCGCAACCGCTCCCACAAAGTTGCTTCCGTTGTCACTAAATATTTCAGCTGGTGTACCTCTGCGGTCAACGAATCGCATCAAGGCCATAATAAAGGAGTCTGTATTCAAGGTACAGGATAACTCAATGTGAACTGCTCGGGTCTGCAGGCACGTGAATAGGCATCCATACCGTTTCTCTCGTTTTCTTCCGTGCTTGACCATAAACGGCCCAAAGTAATCGACGCCCACGAATTTGAAAGGATGCCATCCCTTTTCTATTCGAGGTAACGGCAGCGGTGCCATCATTTGCTGACCGGCAGTGGCGAGCCGTCTTCTGCACGTCCAGCAACTCCCTATCAACCGTTTTACGGCAGAAAGTCCCCTCACGATCCAGTACTTGCGGCGTAGACTCGCCAACACTTGTGAAGCACCAGAATGACCTTCAAGCAGATGGTAAAATCTGATTAACAGCGCAGTCACTGGATGCTTAGGAGGTAATATTGCAGGAAACTTGAAGGAATTTTCATATTCCGAATAAGCCATTCGTCCTCCCAGACACAGCAACCCTCCACGTAGTATGGGACAAAGTCGCATCAGACCGCTCCGGCGCGCTATGCTTCTAAGAGTCGACGCTCCTTCGTTAGCCT
Source organism: Dicrocoelium dendriticum (assembly GCA_944474145.2). Lineage (NCBI taxonomy): Eukaryota > Metazoa > Platyhelminthes > Trematoda > Plagiorchiida > Dicrocoeliidae > Dicrocoelium > Dicrocoelium dendriticum. Next base: position 138,442,235 of record OX104066.1, on the reverse strand, counting down.
CTTCAAGTCGTTTTAACTCAGCTCCGTAAACTTCGTTCTGCGTCATTCTAATAACGTCAACCTCTGCCTTGTTGAATTCATCAAGAGTGATCAACACCGTGCGCCGTGTGTCATTATCGGTTCCGTATACGCGATTCTTTAAATACCTTACGAATCGTGTAAGCCACACGACTGACCTTAACAATTTAATCCAATCAGAGCACCCGCGAAGCAAGGCGGACAGTGGTATCTCGCTTGAAGTGGCAAATACTTGGACAGTCGAACGCTTAAATTCAACTTCATCAGGCTCGACCAGTGGAGCGAAATTAGGCCATTCATCTTCGTCGCTCGCCAAGAACCACGGTCCTCTAAACCAAATATCCAATCGCGCCGTGGAGTACGTGCCTCTCGATAACGGATCGGCAGGATTACATCCCGAGTTAACGTATCTCCACTGACAGGGTGTCGAAAACGCGTGAATGGTCGACAGTCGATTGGCCACAAAAGTGCTGAACCTGCCAGACATGTTGTTAATGTAATATAAAACTGTGGTGGAGTCGGTCCAAAACCAAACTCGCTCGAATTTCATTTGGGCCCTTTCACGAACGCTCTCAAACACTCGGATAGCGAGAACTGCCGCAGACAACTCTAGCCTTGGTATGGAGATAGCTTTCAGTGGCGCTACTCTAGACTTCGAATAGAGTAAAGAACACAGTGTGAGATCACCAGCGCGAAATCTGACGTACGCGACTGCGCCATACCCGGTCTCTGAGGCATCGCAGAATACATGTAGTTGTGGCAGTTCGACAGAATCTAAGGAGTGGTAAATACATCTGGGAACCTTTAGGACTCCTAAAGCTCTCACCCCATTTAGCCAGGCACGCCAGGCTTCTTCATTCTCTCCGGCGACTGGATCATCCCAACGTAACTTGTCCCGACATAGCCTTTGCAGTAATGATTTAGCAGGCATGACAACCGGTGCTATCAACCCCAAAGGGTCATAGATAGATGCCACCGCAGACAATATACCTCTTCTCGTGGGACTCTTTTCTGCCAATCCGAACTGAAACAGAAAGGTATCCTCCTCGGCATTCCACCACAAGCCGAGGGTCCGCCGGACGAAACCTGATATTTCCGCTATCGGTTTGACAGGCTCAGCAATTTCTGCTGGCGGAACTGCCTTATACACGTCTGTATGGCTGCAGACCCATTTCCACAACTTGAAGCCGGCCTTACTCAACATCTCTCTGATTTGGGCTACAAAAGGTATGGCTTCCGATACCGACGGCAACGCAATCAAAAGGTCATCGACATAAAAATTATGGCGGACCGCCGTCGCCACGTTGGCATTGTAGTGAGGTCCCCACATAACGGCGGTTTGGCACAAGGCAAAATTAGCGCAGAATGGGGATGAAGTCGCGCCAAAGGGATGCGCTGTCATCTGATATTCCATCACTTCTGAACCGATATCGTCATTTTTCCACCAAAGAAAACGTAACGCGCCCCTGTCAGCTTCCGGCACTTTCACTTGCATGAACATATCTTCAATGTCAGCGGATATAGCTACTCTCTCAGTCCTGAAGCGCAGCAGTATACTGACCAAGTCCGCAGTGGTATCGGGACCTTGCAACAACTGGTCGTTTAGAGAAACCCCTCTATATTTTGCGGCACAATCAAAGACCACACGAAGCTTTTCAGGTTTCTTTGGATTGATAACGGCGTGGTGTGGTAAATACCACCTGGGAGAATAGTGGGGCTGCAATTGGTAGGGAGGCACAGGAACGGCATAACCTTTCTTGATATTCGCCTTCATTGCTGTCACATATCGATCTCGGAGATCCGGATTACTCAACAATCGTCTGCTTAAGCACTGCAGTCTGTACCGAGCAGATTCGTAATTGTGTGCAACCACCGCGTTCTTGTTTCTCCAAGGAAGGGCCACTTCGAAATGCCCATCTACAAGCCGTACGGAAGTTTTCGCTATCGACAGCGCGGCGTTGTCTTCAACGGAGAGTGCGCGGGTGTTCGAGCCAACATCTTCGAATCCAGCGTCATACAAAAGCCTTAACCTCTCTTCCAGCGATAACTCATCCTCTCGTACATAATTTATGGACACGTGAGCTTGGCGGCTCCCATCTACCGGACCCAACATTATCCATCCAAGTAGGGTCCTTGCCGCGAAGGGCTGACCACGACCTCCGAGTCGTTGTTCTATCTGCCAATGTGCCTCTGGAACATCAGCTCCCAAAAGTATTCTAACGCGGGAATCCTTCAGCTCTTGGAAATCAACGGTCGATAGCTGTGACCATCGAGCTGCTACCTGACTAACAGATTCCTTGACTGGACGCAAGGGCAAACGGTTCAAGCAATAAGCACGTCGCACTTCAATCGACTCACTACCGTCCAACGACAGCAAACGAAAACTGGCGACGCCGGATTCCAGACAACTAATACCGCTCACTGTTTGCATCTTCAGCGAAACCGGATTTATTTCAATACCAGCCTCTCGCAGTAGATCGTCCTGTACCAGACTGACGTCGGAGCCGCTGTCAAGTAAAGCGTATGTTTCAACAGAAAGCAAGGGTCCTTCTAGCCGCACTGGTACAATTCCCAGAGCAATTTTCCCGGCATCAGCAGAGACAGCGTGGCAACTGCCAGGGTCCTTGGGCGGAGAGTCAGATACACCTACCGCTTGTCTTGGCCTTCGATCTGTGTGTAACAGAGTGTGGTGGTTACCCTTACAATTGGCTCGCCCGCATCCTTTACTCCCATGACAAGCTACAGCTCGGTGACCGAGATTGAGACATCGATAGCATCCGCCCTTAGTTCTGATGAGCTCCCAACGAACGGGAACCTCGGACGCCAGGAACCTTGGGCACGATTCCGTCCTATGGACATCGTCACAAACTGTACAGACATTTCGGCTGGACTGATCAGCAACAGTATATAAGGCGACATTGTACTCCATTTCTTTATCCTTCGCTCTGGACGGTCGCACGGTACCTTGATTTCTCAAAGCGCTGGAGTTGGCTATTTGCCCAAATCTGCTACGGGCGACTCGGGCTTCGGTAGCTACAAAGTCAGCAAGATCTCTGAAGAGAACCTCTCGACCCTCTTGGACGATTACGTCCGCTGCCCTTGCCCACCTTGATTGCAAGCTGCCCGGCAGGGCACGAACCAGCCGCTCGATGGTGGTCACAGAGTTTAAATCTGCGGTAAAGTTCATCTGCGACAGCGCAACATAGCAATTCTCCATCTTTAGCGACAAACGAGACAACGCATCTTGGTCGTTAGGTAACAATCTTAACCCGGAGAATAAGCTATCAATCAATGACCGGGCTACTATGTGAGACTGGCCGAAGAGTTCACGAAGTATGTTTCGAGCCCTCTCGTAAGCCTGTTCTGGGGGCAACATAACACACTCACTGATAGCCTCTTTAGCCCTGCCCTTACAATAATAAATCAAATACAATAAACGCTGACCACTGTCACTGACTCTATCCTCGACGAAGTACTCAAATTGTTTCACAAATTTCCAATAAGTAGCCGGGTTACCATCAAAACTTTCAAGCTCGACCTTAGGAAGTTCTACAAATGGTCGACAAGGCACTTGTGACTGGCTTGCAAAGGGCTTATGGATCTCCTCAATCGGCACGCTATTTCCACAATCCTCCAAGAATCGGTTCACCTGCTTACATTTAGCAGGGGAGAGTCGCTCAACGTCATCTAACTCCTCCCCGCCATCTAGCTGCAGTTTCGCTATCTCAATCTCAGTTTCAGCCTTTAATTTCTTGAGTTCCGCTAGCTTAAGAGCCCTTAACGCCTTATGCGAAATTCTGCTGGATTTACTTAAAACACTATGATGCGATCCAGAAGTAGAAGAGGCATCATCAACAATGGGAACATGTTCAACTTGCCGCGGGTCTTCAACAGAAGTCAGGATATTCGCCGATCTCCTCGTCAAAGGCATAGCGGAATCCAAACGGTGATTCAATCCAGTAGTCACGATCCGAGTGTTGGTCAAACCGGGCTCACCAAATCAAATCGTTTGAGCACTGTAAGCGATAAAACGCTTAGAAACCTTGAGCAATACGCGCAGCCACCGGTTATCGAAATTCAAGACCGGAACGGATTCGCAATCCCCGGGATAAGTCAAAAACTCAATGCCGGTGCAACTGTGGTGCTATTGAATAATAACAACAAATACCAAAAGTGACAAACCTCAAACGGTTTCCTTATACAAGAAAGCAATAGAAACTTCAGTAGATACCACGGAACACCGATCCAAAAGCCAAGCAAGGATAAGCACAAAAGGCAAACAAGTGCGCAAAGGCGTAACTGGGCAACACCGCTTCGAAGCAAGCCAATACACCAATTGATTGCCTACACGTATGGACATATGCCAAGCAAAGTCGCTTGATGTGTCAATGACTGATAGGGCAAAATACACCAATAGCGTAGCTTGGAAGATCGATTGGCTATGAGGATAGACACGTTCGGAACAGCTGATTGGCGGAGTGTCTGTATAGCGCATGATAGGGTGAGGATGCCTGCGAGGTCTGCGATGGGACATCGGTAACTAGCACATCAAATGGTGAAGGGTGTAAAAGCGAAATGTGTAAGGCGGGTTTGAGCGATCATAGACGGTGGGTTAGAGGAGCAAAGTCGAATGGTTTATCAATGTTCAAGGGGTAGGTAAAACAAGCAGCCGGGGTTCTGGCACATTCAAAGGGAAATGGGCTGTCCATAATAAGGAGTTGTAGGGAAACAATGTGGTGAAAGTTCCAAACGACTGGATAAATTGAGCTCTCTGATACAAGTATACATGGACGACATCTGTGTATTCCGTAGGACACCAGAAGAACATGATTCACGACTGCATGCTGTGTTACGTCGACTACACGATCTTAACCTCCGATTAAACCTCGAGAAGTGCAAATTTAATGCTAGTGAGATCGAGTTCCTGGGCCCCATTATAACAAATGACGGTGTGAAGCCGAGTTTTGACAACGTACGTGCCATCACCGAGGCTCCTTGCCCACAGAACTTCACTGAAATAAAGCATTTTCTAGGTATGTGTTCTGAAAACCTGCGTTACCCGCAGGATTTCACGAATATTGCTGAGCCACTGCGTGAATTGACAAAGGAGAAAAGTGTATTTGTTTGGAGTCCACCCGAACAAAAGGCATTTGACGAGATAAAACGCCGCATTGTTTCCACACCAGTCATGGCGATTTCCGACGAGTTAGATCGTCGCCATCGATATCAGACCACTTACCAGAAGCATACTACTCCGCTCCAGTCCGGAACATTCGTGCGCGTGAAGGTAAACGCTGAATCTAAAGGACAGCCCACGTTATCAGATCCGATGAGAATAACGCGTGCATGTGGGCCAGGCACGTACCTGCTGGAGGATGGCCGCACAGTCAACGCCCGGAGATTATTCACAAGTACCAGACGAACGGAGCACATGCCACCAACCTTCACTGACGAAACCACACAAGCCACGCAGCTCCGCAGGACGACCGGAGAGCAAAGACGACCGAATCGATATGGTTTGGACGCAGAACACGGTTAAGCGGAGAGGTGATGTTGTGTATTCTGTCAGCATTCTTGACGGCTAGTCTAAACAGACACGTGCACACAACCCCAGACACACACACAAGGCGTCTAATTCTCTGCTTCCCTATTGGTTCATCCTTCTCCTTGCGACACCTTAATGTACTCACCCAGTTAGACATTGATCAGATTACAGCAGTTCGTTTATCAGAATGACCTTTGAACTTGCTTGTATACAACAACCCCACTCTGTCTGACCGCGCACATAAAATGTCACCAAAGCATCCCAACAACATTTGGCCAACACATGTTCCATAGCAGTTACAATTTTTTGAACAAGGCTCAAGGTGTAACGCAGTACCGCACCCGCTAACACTGCCATTGTGAACTTCCTATGGCAAAGTATTTGAGTGTTAGTCTGCATGTGAACAAGGTGGCCTTCTCGTTCACAGACACAGTGCGGTGCGCTTTAGCTTACATGAGGCGTTCCTTGTTATCGGTTACAGCGATGGCTGTGGCTAGCTAAGTAACCTGGTGCCGAGACCAATCAATGCGGCGAATGCTTCGGCCAGTGACCCCCGGAAGGTTGTTCTGTCTTCCCATCCAACCGTGTAACGATGGACGAGACTGGCAATCTGGCGTAGCATTTCAAAATAGGTGTGCAAATGATGTCGGTTGTTAGGTCAGACCAAAGTCAAATGCGCACAGAAACGAAACAAATTGACTTGTTCGGAAAGGTAAGTGCGCAATTTCCCCAAGTAACCGTGTGCATTGGATCAGAACAGTCTCTTACAAGCAGACTAGAGATTTTCCGTGTTGCAGAACATTTGTTACCATCGCTTGTTTCATACCACTCACACGTCCAGTGATGCTTTGAGATCGATAAATTCAAACTAGCACACAGCCGTGATTTGAATTGTAATCGGTGTGTGTTCATTCCCACGTCGGCCCGTTCTGTTTTCGCAAATATACTTCTCGTCCGGTGCGTTGTCTTTTGGACTCGCGTGGCACAATCTAAGAAGCTGCTAAGTCGAACCCCTGAGGACACAACATCGGTCGAGGTCTGTTTGGCCATCCATCGTCAGTACACCAGTACCGAGGATACTGGCCCACTGGCCACGCATTCGATCAACAAGGTAGTTGTTCACACCATGACCGGCTGAAGGACACTTCGGAAGAGCAACATCTATCATTGGACAGTTGTCAACTTAATGCACTCTCGTGTCACCCTAACACGTGAACCTCGGTCACCTAGCATCGGAGTGAAATAAATAAATGGTCTATACTCGGTAAAACGAGACACACCTCTTAAGGCATGATCAAATGAAATGAAATTGATCTGTTGGGACATACCATATCTCTATGTGCATCATGCTGAGATTGATGTTGCGTTTATGCGTTTTAACCGGTTGGGATAGAGACACGCCTGTTTCGCAATACATTAAGATGGCTGGCCGAACAACTTCTTCGTGGTGCCAGCTGAGTGGTTCGGGTTTACCCCGAACCCAGCAAACAGTTCGGTGACAGTATTCCAGGACGTAGTGGATTTTCACTTGGCAAGCGTTCTTCATATAAAAACTATAAACGTCTGTTTAACAGCATGGTGACGCAGCGGGTGTGACTCGTCACCAACTTAAGTCAATGCTTCTAGCTTATCCGAGTAACCATACCCAATCAATGAGCATCAATCATCACTTCGCACAGTGGCGACGCGGACACAGTCAAAAGTCCAGCGGCACACTTGAAAACCCAAACCGCACACCTATATGCTTTCAATGTTATAGCAAACTTGTTGTTTTTGTACATTCCCCGCTCACTAGTTGTCCCATTCTTATGAACACGCTTGTGCAGGCGTGCCTCGCGTTGTCGAGACCAAGCAAGTCAGTTATTTAGATTTTTAAGCCCATTAATATTTATATACTCGTTTTGACTAATCCTTCGCATAGTACCTGTCGATTATGCTTTTTTTAACATTTTCGTTACTCGTTCTTGAGGTCCCCGCATGTAAACTTGTCCAAGATCACCTTTACACTAAATCAAAAATATTACACATTATTTGTTTGCGATGGTCTGTCATTCTGCTGCACACTGTTCAGATTAGGTGTTTAGTTTCATTCATGTAATGTGTTTACTGTTTGATTTCCCCGGTGTGGCTGCGCTTGAGACGAATGTAAACAAAGCTCTTAGCTGTCTAACACACTCCACCTCGATTCATCATCATACACGTTAGCTAGAGGTGGGGAGCACCTCAGCTACTGTGTCGCCACCTCGATTACAGGTTCCAGGAGGCTGTGAATGATTGCATGGAAAGACGTGATGCACAGTCCTCGTGACCGTGTTAGGCTCAAAGATTGGTTACATGCATCCAATGTAGAACGGGCTACGGTTCGTCCACAACTGTGTGTACATCTGGTACACAAGCTTTCACAATTAGGCATAAATGCCGCTGCCGTGCATGTTGAATGAGCGTGGGCTGGCTCCGTGGAGGAAACGTGGCCATCATCCACATGCCCCCCAGCTTATTCCTTCGTTTACACTGGATATAGGGTGTGGATGGAGCTGTGATTGTTCAACGTAAGCCACCAATTGACACTGTGTATGCGCAGGCGTCCTGAGGCTGTTTTATAGAAGATGCAGTGACAGTCAAATCCGGAATCGGATGTCGCCAATCTCATGTATTTACATATAAACTGCCAGGACAGTCATTCGTGAATTTGTTAATCAGAGAATCGCACAATTGGTGATGACACTAGCCGAAAAGATGAAAAGAACATTTGAGTCTCAGCGCGGAACGGAATTAAACAGATAAATTTGAAATCGTAATCATTCGAATATGTACAAAAGCAACGAAGCACGCAGCGGTAAAACAACAAGGAAGCAGATAAGCACCGGGGAGGAAACAAGGAAAAAGAACACCGCAGTGAATTGGTGGGATATGACAGTAGACGTGTAAAGACGCCAAGGCATCACAGAAGACATGTACAGTCATAGTAGGTCTATTGGAACAAAGATCGTCGGGGTCTGGCGTTGGCTGTTCGGCTACCGGAACACAAAGAAGATGCTCGGAAGTTGCATTCTTTGGTAGACAAGGGCTTCCGTAGGTCCACGTCTTCATGCACGCTGTGATGCAGTTGTTTCCGATGAGATACTAGAGCAATGCGGCTTGGAGGAGTGTCAAGCGGATGAGTGCCGGAAGTGGAGGCAACGAAATTCTCCTTGTTATCGTTGGACGCACCGGCAACGTAGATTACCCGAGTGGATTGTGAGTTCTCTAACGTTGATTGTTTGTCGAAATCAGTAGAAATTGCATCGCTCGAATCGCTGTTGCCAAACAACCGGGTTCGTAGGGCCACGACGGCAGAAGCGCTCTGACTGCTCGCGGTGGTAGTGGTACCACAATCCAGCAACTCACTGCAAACGGAAAAGATGATAGAGCAAGCAAATGACCCAACAGATTGCGATGATCGTTGACAACCCTCAGCAAAGAGAACACACTGATACAGGCGTAAGTAACGTACGCCGCGTTGGAATCGAGTAATTACTGTGAGAAACCAGACAGGGCTACGGGATCATAAGAAAAAGGTTGAAGAAGGTGACTGTGGTAGTTGGATTGCTTTAGTAACATCTATCCAGTCTTTGCTGCTAGCTTCCTATCACGAAACCAAAAGTTGAGATTGCCATTGGGATAGAGCAAAACACAAGGGCTAATTTCAGAGGAATCGGCACTTACAATGGAGTCAAGGAAATGCTAAGAGACATCGGGCTATTCGACTAAAGGTATATTTTTTACCAAGATAACCAAATACCGATTCAGTCACGTACTTAGTGGACAAAGGAATCCGGGATAAGAATAATTTGGAGGTTGTGTTGTAATACACAACGCAAGATAAGAAATACCAAAAAGGAGGAAGATTCAGCGAAGTGCAGAAACGAGGGTGGCAAGACAAAAGTTAGTGATATGTTAAAGTGCCAATGTGCATGGAATGTTTGGCCACGCGTTACAAGAGCACTCTGCCGAACATTCCTACCAAGGTTCACAGCGGTTCCTTCCCTAACAGATACGTTTACTTGGCACAGGTAACCCAGATCAGCACTTATAAAGTTTACAAACTCGCGTCTCCTTAAACAGATTAATTAGCATTCCAGTATCGGAATGCTTTAACACCAGTAAGCTCAATGACGAGCTGTGAAGGAAGATGTGTTTGGCCCATTCTAGTGGTAGATTGCGAAACACACCATTTAATAAAAGTGTGCCAATTGTGTTTATCAATGGCACCTGCATATCGATGAGTACCACATGCTGAGATTGATGTCGCATACATCGTGTTTCTTCACTGCAGTTGGGCTACACCGGCCTACACTCAAATTAGATCTTCTTAACCTGGACAAAAAGTATCCCACTTCATTTGAGTTACTCACTGCTGTTATTCTGCTGCACATTCCGTGTCAAATTTGTGTACATATTGTCTTTCATGTAATGTGTTTGCTGTTTGATAACCCCGATGTGACCGCGCTTGAGTTGAACGTTAACAAGGTGCATACTTGTCTAGCCCACTCTATCTCGATCACTTACTCCAAGAGACTGCGAATCGTTGCAGGGGGACGAGGTGCATGCCCCTCATGGCCTTGCTAGGTTCAAAGAGTGGTTCCATCCGGTGTGATCATCACCATTATCACTGTACGCGTTAGCTAGTGGAAAACACCTCAGCTATTGTGCACAATACATAAGAGGAAAAAGCTTGCAACAGAAACCCGCCAACTGAGCCATCAGTAACGGATAGGCATCAATCTGGAAAGCTACCAGCCGGTATTTTGCTGCAAAAAATTATATTATGTAATACTGACAATATGCTAGGAAATGAGATAATGGTTGGAGAGGGAAGCTAAACGGGAGGGGGAAAGACAAAGAAACTCACAACACAAATGTCACTGGGGTCCGTCCCTAGGCACGCCAGCAAGTGTATCGAGCCGAAGGTGTTCATCACCTTTCGGACCCAAATCAGGAAGCCGAGTCTCCAACCGACGCCAACTTCGAAGTAAGGGCTTCATTTCTTGATAAAGTCATCGCTTAGTCACCTTTCCACTTCTTCCATCCACACCGCGACGCAAAAAGAACGCACGTCGCGAAAGTCGGTGTGCTGGCATGCGCAACACGTGGCCCAGCCCAATCCAGTGTGGGGCCACCGCCTTGTGTACATTTGGTACGCCTGATTTCACAATCAGGCAGACAGGAATGCTGCTACTGTGCATGTTGATGGAGTGTAGGCCGACTCCGTTGATGAAACAAAGCTCCCATCCACATACCTGCGGTCTTATTCCTTCGAGTTTACACTGGATATGGGGATGTGTGGATGGGGCTGTGGGCGGTGCGGCGCAAGTCACCCATGGTCCCTCTAGATGTGCAGGCGTCCTGTGGCTGTCCCCACGGAGGACGCACTGACAGACAAATCGGGAACCGGATACCGCCATCCAGGTATATCGATTGGTTGTGTTGCTGTTATATCCTTATTAGTTACCCTTTAGCAGCAAAACATATGTGGGTTTACTTATTCGACTGATTATCAGGTTATTCCACCCTCCCCAAAACGGTAAATCGTTGGCTCTGGCTCACACGTGGATGACAACAATCACAATATTCATTCAGCACCTGTACTCAGTGCAGTGCTCGAAACATCATCATCATTACAGGTTAAGTAAAGGTGAGAACTACCCGTTATTGGGTAGCAATGCAAAAGTGATAATGATGTATGAAAAATGTCAGATACTAAACATTACAGAGTATAACAGTAAAACCCAAAACAAGTAATGTAATGTTTTGTTTCACATGATGCATCGAGTGCGAAGTCGTGCCTGGAGGAGGAAGATAAACAAGAGAGGGATGGGCGAATAAATGGACAACACGAACATCATTAAGGTCCGCTCGTAGCCATGTCAACTAGTGTACCCAACCAGACGTGTTCAACATCCTTGGGTCCGCAGCGCGGCAGTCGGGACACCAACCGACGCCAACTTAGAAGCGAGAGTTTTCATTCCTCATGACCAAGTCATCGCTTGGCCTCCCTTTCTTTTCTTCCATCCACACTCCGCTGCACAAACATCGCAAATCGCGGGAGTCGGTGTGCTGGCATCCGCAACACGTGGTCAAACCATCGGAGCCGAGTGGCTAATATAACAATGTCAAGCGATTTACTCGCGCTTTCTGCACCAAACACGAGACACCGAACGCGTTCAGTGCTTAGGCGGTGTTCCCACTAGATATGACCGAAACTGCGAAAGCAGTGACGGCCGAAAGTAACTGGCGAGCAACATGGAAAACGCTCCACTTCGGATACCATCCCAGTGATCAGAATGACAGAGGACGCAAAAGATATTGCGTATAGACGTGCGAACACACAGCGGCACTCGAAAACCAAATATCAATGACCCATGGCTTGCGTAACTACTTCATTATACAAAGGCAACAGATCAGCGATACAGTCTTCAATATCCGCGTTCAGTAAACCCCGAAATGTCTAACAATGCAGATCTGCTGGTGACGTGTGGTTTACAAGCCAATTTTTGAGTAGGTGAACTTATATGCCATTTTTGGGAGAACTTTGGTGACCGAATGATCTAAACTACACCTAAACCCAAGGTGTGCAAATTTCGGTAAATGTTTGTCATGTTCCAGCTCAGAAATGAGCATCATCGAGGAGTTTTAACATTACTGTGATGTGTTGCGCAAAAATGTTAATTCTGCTTCTATGCCAAAATGATTGCCCCCTAGTCAGAAGAGTATCACGCTTACCAGAAAATATATCTAGTTATTTGCTTAGTTACATATAAATGGACCGGATTGTAAAAAGACAGCGGAAACAAGTGCCACAAAACATCGATCTCGCTAGGTATCTTGAGATGAACCGGTCACCAACCTCAGTATCTCATTAGATGACTGGGGGAAACAGTTTCAAAGCATCCACGTGTCAACTTAGAAAGACAGATAAGCTTACATGGCGAATGGAGCGATTGAGACAGGGCCGGTTATAGCTGTGTGAAGACCATGAATGTGAGCCAATTCCCCAAGTTAAAGCTGGGGACACTTCATCAACTACTCCACATTCTCCTAATTGGAAGCTGCAGGCACTCGCCGAGAACACGACTATTCCGGTCCCGTAGAAATCACAAATGTTGGATGAACAACTCTTGAAAAACCAAAACGAACGCATACAAAAAACGTACCTTGTAGGAAAACCCTTGTCCCGCTCACTGACAGTGGTAGTAGTAGATGCTCTGTTGAACACATGCAAAGGAGCGAAGGGTGAACGACGAGGTCTCTTCAACAGGAATTCGGGAACTTCGTTGTCAAGTGTGGTGGGAATGGGGTTTGTTGGTTTGTGTGATTGTCGTCGAGTCAAACGTTTGCTCGACGGCCCAAGATTATCGGGAGCCGCCTTTGATAGACGCATCACTGGTGCATCCGTAGGAGAAGCAGACGGGAACGCACAATGCCGCTTGCTGCATAGGAGACAGTAAACGCAGAAGATAATGCAGAAAATGACACACTCTGATGAACATTATAGCAATCAATTCACAACCAACCTCATCTGGAACACGATTCCGGCTCACCATAAACATCAATCAGACAGTGGTATGTACCCCTTAGCAAACGTCGGAATGCAGTCGAAGTGCTACAGTACGTCCGGATAAATGTAGAAGTGTTGTAAAACAAATAGACTTCAGAGGCTCCAAGGTGCTCTCATTCATTCCAGACTACCTCGTTTAGTCTATGCAGTGCCGGATTAAAATGGCAAGGTTTATGCTGCTATGACAGTAAAAGCTAACAGTAGTAGAAAAGTAAGGAGTAAGTGGACTATTGACAAAGTTGCACCAATTTATGCCAGCGGCTCACAGGCCAGATAGGTTAATCACCAATCTGGAAAAGCCCCAAACGATTGTTTCGCCTTAGTGCGACTCGTCAGTGGCCCGCATTCTCTCGGTCCCCTTCAAGGAACTGAACCCATGACCGATAGCAGCTTATGCCACTGAGATGTGGGAACGGTGGGAACCGTTAGGAGTTGCAAGCTAAGTGAAATATAGTGCAACACATCCCCATTGCTATGCAGGTTACTATCATTGCAGAGGACAGTGGCTGGCCTTCAGAGATCATGGACTTTCACTATACAACAGCTATGCAGGCATAGCATTTGAACACTGTGAGTGCGAACGTTTGGTTACTAATGAATAAGAGGATTAATAATGAAATTTTACCGGTTCGCCCCAGGAAGAGAAACGGAAAAGTAATCAACTAAAAGTGGTCAGATAGAATGGCCGGCTGAGCCACCTCCAACCACTGAAGGAAAGGCGATGTCGAAGTACCCATCCACAAACCCAACTCAGTTCTGCAGTTCATTTCGTATTACATTGTTGCAAGACCGATCTATCTGGTCGCCCTGAGGTCTCACATAACCAGATACAGTGTCTGCGAACACACCACGTGGCAAGTAATGTGGTGTACAAAAAGTGTGTGATGCAAAAAGATGATAGGAACAAGTCTAACAGGCAATCGAACACGGCACTACGAGATCTACTACGAAGCACTAGCTACTTGATTTCCTTGTAGTTTGTTCGGTGTACTACCAACTAGTGGTGTCGTTCAAGTCAAGTCTACCTGACCTCTTGGAACTATGCATAAGAAATAAACATGAAATTTTATCATCCCTAAACAGGTGGAGTGAAAGCAGGTCTATGAGGTTTTCGACAGATAAACCCCGGATACACTACCACAGACATTGTATATCAGTAGGATCCATCACTGGTACGGGTATCCCCATTCTAACTTTTGAAAATGTACGCTGCTCATTTACAAAGACGATCATGGGACGCTCATCAACGCTTGCCTATGAAGAACGGTGTTATTACCTCCAGCTTAACCAACTAGCTTCGACGACTGAAAAATCCCACATTATAGTATAATATGTTAGCGAGTTTTCTCAAACAGTACAACTCTCCTTTTACAAGGTGGCTCAACCTATCCCGCTCGTAATGGGAAATCATATGATCTGCCTCGTGATATGCGATTCCGGTCTAACAACTCGTTCTTTGCTAGCTCCGAATAACAGCCGGAAATTAGAAGATAAGGTTTAGGGAGAAAAGCGTGCTGCAGAACCAGCTACCGAAAAGGAAAACAAGTAGTGTGAAATCGAAGGACATTTAAAATCAATCAAGGAAGGTTCAAGTATCAGAACAGATAGGTTTTGGTTGGTAGATCAGTTCCGCTAGCCAATGGGAAGGTGGGGGCGCACATCGTATAAACGCGAAGGTTCCTAAAACCACTTGATGTATGGGTTATAAACTATTGACTCAACTTGTTTTCCTACTGAATTAATGGATTTTCCTGGAAAATTTTACTCTTCCTGACAAGAAGTGTCTACTATTGTTAGAGAAGAAGGCATAAGTAGTACGCCGGTACGCAGTGCCGAGGCTTGGCTGTTGCGCGACCACCACCAGTTGTGTGTGGGCTAAGGGTACTGCGAGTCGCCCGATCTCTACACAGGCACGAACTTGAGCCCACGGGTTTGTGATCCTTAAGGCTACGGGCCGGCAAAATATTTACTTAATTTTTTTCATGGTGAATGGCTTCCAAGTGAACGACTTTTGACTTGGAGTAGGCCAACGACATTGACCTCATCTGTGTTCCTACCAAAGGTTCCAAGTAGCACTGGAAAAATTAGCATAGCCTGTCAGTCGTTTTGGACTATGATTGGCACCACCCTTCTCCAAGACTGGCGGGGACACACCACTGCGCTGACTCCTGGCTGGAATCAGCTAGAAGTCGTCGAAAAATTGAAGTATCTAGGCAGCATCAGTGGAATGGAAGATGAGACCACGAACCGCATAGCAAAATCTCGAGGCACTTTCGCCGATCTCCACCACCTGTGGCGTTGGCGCGATATGATTCTCATCCTGATGGGCAGAATTGACAATGCAGCAGTCCGTTTAGCCCTCCGACACGGTTGCGAAACCTGGCCCATCAAGTCTATAGACATAAAGAGACTAGTTACGTTTGATCATCACTGCCTTCAAAACATAGCTCATGTCTGGTGGGAACACCGCGTGAACAATGAGCGTGTTCGACGTCTCGTAGTTGGCGAAGGACAAGTGAGTGAACCGCGCAGCAGAGTTATTTCAAGTACCAGGCCCTGATGATTGGGCAACGTGCTGCGCATGCAAGCACGTGAACTCTCGCGACGCGTGTTGTTTGCGCACCGGGGTATGGATGGGAGAAGAGGGAACTAGCGATGACTCGATCACCGAATGGAAACAATAACTTCGAACTTTGTGTCAGGTGGTGGTTCCCGACTGCCGGGCTTGCCGAACAACCTCCTTGTGGTGCCAGCTGGGTGGTTCGGGATTTTCCCATTCCAGCAAATGGTTCGGCGGCAGTGTTCCAGGACGTGGTGGGTTTTCGCCTGGCAAGCGTTCTCCCTATAAAAAGCCACATATGTCCGTTTAACAACACTGTGACGTGGCGGACGGGACTCGCCACTAAATAAAGTCACTGCCCCTTGCTTCATCCTGGCGAAGCATTGTATTCCAGCAAGTTGATGCTGTAATTTCGGGGAGCATTGGGCCCCTGTTTGGCAAAGGAACAAACGAAAGGCGTATGAACTGATCAATCAGTCACCGGCTCCCAATGGGCGCGATTCCCTGAATTCGCTCCGCTGCCTTGCGGACAGGCTATTCAGCCAAAGGCTCGGGGTGGTGTCCCCTAAGTCAACACCCTACTTCGGCTTGGGCAACCGGGTAGTATTTCGTCCTCTGACGAAACCGTGGACATTGTTGTGTTGTGTTGTGTTTTCTTTTACTATTTCTGTACCTTGTTTTGTGTTCCACGGTTTCCGAGGGTGCAATGTCTATTCATAGACTGTTGCAATATATATATATATATATATATATGGGGTCCGAAGAATGATGTATAGAGTCGGTTGGATAATCTAGAAATATACTCATTTATATGTGAGCAATAACCCACAGGCACCGGAGACCAGCAGTCCCTTAATGTCTTCAATGCGTTCGATATCATGACGAAGTTATGGAGACTGCGTTCGCCGGATCCGACTTGTACAGTGTGAGACAGCTTCCAGAAGATCCACTTTTCATATTTGAGTACATCGACGATATCTGTCACAGCTCACGTGGGTGCAACGTAGCACTGGACAGATTAGCAATGACTATCAATTGTTCTGGATTCTGTTCTGCGTCCTCAAAATGTAAAAGTTTCCACAGGGAAATAACAGAAAGCAATCCCTGAGCTGGCCCTTCATGGAAACCCATTGGAAGTATTCCAGAAACTTAATTACCCGGGCAGCTTTAACATGGCATGTGAAATAGAAAATTAAAAATCCCAAACCGTACAGAAAAAGTTCGGAGTGGGATTAGTAATCCTCGTCACTACAATGCAGTGATCCCTTCAGTCCTGTTGAGAGACATAGACTAAAAAATAGTCGAACGTAAAGAGGACAGTTACGTTCGACCACCCGTGCCTTCGCAATCTAGATCATATATGGTGAAAACACCGTGTGAACAAGGAGTGTGTTTAGTGTCCTTGTTAGAGCGCAGGAAAGGCAAGTGAAGCGCTCAGAACCGCCATTTCACATACTACGCTCCGATGGACGGGATATTTGTTACGTATACCAGCACACAGATTCCCGCTAAGTGCGTTGTTTGGGCGACCGGGATCTGGTTGGAGGAAGAAAATGAGCCCAGCCTATGATAAACAAGGGAAATCAATGCCCTTACTTCGAAATTGGTTTCAGTTTGTCTCCGGACACCCTGGTTGGAGTCCGTAAGATGATGGCCATGATGAACATGCTGACTTCAATGGCGTTCGTGCTGTGAGTTTCATTGTCCCTCTCACTCCCGCCTACCATATCTATCCAACAACGATCACATTGGAAAAGAAAAGTACAAACAGAGGACAATATTTTTTGTTTTCCGTTTTTCTTCCTTTCAACAACCATGTTATTGTATCGTGCTGCGACACAACAGCTGAGGAGTCTCTCACGTCTAGCCAACGTGGGACGAATAGGATGGTGTCTTCTATGTACCATGCTCGTGTCTCTGATCAAAATGGCGACAACTGATGAATTGTAACAGGCACACTCAGTTCTTTACGAAAACTATGACTTGATGCCGTCTCCATGGGTGACGGAGGCTTTGAAAAGTAACAAGACCACTTACCCATGCGCGCGTTCATTGAGTTGACTACATTGCAAACCCTTAGATAGCTGAAAAACGCGCAACTCACCACAGAAAACACAACAAGAAAAAATACCGAAACTGAACCAAGGGTACTATACGAGATAGAATACATTTTTAATGGAGAACGAGTCTCAACAACATCAAAACATATAAATGCACAAAAATAGCCCTTCAACAAACAAATACTACTGGCGTTGAGGCGGCACTGAGCCGAGTAAGCTGGGCAATAGAACAGAACAACCTGAAGATACGAATGACTGTGTGAGTGAGCTCAATCTAAGTAAACAATTGTGATCCGGACAGTGGACACAGTTATTACGAATCGTGCCACCAAGACAACGTTTAATATCGGTGAGGAAAATGTGAAACGTAAATAGAAAGCGAAAAGAAAGGGATAATCAAAAATGGAAAGAATGACCCGGAGAGAAAAACAGCCAGGTGCAAGAAATCGAATGCAAGAGCGACATGGACTGTGCCATATCCGATAGAGTCTCCAATCACTGACGTGGATCATCTCGAGGCTTCTGTCCGCCGAGTACGGCCCGCACGAGCTTGACCAAGTCTGATGATCAAACACTTCGGGTCCTTATGCCACCTTATTGACTGGCTACCCCACACCATTTCGCCCAAGTGCCGCGACAAAATATAATGAACGCGGAGAAAAAGTCATCGGGCACATAGAGGACATGGAGTAAACTACACAAGCTGTCCAGGTTTAATAGGCACTACAGTGAAGTGCCAGTGGAATTCTTGCTGAACACAAAATGGTAATCCCACCAGATGTGAACAATATTCCGCAAATACCGGTGATCGAACATTGTCAAACTCGTTGGGTCTTCAGTATGAGGTGGTCATGTCTTTGGTCCATACAGTAACGCCGGATTTACGGCAGCATTATACACTCCACCCTTGACTAGCAGGCTGATATCAAGTCGTCTCCATAGATGATTAAGGATCCGAAAACCCACATGGATTTCGCTGATACGCGAAGTAATCTCCTCAGTAACGCGACCAACAAAGTCGAAATAACTATCAAGTAAGTGAAACGATCGACTATTCTCAATAGCTGTACGAGAATAGCAAGAACTAGTAGTGCCGACTCGGTCCTGAAGGTGCAAAGGATATGCCGAAGCGTGCAGCACTATGCATCGTCCGATTCGGCAGCGTTCGCATAACCGCCAAGTCCGATCCTAGAAGATTGGTCGTCAGTATACTGAAGGTTTATTAGTCGGTTACCTAGTAGAATTTCCAGTCCAGCGGACGCTGAGGAAACGGAGTCATACATGAGCATATCGATCTTGAAATCGAGGAGTAAAGATGATAAAGGACAACCCAGATAAACCCCATTTGTCGTTGGGAGCTCAGGAAACAGATTCCCATGGACCCTTACCCAGAATCGCATGGGGGTCACGAGGACCTCGGCCATAACTGAAAGATAATTTACACCGAATGACTTTGATCTGAAGCTCGCCTTTCCAGTCAGAAGTGAGTTGTTACTACGTACTTCAGCGGGGGAAGGCTCAGTGCACAAGCGACGCCACGTCTCAAAAAGCGAAACATGTTATGACCCATAGTAACGTGGATGTGTAGGAGGATAATCATGTTTTCATAACCTAACCGCATTTTCCCAACTCTGAGTGCCCGTGAAATGCGCTAGGGCTGGATGAAACAAGACTGATCGAGGTAGATCAGTGGCCAGAGAGAGGCACCCGCTATGCGTTCCAATGACAGAGACACCACATAAGATGCTAGTGTACAGCGTAGACGGGGTTAAGCAATATTCACCAAAGGTGGTACATTTCCTGTGTCCAGCCATTGGGTGGTCAGTTGGCGTCGAACTCATTCGCTACTCAATTTCGTTCGAAAGAGTGGACAAGGCGTCAGTAGTACGCCGGTACGTCGTACTGACGCCACGCAACCATCACCCGTCGCGTGTGAGGTGGTCTGCGCCTGCGCACGGTTGAACCTGTGAATTACAAAGCAGACACATAATCGAATCCGACACCGGTCGATGACATGCAGTTGATCGTTCCCAGTTAATCAACAATAATCTGTGCACGGAGGTCGCGGAACCGCAGGTATTCACACACGTCGACAGAATAATAATATTAAAAAGAGTAAAACAGGAGGGGTGGATAAAAAGTGGTCGTCAGTCAAAATAATGAAGATTTAGTTAGTTTATCGCAATTACAAGGTAGATAGAGAAACTACCAATCCAGACAGGCACACAAAGATCGTTTCGCCCTACTAGGGCTCGTCAGTGGTGCGCATTCCATCCTTCTATTTCACGGAACCGAACCCATGACCACTAGTGGCTAGCACCACTAGCCAGCAGCTTATGTCACTGAGGCATGTGGGACGATGGTTGAACACCGAAGCGTGGAGCCTAATTGCGATATAGTCGGACCAATCCTCCCCTGCCATGCAGGTTACTGCCCATATACAGAGGACAGTGGTTGGTCCTCAGGCGTCAGAACTTCCCTACCAGTAGCTGTGAATCCACATAGCATTTTGAAGACTGATGGGGCTACGTTTTTGAATACCTATGAATATGCATCACTGACGAGCCATAATGGTGTGAAACGATCGTCTGGCGATTTCCGGATTGGCGGTTGACTTTTGTGGCGTGTGATCTAATTGCGGTGAACCAAATAAATCTTTCCAAACCCCTCTACTCATATATAAATGAAGTAGTTATGAACCATAAATAAGTGAATGGGGGCGACAGTGTCGCTGAAAGCAACCACCTTGCAGCTCGGTGAAATAAGAACGAGGATGGTTGGAAGGGGTTCCAAGGGACAGTAAAAAGCACGCGGCAACAAAGCCGGAACTATAGCTCATAAAAGACAATAGCCTATAAACCATTACGGATGGCCAAAGGAAGACGCGAGATGGGAGCGGATGTAGCGGGAACGTACTGCCTGTTTGTGGTAGAAAGTTCAGTGGTGATACTGTGGTCTGAAGTGTCGCTGGGTGTCCGCAGGGGGCTTTCGACACCTGGGGTAGTACTTGTGTTGGTTTGGTTTAGGAATTCTTCTCGGCCCAAAAACATAGCGTCTTCATCGAAGATTTGTGGGAAGGATGGAATAGCTCGAGGGAGGCCGCCGCCGGATGAATGCCGTGCGCGACAACGACCGACCACTGTCAGACGGCGTCTGGGAGTAGTCCGTGGAGTTCGTGGTTTCCTGTCCGATGGTTTGTGACCCACTTGGGGAGAGGACTGCGAGGTATACACACCGGAAAGCAGAGGAGTACAGGCGGTTCCAGCCACTGCGGTCCGCCGAGGAGACAACGGAGATACAGTGGGCGGAGGACTTAGAATAAAGTGGAATATATCTAGAGGAAAGAAATCGTGAACAATGTAAGGTTGGACTGGAAGTGCCGTTATAAAGTCAGCTCCAAATGGAGCGGAATCAAGATGAACGCGATAAAAGGGATGATCCGAGAGATTGCTTCAAAACGAAGCAACGGTAAAGCTGCTGAAGTCAGGTAGAAAAATAACAATAATAATAGCAGAGTTTACAAAAAACGTGTCATCAGCAGTACGCCGGCACATTTTACTGACGCTTCGTTGCCATGAGACCACCACCGGTCGCGCGTGGGCTGTATATCGCGAGAACGCCCGCCCCTAATCGGGTACAAACCGGTGATCTAAGAGTTGCAAGCCAGGAGTGCAATCTGTTCTGCCATCGACCGATATACATAATAATAGGTATATCTCTCACCAAACGAGAAACAGCCTGCATACCCGACACGGCTCATATTTGCTCAGGTTGTAGCATGTTCTTCTATGGGTAATATACCACTGAATGATTGTTTTTGTGTGTTGTTGATAATGTCTTACTCAAAAAATGGAATTACTGGTGAGCACCGAGAATATTGCAACTACGCAGGGTTGCATGCATTGAGTGTGCTGCCTTCTTCTACTTCGCCCATTATTTACAACCTTGGCTCTCTAGAAACAGTTCTTTAGGCCATCTTTCTCATAAGAACAACGTCATGCTCAGATCGAGTTGATTACGAAATACCGTTGCCGCATTCATAGTCACCGAGTGCGGTAGAAAATATTTCACAAGGAGTAAAAGGGCCCATAAGAAGTAGGAAAAGCACTTGTATGCAATCATCGCTCATCACGACGCGGTCCACCTATGTGAGGAGTGAGATTGCAGTGTCAAGGTTGTTTATTAAGACCAGTTTACCATGTAGCCCTAGACTGGCAAGGCAGAGACATCAGCAGAACATCGTACCGACGCTTCGCTGTCACGCGACTACCACCGGTCGCGCGTGGGCTAAGTATACCGCCAAGTCACCCGTATCCCCGTGGAATAGAGCCGGTGACCTTCGAAGTATAAGACATTGGCTCACTCTTGTCGATCACCGACCGACTTTCAGACAGGTCTAGCCGTCATATAGTAATGCCATTTCCTCTACAAATCTGAAGGAATAGAGACCGCATGCCATTCATTGAGCATCCCTTTAAGGGGAGCGCAGATGTTTCGATCGGACGGAGCTGAAAGAGCGCAAAATGTCACGATGACGAGGGCCGGTAGTATAATGTTGTCAGGAGTCAGATTACAGCTTACGCTACAAAAGGTATTCGTGAGCATAAAAACGCCAATCGCTGGAGAGCATAATTCTGGTCTGGGAAGAAGTCGCAGGTGGGCGGGGTTAACGGAGATGAATGAAAACGTAATAGTAGCTCACCGAGTCGATACGCAATCGAAGCATGTGACTGCAAGCAACCACAGAATAGCAGCGTGTACGGGGAGGAGGACTGTCTTGAGTTGACCACCCCTGGTTCCATACACACATCTAATACCCAGTGGAAAGATGGGGGATACACACGCGAATGGAAGCCGCGAGGTAAATGAATCGGTTCACGCGACTTTATCATACATAACGTCATCACCACGTATGGATAAATCAGTCTATGTGACAGTAACCCACAGCTCTGGGAACGCGTACAGAGGTAAAATGCACCTGCACAAAAAACACGTGAGAATTTTGTAAGCATTCAGTGCCCACACAGGTTAAGCATACGAGCTCTATATATGAATGCGGCGTAAGTCCGTTAGATAGTGGAACTAGCAAGGATAAGAAGTCGCTCGTATTTGACAAAAAGTGCAGTGGTATCGAATGAACAGGTGCCTTGGCAACAGGACACTTCATGCGCACCCAAATCGATAAACCACACTAAGTGGCGAGCACCCAAGAACACGTGTTGGGTGTAGTCCAACTGTGACGGCGAGACGCGGTCTGCAACACGCCGGGCACGATCGACGTGTTCATTGGTAATGAGGAGCGATGAGTAGAGTGAAGTAGAAAGCATGAAAGTCAGATGAAGTAAAACACTAGAATGATAGCAGTTTGATTTAACTATAGTGCTTGCGCACTCCTGTGGTAAGTGTCCAACCAGAGTGAACAGATGGGTCAAAAGAGCTAGCTAGACGGCCAATGGAGGGTGCAGATGATGGATTCGAGCAATGGACGCTGATTGGCCGATATTTGGTTAACTAAGCCAAAAGAGATACTCATCGGCCCATAAAGGTCGTTGTTTATGGAAGGGCACGGATAACACATACCGAAGAGTTCTGCGCGCCAAATATGCTGCAATGTTCCCTGAGTTGGTTTTGGAAGAAATGCTTACCCACAAACAACTAATTCGAGCGACAACCCCCATGGTTTAAAGTACAAACATCAAGTGGCCTATCCGTGAAACCCACCAGAAATTCAAGTGAAGAACGCTATAACAAGTCGGACGCGACACAAATCGTATGGATTAGGAATCAATTGAAATCAATACGAGTGGCTCTGAAAACGAAGAGGATAACTGTACACTTCACACTAAGCATGACCCGTCCCGCGACCAAATGCTCGCAGGAAGGGTCACTTGGAAAATACGTAGTTGGACGGAGTCGGAGACGCGTTAGTGTGAGACCTGGTTAGGGGAAATCAGCCGGCAGTTATATGAAGCTTAGGAGGTATGAACTAAAGAGAATGTGATTATATTAGATGACGTCTGGTTACATATCATGTTCACGAAGAGTATGGAGGTCCGGCGTACTCTGAGTTGGTCACATTCTACGGGTATTTGTTTACACAAACGTCAAGGTGCATGTGGGGAAGGCAGCCCGCACCCTCGATGGCCTGCGTGACGTGCTGATGAGGAATACAATATTGACATAAGTAAACCAATCCCTGCCGAGCGCGCGGGTCAGCTGACAAGATTGTTGTGGTATGCACCGAGGTGAGAAAGTTGATTGCAGACGTTTCATAACCATTCGAGGTGACACCATCAGTGCAGGAGTGATGACAGTTACGTAGCAGGAGCTGGTGAAAGTCAAATCCAGTAATGATTTTGATAGTGCATACGTTGTGCTTCTTCATTTCGACTGGATTACAGATTCAACTTAACTAATCCCTTGCTTTAGTATGTGCTGCTTCGCCACCACATAGGTACTGCCTAGATTTCCATCGACTGCTGTAGTTTTAATCGAGAGTTCCTCGCAGTAGACACCAAGTCAGATAGTGACCGAGCGTTAGCCAACAACTACGAAGTTCATGATGTCACTCTCAGCTCAGGCTATCTATACTAGAAACGTTCAAAAGGACGAAACTCTGTTGTGGATCGCGGGCATTGAGAGGGAACAACTCCGTAACTCTCCATTTCGGATGCGGTCCCAGTGATCGTTGTGATCAGGGTAAGCTTCAAAGTGAATCGTGCTGTAAATTCGCATTGCGTATCACAATGCGTTAAACAGCACCCGAAAAGATCGATAGCCGTCGACCACGCGATCTGACATTATCTACTTGAAGAGGTCACAAACAATAATGAAGTGCAGTGCTGGGGCGAACGACAAAAAATATATCCAAAGTGACAGAGTCCGAGACACATAGGAAGAAGTACTCCTAACAAAGTTGACCGTATGGCATTCCGAAAAACTGCGTACTGCTGACTTGAGATTACAAGCTCGGAAACAATGGGCATGCTCATTTATCGTCAGAGACAACTGTTGGAGTCCATACCCCATGTCAATCGGATTTGGTTTACAGCTCACGAAGTGTTACTTATGAGTAGGGATTTTTCGATGAATATTATAGGCGATTTACCGCAGCCATACAGTCTCATATACATGCAGGAAAAGCACCGGAAGACCATTCAAACTAATAGGGGCTCACTAGCGGTGCGCAGTGACGGTCCAACCAAGAACGGAACTCTTGACATCCCGACGCGAGTTAGCACAGGGTAACAGTGGCAAACCGTCATGACCTACGGGCTAATTGCGCAGCTCATCCTCCACTGGCACGCAATTCGCAGGTGGCCGAAAGTATATGATGTTCGCCATACAAATCTGCCGTCACCGGCTCACGTGCACGTAGGTACAGACGAGATTGCCGTATACCCAACGCGCAAGTTAATGGTAATGATCGCATGGCAGTAATGCATCGACACAAAGTGCAAGTTAAGAACTTTGCAGAGAACAGAGTTGGCCCCCGGAGTTATTGCTTCTCGTGCAGCAGCTACGTACGATATAATATATATAAAGATAGTGCGCGAATTTTTCAATAAATTACGAGTGGGTGGATTTTTTGATGCAAAGTATATACGATTCGTCATAACCACCTCTTCTCCGGATGAGCAGGCGAGTGACTGCCAGGGAGTAACGGATGAGCGTCCATAACTTGCAAACATTTTCCCGAAGAGTGATCTGTTCTGTTGTAGCAACGAAAGGCCCGATCCGAAAGTGAGTGCTTGTAAAAATTCTGGGATTAGAATGCGCCTGTTAGATAAAAAGCCACAAGACCGTATGGCAGTACTCTGAAATAGTTCATCAGAATCCTACGTCTTAAGGTAAGCCACGTTTGATCGGAGAGGACCTAGCACTTAGCGATCGCCGAACTGGAACGACAAGAGTCGCACACGCACACACTATACACGTTAGCTAGAGGTGGGAAACGCTTCAGCTACTGTGCTGCAATACCTAAAAGAAAAGAAGGGAATAAAATGGTACAGGTGCAAGCCAGCTGAGCTCCCGGTAACCGATGGGCATCGTTCCGGCAAGCTATCTACAGGTTACTTTGCAGGAAAAAAAAGAAATTTCCTGTGCAAAATTATAAGATATCAAATAATGGGATCGTGGTTGGAGGGGGAGGCTAAGATGGATGGGTGGGACAAAGAAACTCACAGCACGAACGCCACTGAGGTCGGCTCCTAGCCATATCAACAAGTGTATCCAGCCAAACATGTTCATCGTCTTTCGGACCCCAACCAGGGAGCCGACATGCTCCAACCGAGGCCAGCTCCGAAGTGAGGGCCTTCATTCCTCTCGACCAAGTCATCGCTTGGTCATCTCTCCTTCCATCCACACGCCCGGCGAGCAAACAACACACGTCGCCCGAGTCGGTGGGCTGGCATGCGCAACACGTGGCCGAGCCATTGGAGCCTGGTGCGTGAAATAACGGTGCTGAGCAGTTCTGTTCCTTTTCCTGTGCCGCAAATAAGGCGCCGAACACGCTCGTTGTTCACGCGGTGTTCCCAACAGATGTGAGCTAAATTACGAAGGCACCAGTGGTCGAACGTAACTAGCCTCTTCAGGTCCGCTGCTTTAAGGGGCCAGGTTTCACAACCATACAGTAGGGTCGAACGTACTGCTGCATTGTACACTCTACCCTTCAGGGCAAGAGTGATGTTGCGCGGCGCCATAAGTGGCGAAGGTTAGCAAAAGCTCCCCGAGCCTTTGCTATACGGTTTGTGATCTCATCTTCAATCCCACGGGCGCTGATACAACTTCTTAGGTAGTTGAATTTTTGAACGACTTCTAGCTGATCCCCACCAACGGTCAGCGTAGGAGGCGGTCCAGACCAATCATGGAGGAACGCTTTGCACTTCGAGGGTGCAAAGCAAAGCCGGAAGTGACGGACAGCTAGTGCTAATCTGTCCAGTGCCGCTTGGCACGTTTGTGAGCTGTCACAGATTAGGGCAATATCATCAGCATACACTAAGTCAAGAAGTCGTTCTCCTGGGAGTAGCTCCACACCTTCTAACTCGTGTCCTGTAAATGCAATTTCCACGACTTCGTCAACAGCGAAGTTGAAGAGGAAAGGTGACAGCGGGCATCCTTGTCTCACACCGCTGGAGATATTAAAGGGAGACGACAGATTGCCGTAAGCCCTCACTCTGCCCGAGCTACGCGCATATAATGCCCGGATAATATTTACATGTTTCTCAGGTACACCTTTCCTGAGTAGACAGTCCCAAAGTGCAAGTCTATCCACCGAACCGAATGCACCTTTGATAGCGAGGAACACGGCAACGGTGGGCCGCCAATATGTGTGCCGGTGCTCCAACAACTGACGCAAAGTGAAGGTGTGGTCAATGCAGCCACGACCTCGACGAAACCCGGCTTGCTCTTCACGAGGGGTTGTCAGTCTGTGAAGGATGACAGAGGCAAGCAATTTGGAGGCGATGGAGATCAGACGGATTCCTCTATGATTGCCGCATTCAGATCGTGAGCCTCCCTTGAAAATTGGGACTATGACGGAGCGGCTCCAGTCGATTGGGACAGTTTCCTGCTCCCACAGTTTGACTAGTAACTCGTATAAATCATCCACAAGAGCAGGTCCCCCGGATTTGAAGAGGGTTGGAGGAACATCATCTGGTCCTGCGGTTTTATCTAACTTCAACAGTTCGATCCCACGTTCGACTTCTGAGCAAGAGGGCGGATCCAAAGGGACAGCTTAGGGAGCAGGGCGATCAGTGGCCGGCAAGAAATCTAACAATCCCGACCGATTAAATTGCCTTTCAAAGTGCTCAGCCCAACGCTCCAAGCGTTTTCACAAGTTGTGGATAGACTGTCCACTCTCGTCACGTATAGTTTCACTAACACCAGGTCTTCTGCTGCCCGTTTCCCGTATCAGCCGGAATAACTTACGATGGTTACCAAGGGCAGCGGCCATTTCCATCTCTGATGCACGATGACACCACCAGGATTCGCGGTCTCTCATCAGGCTAGCACGGAGTTCTGCCCGGAGCTCTTTGCGAGTTTCATTGTTTTCGCTTCCAGCCGGAGTATGCCGGCGAGCATCGATAAGTTCCAGAGACTGCGAAGAGACCCAATGTCCATGTTGGCGATTAGACATACCACATGAGGATTTTCCTGCTGCTAGTAAGGTCTGGTGAACATGCGACCAGTGAGCTTCAGCTGCATCCAATGGGCGCTTACTCAACTCGCATGACAGAGTACTTTGATAGGCATTCAGAACAGCTGGCTTCGCCAGTTGGCTGGTGTCAATGCGTTCACACCATCGACGTGGACGTCCGCCAAAGCGCATCCACAGGTCAGCACATACAAGTGCATGGTCGGTGTCCACACCTGTGCTCCAAATCGAGCGATAGTTTTGGACGCAGCCTCTCCAGCGGTAACTTATCGCAATGTGATCGATTTGCGTCCATAGCTGATTCGAGCCTGGTGGGCGCCAAGTCACCCTCCGGCGAGTGCTGTGTCGGAAATTAGTGCCCGCAAGAAATAAGCGAGCATCCTCACATAAATGAAAATAACCATTACCATTACGGGAGCCTACATCTTGTTTTCCGCCCAGATGCGGTTCATCAGTGGATAATTTTCCAATTTGAGCGTTCAGATCCCCAGCCAGTACAACAATGTCTGAGTTTCTTCTGTGGCGAAGGAGCTCGTTAAATTGCCGATAGAAGTCGTCTTTTACCGAGTCATCGCGACAGTTTGTGGGTGCATAGGCAGCGATAACGAATAGACATTTGTTAGTCACACGCGACTTAGAAGCTTTGCACGAGCCAGCGAATCGGACCGCACACATCCGGCTACTGATTGGAATCCAATCAACCAGAGCAGTTTCAGCCCGGGAACTCAGAGCAATGTCAACACCAGCTTGGCCGGTGCTCGAAGCTGCATCGTCACCGGATAAGCGCAATGAGAAAACACTGCTTGCGTCACCTGAAGGGGATCGCAGAGTGAGCACAGTGCTCGAGTCTTGCAAGCGGGTCTCCGATAAGCAGCAGATATCGATCGAGAGGGTCTCTAATGTTCGGGAAAGTGCTGCCTGTTGACCGATCTGTAGTAATGTGCGAACATTGAGGCATGCCAATCTGAAGGAGGATCGAGGGCTCCAAATGGAAGTCGATGAAGTAGGCTTGGCCGCTTGGTTGGATATGGGCTTGCCGACGGGACAAGAATGACGCGCCGCATTCACATGTGAGTTGAAACTCGAAGGTAAAAGCCTAGCAAAGCAGAGTGAGGTAGGGCCAAGAATTAGGGGGATTGAAAACAGGGGGAGAAAAGTGAAGCTGGAACGGAACGGTAAGAGAGAAAAAGCGTAAGAGGGGGGAATAAGAGGATGGGAAGGCTTGAGCAGTAGCATCTAAACTCCTATCCACCCTGCTCGATGCAGCAGATAGGGCACGGTTGATTATTCTCTGTGGTGGTTAGAACATCAGAAATTTGCTTGAAGACAAATTCATTGTATTGCTGGGCAGGATATTGTCAGGTTGCCTAGGCATAGACAGGAGAACGATTGGGGTTCTTAAGCAAAGCCTTTGGTTCAAAAACCTGTTTGCAAGGCAGCGGGTTTGGCGTTGGACTACAAGGAGTCCGTTTTAAGTAATAAGGAGCCACTTCATTCCAACCCCCAACCTAGAGGACCAGGAGGCTGAGTTTGTCTGGCCTCTAACCATTGACCAATCTGGTAGGAGCCATTTGATTAAAAAGAAAATAAAGCAAAGACAAGAAGAAACATAAACAAATGCTGCAAGAGCTGAAATAACGGAGAGTCAAATAAGACGCATAGAAACATGCGGAAGCGAAATTCTTAGGGAACGAGTAATGCCAGCGATAATCTTACTTTTTCGAGGGGTTTTCATGGGACTGGCCATGGGAGATTGCGTCAAAAATCCAGAACCCTGCGATTCGGGCGATGCCATGTTGGCGAACAGATTGGAGTTTTCTCTCCCCAGGCTAGTAGGAATACACAACAATCCGGATTTCGGTGTCAATCTCGACAACTCCACAATTCCAGATGGTTTACGCTCGACGGACTCTTCAGCGGGCTTCGTTGGTGATGAGAAGGTGAACTGGCTGAGACTGCATTCTTCCTCAAGTCGCTGTCGACGCCACCGTTCGGCGCGGGACATTGTAACGGAGAGACATCCGCTTCCATCCGAACCGGGCTGATCCGACGGAGCAGCTAAGGCATCTTCGGTGTCCCTGGGTAGACTGGAACTTTGACTCAAGGTACCTGCCGATTCCCTGGCCTCCACATAAAGTAGGTTCGCAAGCATCGAATTTGCGCGCCGCAAGCGACGCAGAGGGCTTCCCATAGATGTGGCCGGCTTAATGGGTGATTCCTCTACAATAATGGCCTAAAAAGAGTAAGCAAAAGTTGTTTATCAGAAAACAACACCAAACATACAAAAGTATGCTACACTTGCTAGTGGTAACTAATGTCGGCGCGGGTTGAGGAAATGATTTACATGACCGGTCTGTGAAAAGAAGCAAGTTATTGCAGCTTACGACCAAGCGTGTTAACATGCTGCAAGTAGTGGAGACAGAATTCACACTTGAGGCCAACAATAAGTATTGTTGGCCTCGGGATATGCTGATCAAAGAGGTTCCCGTATAGCGGCCGAGAAAGAGAAACGAGATGATGAACATGCGCGGTAATTTAATCTGAAGAATTGCTTGTGTGCCATGGATTGATATATACGGTTTACACACCGTGTGCTCCGTGGAGACGGAAGCATACTGCAAGAGCCCGAGGTGCAAGCGGGGTTATTTAGTGTGTTAAACATCGCCAGTTATATGCATCAGCTCTGATTACCAACCGTTTCATCCACCTGCGAACTCTTCTCTGGAGGCTGCGTGCTGCCTGTGTCTATTCCCAGTGCACATATAAATGCGGTTTTTAAGTGTTGGTATGGTCCGCTGTTAGCTCCTCCCTTACTGGTTGGCTCCCTTGGCAAATCTATTCTAGTGACACATAGCGCAGTAGTACTGCCTTTGGACCACCACAACATGTAAGACATAACTAGTGCCGCATGCTTGTTCTTTTAACGGAGAGCTGATGACATACTACATTCCGTCATCTAAGACAATAAGAGTTGTGTTTCATGTTTTATATAAAGGATGCAGCTGATGACGAATACCGGAGTTTTGTGGAACTAGTGAAACAACGCAGGCAGATACGTGACCGGGTGACCGGTTTGACGGGTACATACGGTAGTCTGAAGACCAAACGCGGCGCGGAAAATTCATGTGTGGAAGGAAGTATAAAACCTCGAACCGGAAGATTAGCATGGTAGTGTGTGATGAATGTATAGGGCAGCTAGGAAAAATACCACTTTATACAAATAAGTAGAATCGGTGGTAACATACAGAAGAGTCGATACCAAATTGTTATAGTGTGCTGTAGTCTGTTTCATCCGGATACCCCCCCCCTTAAGGACTCCTCGGTTCGTCGAGAACAATTAGGCTAGAGAGCACAGTGGGTTCAGTCAAAGGGTTACGCGTGGGGCACTAATCAGTACGCCTAGCAGAGGTGCAAATAAGAAGTAATGCCCTAATAAGCTATGACAGGAGTGAGCTATCAGAGCGTATAGGTGAATCTAAGGGACAAGTCGGATGGCCAATGGGAGATGAACCCGACGGATTCAAACACTTGGCGCTGATTACCTGAAGTACGTGTATGATTCACTGAATTCGCACATTTGTTTAAATAAGGAGGAGGAAATTCACTCGCGCAAACGTCGTTATTCACAAAAATGTACAAAACACCTATTTCGAGACGATCGATGTGTCAAATGTGCTATAATTTTCGATGAATTGCCCTCGCCAAGAGAACGCATCCTTCTGAAAGACCGAATATCTCGACCTAGTGATAGACAAAACCAAAGTGAACCCGACGAACGGCGTGCATTTGCTGAGCGGAGTTCAACTAATTGTGCAAATGCTCACTCGTTGAACATGGAAGAACGAAACATAGAGATTTAGTGAAGAATGCAAAGAAGAAGATGGCTCGATTGCTACATGCTGATATATTTGAATAAGCAGTCAAAAGTGTATTCCTTGGTAAAGTTTCGATACGCAATCAAAGAGAATGCACGCCGCCTTAGAGATAATGTACAAGGAAAAAGAAGACGATCCAAATGACTTGGAAACGGTCATCAAAAAAGCCGAATCTTTCGAGGGAAAAAGACAAGAAAAATAGAACTCGAAGCAGCCTCCACACTGCCTGGCGGTTTAATCTACCAGGTTGAGGGATTAACGTGGGATGGCGTCCATTTCTGAAAAACTAAATCATTGCCACCTCCCCGCTGCCTTGCGGACAGGCTTTGAGTCAAAGCCTCTGGTTGAGGACCCTAATCGTTCTCCTGTCTAGGTGTGAGCGCCCGGGCAGTATCCCAGCTCCCATACAACCATGACTTGTTCTTCAAACATAACCTTCATCCTGCATCGGCCGTCGCACAGATTTTCAAGCCTCGCCTTATCTGCTGCACACAGCAGGACGGATAAGCGAAAACAATCTACTGCTGGCGCCTCTCTTTCTTTCCTACCTGCGTCTCTTACTCCCATCCCGACCCCCATTACTAACCTTCCTTCTATAATTCTCAGCTTAATTGGCAGCAACCGAAATAACACTGGAGTAGAACCATCTGTAGCCACCATCTCGCGATACGCACTGAACGCCTATCGGCAACAGTCCCTTATAAGGCCACGCTGTCCCGTTTCTGTGGCGACGTTCAAGGTTCGCACTCTAAGACAAACAGGTCAACAGAGTGCACTCGCACGCACCTTGGACACACTGGGTATTGATGTGTGTTGTGTGTCCGAAACTAGGATCAATGACCCTAGTGGGGTTGTTGAATTAACTGCACCCGGCTTATCCTCTTGTTATTGGTTGCACGCATCCGGAGACGCCGATGCAGCACTCACGGGTCAAGCTGGTGTAAGTATCATTCTAAGCTCCAAGGCTGAGTCATCGTTGGTTGATTGGATTCCGGTGAACAGCCGTTTATGTGCAGCCCGTTTGACGACATCAGCTAAGGTTGATACACGAAGTAGTACGAAACGCTGTTTGTTTGTGATTTCCGCTTAGCTCCCAAAGACTGCAGTTCTAATGCTGTCAATGAGACATTCTATCACGAATTGAACGCGCTACTACGCAGTGCTATTAGTTCAGATATTACAGTACTTGCAAGGGATATGAACGCACAAGTAGGACGTATGAGCTGTTCAGAAGCTCAGCTAGGTGGTAATTATGGGCTTAACTCCGAACGGACTGACAACGGTGTGCGTCTACTGCAACTGTGCGGAGCACCAGTTGTTTCTTAGTAGTACTGCTTTTAGACACAGTGGGCGCCGAAGTGTCACTTGGCGTCCTCCTGTCGCTGGCCAGTGATGGACGTAAATTGACCACATAGCCATAAGTTACAGGTGGCGTGATTTTGTCCTCGATTGCCGCTCGTACTGGAATACCTTCGTCGACTCTGATCATGCCTTGGTACGCTGTCGTTTCTCCATGAACTTTACTGGCAGGCGTACTAAGCGTCTCCCTCTATTGGCAACTGAGAAATTGTCTCAGCCCTTATCAAGACGCACTGCATACCGAACTGTCTTGTTCTACTGACACTGAGGTTCGATGGAATAGGATCTTGGCCGCTATGCACGACGTAGGAGCATCTGCTTGTGGCACTATCAATCGTCACCGCACCAGTCACTGGATATCCGAGAGGTCGGTGAATCTGTTGGAATCCAGAAGAAACCACCAGGCTGGCTCTGAGCACAATGTGACCAGACGGGCTATTAGGCGCGAACTAAACGGAAGCTTGCGTGCTGACAAGGAACCCTGGTGAAGTAGTAGGGAAGAAGAAATGGAGGCAGGAGCAGTAGGGAGTTACCGCAAGCTCTTCCAGCTGATGCGCACCACTGGTCCCAGGAAACCAGGCATCACTGAGACAACCAGAGAGAGCGCAGGTGTACTGATACACAATAAGGAGCACCGTATGGCTCGCTAGGCGGAAGACTTTCAAGATCAGTTTAGCTCTCCCCTTGCTCCCGGACTTCTTCCTACTCAGGTGATGCAGGACAAGCCATGGACGGTTAGTTTAGAGCCTGCGTCGGAGGCCGAGGTCCGAAACGCGATCACAGCCCTCAATCGTTTTCGTGTCGCTGGCCCGGATTCCCATCCACCTGCACTAGTTAAGGATGGAGGTGAGGTCCTCTGCAAAGCACTGACCTCCCTATTCGAACGTATCTGGAAGGAAGAGTGACCCGGCTGATTGGAGCAAATCAATTATAGTGGCAATATACAAGGAGCGCAGTCGCACAGACTGTTCTAACCACAGGGGTATTAGTATAACGCTAGTCGTGACAAAATTACTCGCCTCGATTCTCGTTCGTCACCTCACTGTGGAACGGGAATCTCGGATTAGGGAAGTGCAGGCCTGTTTCCGCCAAGAACGTGGCCGTTTAGACCATGTATTCACATTGCGGCAAGTGCCAGAGCAGCGTCACGCATACCACAGACCGACAATAGCTGTGTTCCTTGATTGCAAGAGTGCGTTTGATTTAGTCCGATCGATCGATTCTGTTCGAATATTGCGGAAAGGTGTACCTACGAAATATGTGGACATCATACGTGCTCTATACTCGAACACCACGGGCCGTGTCAGGGCCTACGGTGACCTATCGGATAGCTTTCCGACCACAAGTGGCATTCGTCAGGGTTGTCCGATTTCCTCACTTTTTGTTCAATTTCGTGGTGGATTCTATCATACTGGGTTCCCTTGCGGAATCTCATGATGTAGGCGTTGAAGTGCTTCCTGGTGAAAGATTAGTTGATATTGATTATGCGGACGATATCGTCTTGCTTTACGACGATGTTGCGGCAGCACAATCAACCCTGAATAGCCTGTCTAGTGTGGTCCCCTTATTTGGTATGCGCTTTGCACCTTCAAAGTGCAAAGTGTTGCTGCAGGACCACCCGCCACTTTATGACCCTTTGTAACTGGATCCCTAGGTGGTTGATCAATTCACTTATGTTGGCAGCTGCATCAGCAATGATGGGCTCATAGAAACTGACGTCAGTTCACGTATTGCAAAGGCCAGAGCTGCATTCTTGAACCTGCGGCATCTTTAGCGACAGAAGGGAATTTCCCTTTGTCTGAAAGGTCGTTTATACAAGGCCACAGTGAGGGCCGTTCTGCTCTATGGTAGTGAGACTTGGTCCCTTCGGTCTGAAGACCTGAGGGGCCTTCAAGTCTTTCATCACCGTTGTCTGCGAAGCATCGCTGGTGTCGGATGGCACCAGCTTGTCCGCAACGATGATGTGGGTAGGCGAGTACTGGGTAGTGAAAATCATGCTAGCTCCCTAGAACAACAGATAGCACTGAATAAGTTGCGTTGGCTTGGGCGCGTGCTACGTATACCTGGTCACCGCTTACCTATGAGGGCCTTGTTTAGTCTACCAGGTGTAGGGTGGCGCAAGGTTCGTGGTGGACAGAACTTGACGTGGCAGCGGGAAATGAAGTTACTGACGACCAAACTGGGTGCCATTGGTCCGTTTCGTCTTCCGGGCTGGAGTCCACGTGACTCACCTCGTGCTTGGCTCAAGACTTTACAGGACATGGCCCGCAGTCGGCACCAATGGCGCGTCTTCTGCTGTCCCCTAATCCGATTGTCTGTTTAAAGTGTGTTTGGTGCTGAGTTATCTGCGGGGTGATGGCTGATTATGACACTGGGCAGTGAAAGTCGCAAGGAAGCTGTCTTGTCGATGCCGCCTAATCTTTGCACGATAGCCAACCGTTTGTGACGGTATGTTGTTAACATAAGGTGTAGGCGCCTTGACCCTGAATGTTTGCTTAGGGCATTAAGGTTTTCAGGTAAGTCCCCGTTCTCTCCCTCTTATTATTCTTTATTTCCTAGGTCATCGTGATTGTATGGCAGCGAAGCATCAGTTGAAATGGCTGATGTACTGCTGTTGTTGATGATGATGAGTCTCCCGACTTAGGCGATCGAATCTTACGTGACGAAGTTAAAGAGGTTGGTCTATTCCCGTAACCTTTATAACCGCACTGTAAAGTATTACATGAGACAGGATGGTACACGGAATTAGCGATGAAAATACCACGAAGCGGCGCCTGCGACAAGGAAATGTATCGCTCAAGCAGTGTATCGATGTATGTTACACTGAATCCACAAACGCATACCACCAATAGCAAGCGCAGTTGTCAACTGACGCGGGTATATTCCGAGTTACGACGCAGATTTGTGCGCAAAACCGAGAGGCCTGTTGTGGTGTACCATTAATGAGTAATATGAGAGAAAACGAGCAGGCGTGATAAAATCTGAGAAACCACTGAGTGCTGCGGACGAAGGGCGCGCAGTGCACAAATCAACTACCACTGGTACGTTGTGGATGAAGACGCGCAGTGGAACGGAGAGTCAGAACGGCACCAGGAATAAGGGGCGTAAATGGACCCATCTGTTCTATGTTCGAGCTACGGTGCCGTCTGGACGTGTATTCTGCAACACAACTCGCCTGCACCGAGTTGCGTTCTTAACAGTTACCACAAGGAATAAAATTTACATTTTGTGTTAGGTGGCACTCAAAGAACTGGGAACAATGTTTAGCGCGGGACTGAAGTTGTGCAAAGTGTGGAAAAAGGAATCATTTTGTGCGCTTCTGCCAATTGGGCAAATTGGATGCACTAAGTCCATGACGCATCACCGTCTGACTCAAGATATTTAGTTGGCAATGTGGCAGAAGATGGAATTAAGAAGTTCACTCAGGTAAGTCTGTTGATTGATAAGAGAAGCGTGCGGTTCCAGCTGCCTACAGGTGCCGCTATCAACAAAGTATCGGAGATACATGGCAGGCTCGGCTAAGATTGCTTAACCATGTGGAGCAGGTCTCGACTCCATCCGAAGGGCAAAGCTACGATTAAATCATCTAGTCTTAAAGATGGATTGTTATATCGATCGGACTTGTTGGTCGTCAAGGAAGATATCGTATGAATCCTCGGTGTTGATTCCATTCAGTTTGTTGGTTTTGTTTAGTTTAACCATGATGCTTTGTGCCTAGCTGCCAGGTGGACAATGTGGTTAGTAGTCCGTTTCCGTCAGTGTATTCGCAGTCGCTCGAGTACCACATGCAGAGCGCAGCGTGGAGGCGACAAGAAGAGCGTCTCGATGCCAGAAACTGGAAGAGATAACGGCATCTTAAACACCGATTGGAGGCGCACTGTGCTTCCGAGAGGTAGACTTATGGTGTATTATCTGAAATGTTCACTGGTCGTTCATAAATGATAGGGTTTAGTCTAGAGTCGTAAAGGTCAGAAGAAATATTCTGAACAAAACTCCGAACACCACAAGTTATCCATCTGAGATCGATTAATTAGGAGCAGTGGTGTGAGAATTCACACGACAGATCAAAAACGGCTTGGTTCCCACATTAAGGGGAACGAAGAACTGAAGTGCCTTTATGGGGGGACGATAAGCTGAGAATATTGCAAATTGCCATATAACCTCAAGTCCGAATGTTCTGAGTTTGCACACAGTGCATCACTCCGCGATACACAACAGGTCCCGCCCTCGTCTTCAGTCGCCAGGTAGGTATAATAGGATTATGACACGAGTCCGGAAGGTAAGGACTTCGGGCTGAAGCCTTTAACCCTAAGTCAAAACGGTTAATGAATGATTGGGTGGGAAAATATAACGTACTTGCTCTGTAAGTAGACAGTGAAGCATAATCCAAATCTGGACCGCAGTACCTCTCAAGAGTAAGTGAGCATATGAACTCAAGCGGTCTCGAAACTGATTTCATGCAGGTAGCCTCAGTGAAAGTTCGGAACAAACCGGCTCGAAGCACACTGGCCAGCAGAAGAAAAGAAAGGCATCAGCAGTACGCCGGTACGCAGTATCGAGGTTTTGCTGCCGCACAACCACCACTGGCAGCACGTGGGCTAAGAATACTGCGAGGGTCCTCTGCCTCTACGCAGGCTCGAACCCACTCTGTCACATAACAAACGAGCTTGCTACCTTTAGGTTACGGGCCGGCAGCCGGCCAAGGACAGAGCTTCATCCGTCGAACTCGGTAGATGACAAGAGTTCGGGTTGACACCAAACAAAAAAGCGTTTCTTACATCTGATATTTTCAGGTAGCTCGGAATCTTCATCTGGGTCAATTCTATTGAACAATATAAGCAGACTAAACTTTAATCTTCCAACGCAATACAGTGCGCTGGTCGCAATGGAACTCGTGCGCTACAGAATTGATATTGCTGCTCTCAGTGAGACCAGGCTCGCTGAACAAGAGAAGTCGAATGAGGCTGGGTGGGAAAAGGCACCTCAGCATCACGTGAGCATGAGGGCGGATTGTTATTATCCGATCGCCTAAATGACTAGCTATTGGCAGAGTTGATTGGCACCAGCCCACGATTGATGATCCTACACATACGTCTAAAAGTGGTAAATTTGCCACTTCATTAGTAGGTATGGTCCCACCATGTGTTATCTTGATGACACAAAGGATCAGTTTTACTCTGTCGTCCTCCGTCCTCGGTACAGACCGAGGATCGATCTGCTATTCCTACTGGGTGATTTTAACGCGCGCACTGGGTATGACGCCGCATTATGGACAGACATAATCGGTCCGTATGGTAGTGGCACAGCCAATGGGAACGGTAACCGGCGGCTCTCACTGTGCGCCACTCACAGCTTGACGATCACGAAATCCTGGTTTACATTGGGTTTACTTGGGAGCACCCACGGTGTGGTCAGGCTCATCTGCTCGAAGATGTCATCGTATGCCAGCGTGACATGTGTGAAGTGCGCATGATAAGTGCACTGCGGGGAGCTGACTGTGGCACTGATCACAAGTTAGCGCGGACCAAGTTGTACACATATCTTTAGAAAACTGTTGCTCACCCGTCGTGAACCAACGCAAATTTAATGTTTTTCCGTAGGTACAATTGAGAAGGTGGAACTGGAGAAGGCGATAACTACCTGCCTTGGCGATGTCGAACCCATAGCCTCTGTGAGAGACCTGTGGCACCACATCAGCTAACAGGTTAGGGCTGCGACCGAGGAAACGATTAAACGGGCAAGTTGTAAGGGGTTTGATTGGCGTGATGACAACAGCATGACCATTGGCGCATTGGTGTCGGAAAAGGAAGCAGCATCCACTGCACATGTGGATGACCCTGCCGATGCAGAGAATATATATATATATATATATATATATATATATATATATATATATATATATATATATATATATATATATAAACTTGCCCAATAAACACTTGGCAGAGTGCCACAACACATGCGTAACAAAGACTTAAAGAAGGAAGTGAGAGTTAGCTGAATGGATGGAAAGTTCCATGTGCTATATGGGCATTGAACTTCCCGGTTGCCCAAGCCGAGGAAGAAGGTTGACTTAAGGGACCCCACCGCGAGCCTTTGGTGTTATAGACCTGATCGGCAAAGGCACCGGGGTGATTCGTGAAGACCGTTGACAGCCAAATGGCTCATTCGCTTTTTTGTGTTCGGAAGCAGTCCACGGAGAAGCCGGTGGCCAGCGAGGTTGTTCATTCGCCCTCCGTTAGATACTCACACCTAGTTACAGGAGTCAGTGACCCTATAGCCGGTTACATTGGCTTTGACAGTGTCGTAGGAGCACTGGTGGTATTCGATGAAGAACCAGGTGACCAGCCCAGAACTCCCCATACTCTGAGATGCTGCCGTTGATTGTCCGCGAGTGCTTATTCATCTCGCCTGCAAGGCAAACGAGAGTTATTGGCAGTTACCTCCACAAGGAAGGTAGTCCCTGGTCAGCAACCATGGGGACACGCCTAATCGCGTACAGCCCTGTCACGGAGATGCAGTCATATACGAGAAATTCGACGGCGAAGGGCTCAAGAGGTCCGTCGCATCAATAATGCATGGATAGGCAAAGGCAGAGCAGATGAAAGATAACTTGAAAGCCGCCAACATGAGGAATTCTCTGACTCCTTGAGGGCGATGTATGGATCCAGGTTGCAGCCCTTGAAGCCGGTTCTTGGTCCTTTTTCATGTGATGCCTGCATGTAGACAGCAGACATCATGCAGATCTGGTGAACGCACTTTGGCTGTCTAGTGCAACCCTTCAGAGATTGATTGAGCCACGTCGCATGGGCTGAAAAAAACAAGAAGTGAAGGTGTTTTGCCGAGACAAATACGCTGCATGAGACGAAAAGAGCACATGTTCAGTTGCGAGGTAGCAAGTGCGCCAGACCCAAAGGAAACCGCCAGAAGAGCTAAAACACAGCAGACCTGCGCTGATACATGCGCTGCACCAAATGGTGAAATGCGTGTGGTTTGAAAAAATGTCGGCTGATTTGAAGGAAGACCCAGTGTTAATACTGTACATTGGCAAAAGGAGCAAGCAATGTGCCATGAATTATTGTGGTGATCTCAAGAATCCTGACCAACTACCTCGTCACTCAGGTCGTTGAAGCACCATCACCATCAATACACGTTAGCTGAAGGTTAAAAACACGCCTCAGCTAGTGTGCAGCAGTACAAAAAAATAAGATATTAAAAAGCATAGACTACAAAAAGTTCAAAAGCAATTAAGATAATGTTATATATCGCAGACATTAATAAAGCTGCGAAAGCAGCGATAATCGAACGTAACTAGCTTCAGTATGTCTAGTAACCTGATACGCCAGGTTTTACACCCGTGACGGAGAATTGAACGGACGGCTACATTGTGAAATCGGCCCCTCAGGGTGAGGGTGATGTCGCGTCTGCACCACAGGTGGCGGAGATTGGAAAAAGCAACTGGAACTTTTGCTATGTGGTTCGTCACCCCATCTTCGGTCCCACGGGTCCTAATATCACTGCCCAAATACTTGAATTCCTGAACGATTTCTAGCTGCTCCCTACCAAAGGACAACGCAGGGGTAAGTACCTGCCAATCTTGGAGAAAGACTGCATTGCGGGGGAGCCAAGCAAGACGTAATACGATTAGCAGCCAGTGCTAATCGGTCAAGTGCTATTTGGCACGTTTGAGAGCTGTCACAGATGAGGGCAATGTATTCCGCATACCCCAGGTCAAGAAGTATCACACCAGGAAGTAGCTCCACCCCTTGTAGGTCCTATCCAGTGAACGCTGTTTCCATGACTTTGTCAATGGCGAAGTTAAAGTGGAAAGGTAAGAGCGGGTAACTTTGTCTCAGACCGCTGATTCAATTGAAGGGCGGCGACTGTTTGTCATATACGATCACTTTCCCTAACTATGCGGGTACAGCACTCTGATGATGTTTACGTATTTATCGAGCACATCTTTCCTGAGTAGACAGTTCCAAAGAGCACATCGATCCACCTAATTGAGGGCACCTTTGATGCCGGGAAACAAGACTACGGTGGGTCGCCTATATATATGGTGGTGCTCCAACAATTGACGCAAAGTAGCCTTGATCTCGACTAAACCCAGCTTGCTCTTCACCGATCTGGCTTTCATGGGTGTCATTCAGTCTGTGGAGAACGACCGACGCAATCAGTTTAGAGGCAATTGAGATCAGATTGGTTCAGCTATCATGCCGCAATCAGAACGTGAGTCTCCCTAGAAAATTGGGACCATGACGGAGTGGCTCCAGTCTGTTGTGACAGTAGAACGTGGAGAAAGAGCAACGCGGATTCCGTTCTAGTCACAGCACCATCGATATGGTGTTCTAGGCTTGTCAGTGACAGGAAAAATGCCGAGAGCGATACCAGCCACTGTACTCGTTGTTTGTTGATTGTATCAAGGCATTTGATACGGTGAAGCGCGAGGCATTGGGGCTGGTGCTGGATAAGTTTGGTTGCTCCAGTATGTTTGTAAGCCTAATTGAATGCGTCCACACCGGTATGCGGTTGAGGGTGCGGCTGAGTGGACAAACCTCGGATGACTTTGCAGTTGTCTCTGGTGTGAAGCAAGGTGTCGTAGCCCCCATCTTGTTTACTATTTACTTTCATGCTATGATCACTTGTGCCTTTGTTGCAGCTTGTGATTACGGTGTCGGTGTGGTGCACTGTATTGATGGTAAGTTGCTGAACACCCGTCGTTTCTGGGGGAGAACCCTAGTGTGTGAGACAATCAGCCGTACTTTGTTATTTGTCAAGGGCCGTGTGTCGTTTGCCGACAGCGAGGATGAGTTGCAGCACGACTTCAGCTTTCGCTTCGACAGCGGCCAATTTCGAACTCACCATCAATACAAGCAAGACTGCCTGTCTAGTTCATTCTTCACCAGAAGAACAATCCTTCGGCTTGCTGCAAATGCACACTGCTGATGAAGTTTTAGTGATTACATTGAGATTTTGCTGCTTCGGGAGGGCACTTTCGACTGGCATGCAGATGACGAGCAAACCGTGCATATACCTATCGAAGACGGCTGTCGCGTTTGGCAAACTGGAACATCTGTTTTGGAACAATCATTAGTCGACCGTTGGAACGAAGTTGATGGTACATAAGCCAATGGTTCTGTCCGTTCTTCTGTAAGGCAGCGAAACCTGAACGCCGTACCGGAAAGAGGTGAAATATCTGGAACGCTCTGACCAGCAGTGCTTGTCGGATTTTGCGCATCGGTTGGTGTGACAGAGTTGCAGTCATCGAAGTGCTGCGTCGCGGTGTAATGTATGCAGTAGACTGCATATTTCTGCTGTCGCACCTGAGGTGGCAGGGCATGTCAGCCGTATGTACTCGACGAGGGTACCGAAACAGCTGCTATATGGATAGCATAGTGCAGGGTAGCGGAACGTCGGAAACCCAAAGAAATGTTGTCAGGACACGATAAAAATGAGCAAAGCATGAGCCATCGTTGATTTTAGGCGTTGGGAAACAAATACAATTGGTCGACACCAACAGCGTGAGCTCGTCAAGACGGCTGTTGCTCAGGTGCGTGAGAAAGCGTTATTGTATGCAGAAGAAAAACGCCGGTTACGGAAGACAGAAGCACCAATGGAGGGTAGTCCATCGACGTCAAGCACCTAATGGTGTACCACACAGGATGTGAGTGCCTCAGCCAAACCGGGCTGGTAAATCAACACTTTGTCCACGAGGGGCTAACATCGAAGAGGCGACGAACAATCTGAATTGTTCCGCATCAGCGCAGCGCTTGGTAAGTAGGCGGCTTGCGATTCCATTTACTAACTCAGGCCAATAGTGCGACAGATGTGGTAAGGGTGCTACGACGTCGGTACTGTTTATTTGAACGAGTGACTGCACGCTGATTTTCTTGCATTATAGATACGGCTGTTAATTGATATCCACGGTGTGACTGCGCTTGACGCGTCATCGCGAGGAGGCTGGACCTTAACGTAGTGCGATAGTTTGTGTGCCACAATGATCCATCGAGCTATGCTGGGTGGTGCTTTAGCACATTCACAGCCACTCATACCAGATTGGTCAATGGTTAGAGGCCAAACAAACTCAGTCTCCTGGCTCTCCAGGTCGTGGGTTGGAGTGAGGGTGGCTCCTTACTCCATAAAATGGGCTCTCTGTAGTCCGATGCCAAAACTGCGCTGCCTTCCGGTAAGGTTTTTGAATCAAAGGCTTTGCTTGAGAACCCTAATTATTCTCCTGTCTAGGCCTAGGCAAACTGAGAAGTATCCAGCTCACGCAATACACCCCATGACATTTTCGTCTAACAATCACTTGATGCACTGGCCGTCGCAGAAGATAATCAACGGAGCCCTATCTGATGCATTGAGCAGGGTGGATAGGGGTTTGGATGCTACTGCCCAGGCCTTACTGCCTTCTTATCCCCCCCTCTTGCACTTTTCATCCGTGGCGTCCCGCTCCAAATTCACTTTTAATCCCACCCGTTTTCAATCCCGCAATTCTTGGTTCTTACCCACCTTGCTTCAATAGTCGCTTGTCTTCTAGTTTCAACTCACACACAATCGCACGGCGTCGCCCCAATCCAGTCTACAAGTCCATGTTCAACCAAGCGGACATCAATTCATCTGTTTACCTTTGGAGTCCTCGACCCTCGCTAAGAATGACATGCCTCAACGTGCGTACTTTGTTACAAATTGGCCAGCAGGCTGCCCTTGCTCGAACACTAGAGACACGATGGACATTTACTGTTTATCGCAAACGCGCCTGCAAGATTCGACCTCCGTGCTTATGCTGCGATTCCCCACATACAACACTGGCGGCAATTCTCATTGCGCCTGTCTGGTGATGACGCAGCTTCAAATGCTGGTCAAG
The DNA here is from genome assembly GCA_944474145.2 of Dicrocoelium dendriticum. Taxonomy (NCBI): domain Eukaryota; kingdom Metazoa; phylum Platyhelminthes; class Trematoda; order Plagiorchiida; family Dicrocoeliidae; genus Dicrocoelium; species Dicrocoelium dendriticum. Next base: position 138,398,195 of record OX104066.1, on the reverse strand, counting down.
CTGGTGTCAGCATTGTTTCGAGTCCCGGGCTGAAGCTGCTTTGATCGATTGGATCCCAGTCAAAAGCCGGATGCGTGCGGCTAGATTACCTGGCTCGCTCCAGGCTTCGAAGTCGCGTGGGGACAAACAGTGTCAGTATGTCGTTGCGCCCTACGCCCACACAAACCGCAGCACTGATTCGGTGAGAGATGAGTTCTGTCACCAACTTAACGATCTCCTTCGTTACGGAAGAAGCACGGATACTGTGGTGCTGGCTGGTGATGAAGTATCGGAAACCACATCCCGCTTCTGCTACCTTGGGAGTGTGATGTCGACTTATCAGCAGCTACACAGTGAGCTGCGTATCCGCGTGTCATAGGCAGCGGCGGCATTCGCGAAGCTAGAGTACCGAGAAGGGAACAACCATCAGCTTACAATTGGCACGAAGCTGAGGGTATACAAATCCATGGCGCTGTCCGTTCTTCAATACGGCATTGACACGTGGACGATGTACCGGCGGGATGTGCGATATCTCGAGAGGTTCCATCAGCAGTGTTTGCGACGGATTTGGCGCATCGGTTTGGGCGACAGAGTTGCTGACACGGAAGTGTTGTGACAAAGTGGAATGTATGCAGTGGACGGCATACCGTTGCTGAGATACCTGAGGTGGCTGGATGATGTGTTGCGTATATGCGTTCGACGCGGATACCGAAACAACTCTTATACCATCAGCTGAGTATTGCGAAGCGGCATGTGGGGAAGCCAAATTTACGTTATATATATATATATATATATATATATATATATATATATATACATATATACATATATATATATATATATATATATATGGTTGGCGGCATCCGGTTTCGGATTTGCCTGTTACTGGGGCCAGCCACAGGACGCCTGCGCCTACAGGGGGACTGAGTGGCTTGCGCTGCATCATTTGCAGCTCCAACCACACATCCCATGTCCAGTGCAAACCCGAAGAAATAAGACTGGGAGGCATGTGGATGGGAGCCACGTTTCATTAACGGAGCAAGCCCACACTCCTTCACAGGTAAACACAAGCACGCTGTATTTGGGGAATTAAGTGCACACAAGGCGGTGGCTGGACCGTAGTCCGTTCCACACTAAGTGCATGGAACCACTGTTTGATCCTAACACGGCCACAAGGTCCGTACACCCCGTCCCCTCCAGCAACGACAAACTGTCTCCTAGAGCCCGTATGGATGAGGTAGTGGGTAATAGACAGGTAGGCACCTTGTCAATATGCACATCAAGCGTAGCTACACCGGAGATATCAAGCAACAGCCAATCACTTGAGAGAAATATAACAAAGAAAATAAATCGGGTAATGCATAAGGAGACTGCGACCTAAATCTTAAATTAATGAGCATATAAGTTGTTTACAAACGAATCTGAGGTAAGTTCATGAGGTCAGAAAGTATATTTTACGGAAATGCCACAAACATGAAAATATTATCGAAATTAACTACTATTGGCTTAAGCGACGTGTGCAAATTTATAGAAGAGAGTACAGGTAGACAATAATCTGAGAAAGAAAAGCATTAGGACAAAATTGAAAACCCACCACCTGAAATAAATAGACTTAGCATGCAAGCACGCGGTTAGTAAATCGAATGCAGCATACCTACAAACGCTGCGCCGGTTCGGCCTATGTTCTCTGCAGGACTCGTCGTCGCTTCGGTAGTGGTCCTGAGTGGCCTCGCTCATTGCTCACTAGGCCTGCCTGACTCAGGCACTCGCGACCGCATGTGCTACAGCACCGTACGCTCGATGTCGATGGTGTACAATCCACCGGTGTTTGCCGCTTCTTCCCTGCATGTATGAGGTCTTTCTCCCGCACTTCGGCGACTGGCTTCGTGATTAGATCGCGCCATGCACGCCGATCAACCGACTTCGATTTCCATGACCTGTAATCAAGATTAGAACGTGAGAGACTCACTTTGATCATGTCCTGGTAACGTAACTTTGGTTTTCCCACATGCCGTTTCCCAATACTCTGCTGACCGTATAAGAGTTGTTTGGGTATCCGAGTTGAATCCATACGGCTCACATGACCGAGCCACCTCAGGTGTCTCAGTGAAAGTATGCAGTCCACTGCATACATCCCACGGTAATATTGCGCTATATATATATATATATATATATATATATATATATATATATATATATATATATATATATATATATATATATATATATATATATATATATATATATATATATCAAGACTACCGTGAACCGGCGTAAAGCAGAAATTCTCCCCACGGTACTGTAGAAAAGCGTATTGAGCAAGAGAAGGCGATGGCTGCACGCCTGTGTGATGTGGAATGCATAGACACAAGGGGCGACCTGTGGCGAGACATTCGCGACATGGTGACAGCTGCTGCCGAGGAGACCATTGGGCAAGCAAACTGTAAGCGTCCTGATTGATTTGATGAGAACAATGTAACGGTTGGTGCATTGGTGTCTGGAAAGACTGCAGTATTTGCTGCACATGTGGCAGACCCCAGTAACTTGAGGAACAATAGTCAGTTTCGCAAACTTCGACAGCGACTGACCCGAGAGCTCCGTCGTATAAACAATGCATGGTGGACGGATAAGGCGAAGCAGATGCAAACTACGCCGAACGCCGCCAATACAAGCAATTCTTTGACTCCTTGAAGACGCTAATCGATTGTAGCTAGGCGCTAACTGCACACGGATGGCAGACATATTGATCTGGCAAAAACACTGACTGTCACTTGAACACTTCAGAGATTGACTGGACTACATTGAACGGCCTCAAGCAGCACGAGGTGATAGTGAGTTTGGCGGACATGCCGACAATGGATGAGAGGTAAAGAGCACTTGCTCAGCTGCGAAACGGCAAGTGCGCCGGTGCCCACGAGATCCCGTCTGAAGTATTGAAACACGGCGGACCCGCGTTGGCGACTGCGTTGCACCATTTGGTGCAACTCAGTTTGATCGTCAGTAACTTCATTCCCCGCTGCCACGTCAAGTTCTGTCCACCACGAGCCTTGCGCCACCCTACACCTGGTAGACTAAACAAGGCCCTCATAGGTAAGCGGTGACCAGGTATACGTAGCACGCGCCCAAGCCAACGCAACTTATTCAGTGCTATCTGTTGTTCTAGGGAGCTAGCATGATTTTCACTACCCAGTACTCGACTACCCACATCATCGTTGCGGACAAGCTGGTGCCATCCGACACCAGCGATGCTTCGCAGACAACGGTGATCAAAGACTTGAAGGCCCCTCAGGTCTTCAGACCGAAGGGACCAAGTCTCACTACCATAGAGCAGAACGGCCCTCACTGTGGCCTTGTATACACGGTTTTTCAGACAAAGGGAAATTCCCTTCTGTCGCTAAAGATGCCGCAGGTTCAAGAATGCAGCTCTGGCCTTTGCAATACGTGAACTGACGTCAGTTTCTATGAGCCCATCATTGCTGATGCAGCTGTCAAGATAAGTGAATTGATCAACCACCTAGGGATCCAGTTACAAAGGGTCATAAAGTGGCGGGTGGTCCTGCAGCAACACTTTGCACTTTGAAGGTGCAAAGCGCATACCAAATAAGGGGACCACACTAGACAGGCTATTCAGGGTTGATTGTGCTGCCGCAACATCATCGTAAAGCAATACGATATCGTCCGCATAATCAATATCAACTAATCCTTCACCAGGAAGCACTTCAACGCCTACATCATGAGATTCCGCAAGGGAACCCAGTATGATAGAATCCACCACGAAATTGAACAAAAGTGAGGAAATCGGACAACCCTGACGAATGCCACTTGTGGTCGGAAAGCTATCAGATAGGTCACCGTAGGCCCTGACACGGCCCGTGGTGTTCGAGTATAGAGCACGTATGATGTCCACATATTTCGTAGGTACACCTTTCGAACAGAATCGATCGATCGGACTAAATCAAACGCACTCTTGAAATCAAGGAACACAGCTATTGTCGGTCTGCGGTATGCGTGACGCTGCTCTGGCACTTGCCGCAATGTGAATACATGGTCTAAATGGCCACGTTCTTGGCGGAAACAGGCCTGCTCTTCCCTAATCCGAGATTCCCGTTCCACAGTGAGGTGACGAACGAGAATCGAGGCCAGTAATTTTGCCACGACTAGCGTTATGCTAATACCCCTGTGGTTAGAACAGTCTGTGCGACTGCGCTCCTTGTATATTGCCACTATAATTGATTTGCTCCAATCAGCCGGGTCACTCTTCCTTCCAGATACGTTCGAATAGGGAGGTCAGTGCTTTGCAGAGGACCTCACCTCCATCCTTAACTAGTGCAGGTGGATGGGAATCCGGGCCAGCGACACGAAAACGATTGAGGGCTGTGATCGCGTTTCGGACCTCGGCCTCCGACGCAGGCTCTAAACTAACCGTCCATGGCTCGTCCTGCATCACCTGAGTAGGAAGAAGTCCGGGAGCAAGGGGACAGCTGAACTGATCTTGAAAGTGTTCCGCCCAACGAGCCATACGGTGCTCCTTATTGTGTATCAGTACACCGGCGCTCTCTCTGGTTGTCTCAGTGATGCCTGGTTTCCTGGGACCAGTGGTTCGCATCAGCTGGAAGAGCTTGCGGTAATTCCCTACTGCTCCTGCCTCCTTCATTTCTTGTTCCCTACTGGTCCACCAGGCTTCCTTGTCAGCACGTAGCTCCGGTTTAGTTCGCGCCTAATAGCCCGTCTGGTCACATTGTGCTCAGAGCCAGCCTGGAGGTTCCCTCTAGAATTCAACAGGTTCATTGACCTCTAGGATATCCAGTAACTGGTGCGGTGACCATTGATAGTGCCACAAGCAGATGCTCCTGCGTCGTGCATGGCGGACGAGATCTTATTCCACTGAAGCTCAGTGTCATTAGAACAAGACAGCGAATGTTCGGTAAGCAGTGCATCTTGATAAGCTTGTCTGACCGAGGGCTGGGACAATTTCTCAGTTGCCAATAGAGGGAGACGCTTAGTACGCCTGCCAGTAAAGTTCATGGAGAAACGACAGCGTACCAAGGCATGATCAGAGTCGACGAAGGTATTCCAGTACGAGCGGCAATCGAGGATAGAATCACGCCACCTGTAACTTATGGCAATGTAGTCAATTTACGTCCATCACTGGCCAGCGACAGGAGGACGCCAAGTGACACCTCGGCGCCCACTGTCTAAAAGCAGTACTACTAAGAAACAACTGGTGCTCCGCACAGTTGCAGCAGACGCACACCGTTGTCAGTCCGTTCGGAGTTAAGCCCATAATTACCACCCAGCTGAGCTTCTGAACAGCTCATACGCCCTACTTGTGCGTTCATAGCCCCTGCAAGTACTGTAATATCTGAACTAGTAGCACTGCGTAGTAGCGCGTTCAATTCGTGATAGAATGTCTCATTGACAGCATTAGAACTGCAGTCGGTGGGAGCATAAGCGGAAATCACAAACAAACAGCGTTTCGTACTACTTCGTGAATCAACCATAGCTGATGTCGTCAAACGGGCTGCACATAAACGGCTGTTCACCGGAATCCAATCAACCAACGATGGCTCAGTCTTGGAGCTTAGAATGATACTTACACCAGCTTGACCCGTGAGTACTGCATCGGCGTCTCCGGATGCGTGCAACCAATAACGAGAGGATAAGCCGGGTGCAGTTAATTCAACAACCCCACTATGGTCATTGATCCTAGTTTCGGACACACAACACACATCAATACCCAGTGTGTCCAAGGTGCGTGCGAGTGCACTCTGTTGACCTGTTTGTCTTAGAGTGCGAACCTTGAACGTCGCCACAGAAACGGGACAGCGTGGCCTTATAAGGGACTGTTGCCGATAGGCGTCCAGTGCGTATCGCGAGATGGTGGCTGCAGATGGTTCTACTCCGGTGTTATTTCGGTTGCTGCCAATTAAGCTGGGAATTATAGAAGGAAGGTTAGTAATGGGGTTCGGGATGGGAGTAAGAGACACAGGTGAAAAAAAGAAAGAGAGGCGCCAGCAGTAGATTGTTTTCGCTTATCCGTCCTGCTGTATGCAGCAGATAAGGCGAGGCTTGAAAATCTGTGCGACGGCCGATGCAGGATGAAGTTTATGTTTGAAGAAAAAGTCATGGTTGTATGTGGGCTGGGATAATGCCAGGGCGTCCAGACCTAAAAAGGAGGAGTCAAAATCCTGTCCGCAAGGAAGCGGGGAGATGGCAGTGGCTTAGTTTTTCAGAAATGTACGCCATCCCATTTCAAACCCCCAACCCGGAGGACCAGGAGACTAAGTTTGTCTGACCTCTCATCAATGACCAACCTGGTAGGAGTAGCTCTCAAGGGGTCCGGAGGTATCACCCAGTATAGCTTAATGGGTCAAGAAGGTACGCAAACCGTCGCACCACGTTAAGGTCCAGTCTCGTTGCGACGGGGAATGAATGAAGTGGACTGCATACTGTTGCTGAGATATTTAGGTGGCTGGGTCATTTGTGGCGTACGGATTCGACGCGGATACCGAAACAGCTGCTGTATGGCCAACTGAGTGCAGGGAGGCGGCGCATGAGAAAAGCGAAGCTGCGTTACCAGAACATAATGTAAGTGAGCATATTATGTTCTAATGTTGATTACAGGTGTTGGGAATCGAAGGCGGTTGATCGGCGTGCATAGCGCGATCTGATCACGAAGGCAGTTGCGGAAGTGCATAGGAAAGCCCTCCTGCGTGCAGAAAAGAAGCGGCAAGTGCGGAAGCGACAGCCGTCGATGAGCTGTACCCCATCGACATCAAGCGCGTGATGCTGTAACACGTGCGGTCGAGAGTGCCTGAATCACGCAGGTCTAGTGAGCCACGAGCGAGGCCACTCAGGACCAGCATCGAAACGAAAGACAGGTGCTGCTGAGAACGTAGGTAGAACCGGCGTAGCGTTGGTAGGTACGCTGTATTCGATTTACTAACGGCATGCTTGTGTACTGATGTTGTTTAGTTCAGGTAGCAGGTTTGCTATATTTTGTTAATATTTACCTATTAATTTGTAAATAGTAGGGGGTTTATTGGGTATTTCGTGAAGATACGTCGCAATTAGACCCAGGTAGACGGCCAGCACACATCGAGGAAAACGCCAGACGGCCGTTTTGTCCTAGTGGGACTCGTCAGTAGCGTGCACCCGCTGAATCCTGCCGGATTCGAGCCCACGGTCATACTCTTGCGGGCCAGAGACTCATGCTACTGAGCCCTGAACGACGGCAGCAGACTGCGATGACTGATATCCAACTGCGATATAGCGCGGCTCATCCTCCATTGTCATGCATGCAAAGGAAATCGTGGCTCCGGGGGCCAACCCTGTCGTCTGCACGTTCATAATATGCATGACAGTGGAGGATGAGCCCCGCTATATCGCAGTTAGATAGCAGTCATCGCGGTGCGCTGCCGTCGCCCATGGCTCAGTGGCATAAGTCGCTGGCTCGTAAGAGCAAGGTCGTGGGCTCGAACCCGGCGGGTGCAGGCTACTGACGAGTTCCAATAGGACAAAATGGCCGTCTAGCGCTTTTCGGGATGTGTGGCGGCCGTCTGCCAGAGTCTAACTGCGACGAATCTTCACAAATAACTTACCTTTGTACCTCATTTTAATGTATATCCGGATAATCTTCTATTCACTTAAACGCGTTGCTTAAACGATAGTGCTTTGTTCGTTAATTTTATTCGCGTTTGTTGCATAGGTTTTTTGACTTCTTTTCCCGCCATTTTGAATTTAAAGCGGATATGTTGATAACACATTTATTCCATATGCTTATTTAGCCAAAAGTTAAGTAGGCACATCCGTATGCTGTATCCGATTTTTGTTTATTTAATATCGTCATTTCAAATGACTGGCATCCCAATTTGGCTGCGCTTGATGTGCACGCTGACATGGTGCATAGTTGCCTATTCCTCACCACTCGTTAATAGTAGCTCTAGACAGTTGGTCATTGCTGGGGAAGACGGAGTGAAGGGTCTACGTGATTGTAATAGGTTCAAAGAGTGGTTCCATCCAGTGAGGAACAGGCTGCGTCCTGCCACTACCATGCGTACGTAAGGTACGCATGATTCCACAACTAAGCACACAGAAATACTGCTGCTGTGCATGTTGAAAGAGCGTGGCCTGGCTCCGTTGGTGAAACATGGCTCCCATCCACGTGCGTCCCGGTCTTATTTCTTCGGGTTTATATTGGATATCATGTGTTTGAGTGGAAGTATGGGTGGTGCAGCGCAAGCCCCCCATGGTCCCTCTGTAGGCGCAGGCGTTCTGAGGCTGTCCTATGGAGATCGCAGTAATAGGCAAATCCGGAATCGGATGCCGCACCCATATATGGGCGGGTATCTGTAGTACCAAAGCAATCACCTGATCCTGTCCATACTCAAAGCGGACCCCAGGTTAGGTGACATGATTCCTCCGCGGAGGCAGGCATGCGCCATATGGTGTGTGGGAAGCAAGCTGTGCATTGTGAACTAGAAGACACCTCCGACAAATTAATTTGGGAGATAACGGGTTAAACGTCGCCCACATAAGCTGGTGGTAATTGCATGTAGAGTTCGTTCGAACCGACATGAACGAAGCGCACATTGTTCTGGATAAAGAGAGTGTGGTAACAGTGAGCGAACAGCACGCGTGAGTCAACAAACCCCAGCTGGTGACGCGCCGTGCAATGGTAGCGGAAACCCAATCAAGTGCTGCCCATGTGGGCTGACAGAAACTGAAAGGGTCGGATAGACGACGCAGAATTAATGCAGCATAGCATGTACGAATCTCACAATGATTCCAGACAAAGTGGGTTCGGATTGGTGTGGGGAGCAACGACAGAACAGCGAGTGCGGGCTAATGAGCTAAAGCAAAAAGCATAGGACGATAAAAGGGACCAACCAGTGAAAAGCAGCGACAATAAAATAGAGAGTCAAATGCAAGCATCGTACAAATGATCCTACAGATCAGGAAGGACAGATTTCTGAGTGCGGCCGTGACGTTTGGAGGGATAGAGTTCAGTTCAGTAGGTCAACTATGATGAGAGCACGGAATTGCGGTGGATCCAGTTGCAAGAATAGCAATAAATAACAACGGCGAGATAGTAGGAGTAAAGGCAAAGAAAGTAAAGAAAATGGAAGAAGGAAGTGCAGTCAACTAATCAGGGTGGAACAAAAATTAACAACTTGATGCAAGAAACTGAATGCAGGAGCGCCACGTACTGCGCGACTGCGTTATGTCTGATATGCTCTCTAACTCTTGGTGTAGACCATCCCTAGGTCCCCATCCACGAAAACGGCACGCATCCGCCTGACCAAGTCTCTACCGGAGGGCTACGCGAAGCGAGGAACAGAGGTAATGCAACGCTAGCTTGGATTATTAATGACGATTGGCTTATTTAAGCTAACTCCAAGAGTGTAATAAACAGGCGAGAGTGAGAAAAATAAAAATGCAAGGGCTTGGGAGAGCTTTTCGGTAAACCAGTTTAATGTCCTACCTTATTTTTGGTCTTTTCAGCCGCAGCCAACCTGGCCCTTTCCCAACGAGGATATGATCGTTCGGGATTCGGAGTCTCCCGAACGGACCGTCGGTACTGAGATTTTGGCGTCTTACGCTCTGCATCCGCAATTGTGACCAAAGCATCTGAACCCGATGTACTCAAATTACGTTTGGCATTTGCCGATTTATACTGCCGGGTGGGTTCCGTACGACGACGCTGTTGGGTCGCCGGGTTGGAATGTTTCTGCGCGGCTCGTGAAGGGGTGCCTTTAGTAGAGTTTGAAACGGAAACTGATTTGTCTGTAGGAGCTTGTCTGGATAAAGAGAGCAAAGAGAACGTAATAATTTCACATACAATTGGGGAACCTATAAACACACTACTGCTTGCCTAACGAGTCACTCAGGAAAGAATAGGGACAGAACTGTCGCATTAGTTGGTAACAAGACATAGGGACTTGAGTGGTTAGTGCCAGATGTAGTCCTACCACCAAAGAAGTTTCATTGTGACAAATGTTACAGCAGATGATCTGAACAAAGTAAAGACATACGAATATAATGAAATGAAGGCGATTGTACAGCGATACGAACCACGAATAAGTGCAGGTAGAGGCAAACATACAGAGGGAGGGAACTCTCGACTAACGTCGTATGCGGATAAAGTGAATCGTATAAGGACTAGCTGGATACTTTGGTGGGTGACCATGAGAAGCAAAGACCAGAACCACAGTCGCCAGAGTAACGCGAATTGCGGGGAGTGCAAATGAGGCCCAAGAAGAGAGGGGCATCAACATTACGCCGGCACACCGCACCGAAACTTCGCAGCCATGCACTTAACAACAACCAGGCAACGGCCTGGTATATCAGGAGGTTAATTGCACCTACACGGATTTGTACCGACGACCACAGGAATACAGCGCAAGCGCAAAATCTTCCAGTCACCGGAAGACGAGGCAAACTAGAGATAGGATTAAATGTGTGCGAGGAAGCAACTGTGTAGAAACTCAAGAAGTTAGCATTAGATCCTGTATGTACTAAGCAGTGGAACTATTAGAAGGCGACGAAGACAAGCAGTTATAAGCAGTCTCAAGTGCAGAGTGTACTGGATGTCTTCTGTAGTTCATACCAGATGGAAGACGTCATAGAGTCAACCGCTGGTCTTGAAACCTTAGTGGTTTGCAATCGGTATTGGCTGGCGTAAACCGGTCCCGGATTTGCCTGTCACTGTGGCCTCGACAGGACAGCCACAAGACGCCTGTGACTACACAGGGAGCATAGGTGGGTTGCGCTGCATCACCCACAACTCCATCGATACACCCCATATGTAGTGTAAACCAGAAGGAATAAGACCAGGAGGCATGTGGATGGGAGCCAGGTTCCACCAACGGAGCCGGCTCAAACTCTTTTACAGGCAAAAACAAGCATGCTGCATGTGGAGAAGCATGCATACATAAGACGGTGGCTAGACCGTTGTCCGCTAAGACAAGGTAAATGGAACCACTCTTCAAACTTAGTACGGTCAAGAGGACCGTACACCCCGACCCCTCCAGTAACGACCAAGTGTCTCCTGGAGCCAGTATAGACGGGTAGTGGGTAATAGACAGGTATGCACATTGTCAACATTCACATCAAGTGTAACCACACCGGAGATGTCAAAAAACAGTCATGAAAGAAAATGTCGAATAAAATAGATCGAACACACCGCACGGATATGTCGCTAAAATACCACATAAAATAAATGGATTATCAAAATAGCCGTGAAAGATTTAGGATGGCAGAAAAAGGAATCAAAACACATAAGGAGAAAAAAAGCGAAGTTAACCACCTTTAGTTTAAGCGAAATGTGCAATTTGATAAACTACTCAGGTACACGTTATAAGGAGGGGACAAAATAACACTAACAAAAGATAACATTAGGATAAGGTAGCAAACCAAACACCAGAAATAAAGAAACTCAGCACGCAAGCACGCGGTTAGTAAATCGAATGCAACGTATCTACCAAAGCTGCGTCGATTATGTCTACGTTCACAGCAGCACCCGTCGTCATTCCGATGCTGGTCCTGAGTGGCCTCACTCGTAGCTAAGTAGGCCTGCCTGACTCAGGTAGTGGCGACCGCATGTGCTACAGCACCAAGTGCTCGAAGTTGATGGAGTACAATCCGTCGGTGCCTGTCGCTTCTTCTCTGCATGAACGAAGACTTTTTCTTGCAACTCGTCAACGGTCTTTGCGATTAGACCGAGCAATGCACGCCGATCAACCTCCTTCGATACCCAACATCGAAAATCAACATTAGAACGTGATTAACTCACCTTGATCATGTCCTGGTAAGGTAACTTCGACTTTCCCACGTGCCGTTTCCATGCACTCAGTAAGATAGAAAGCTGCTGTTTCGGGATCCGCGTCGAATATGCCCGAGTCACATCAGGTGCCTTAACATAATTACGCAAACCACTGCATACACGCCACTGCATCAGAGCACCTCCGTCACGTCAGCCGAAGCGCATAATACGGCGCAGACACTGTTGATGGAAGCACTTCATATATCGGACATCCTACCGATAAAGCGTCCAGGTTTCGCTGCCGTATAGAAGCAGAAAGTATAGCACCATAGACTTATACACCAACAGCTTCATCCCGACAGTGAGCTGGTGGTTGTTCCACATACGACATTCCACCTTGCCAAAAGCAGCAGCCGCCGTCAAAACGCAGCGGCGCAGCGCGCTCGTCATTTCCAGGTGGGTTGTTATTATGCTCCCAAGGTAGGAAAATCTCGGAGTGGTTTCCAACCCTTCGTCGGTAATCTGGATTGCATGCAGGCCCACAGACTCTAGTTCGTGTGAACGCTGGAAAAGACAAACAGACTTGCGTAGGTTGATGGTGAGCCCGAATTTGACCGCTGTCGAAGCCAGAGCACTAGGCAGGTGCTGCAACTCATCCGCGCTGTGCGCAAAAGAACGCACAATCGTCAGCAAACAGCAACGTACGGCTAGTTGTCTCACAGAGTGAGGTTCTCGCACCGAAACGACGGATGTTCAGCAACGCACCATCAATATGGTGCTCCACAGATACACCGTGAGCACAAGTGGCATCAAAAGCACAAGACATCATTGCATGAAGACACTATATTAACAGGGCAGGAGCTAAGACATAGCCTTGCTTTACACCAGAGATAACTGCAAAGTCATCCGAGGTCGGTCCAGTCAGCTGCACTCTCGCCCGCATACCACTGTGCAGACATTCAATTCGACTTGCAAACTTACTCCGACAATCAAGCTTACCTAACACCAGCCACAGTGCCTCGCGGTTCACCGTATCAAATACCTTGGTAAAATCATTAAATAGCGAATACAACCGCTGGTGTCGTTCTCTACAGTTCTCCTGCAACTGACGGGCTGAAAACATCATATCTATAGTGCTGTGACCAGAACGGAATCGACATTGCTCTTCCGCCAAGTTCGGTTCCACAACCTGACTGGTGAGACGGTTGAGCGGAATTCGGGCAAGCACCTTGCCCACACAACAGCAAATTGATGCCACGATAATTCGTGGTGAATTGTTTGCTTCTCTTGCCCTCGTACAGTGGTAGCACAAGGGCATCCTTCAGATCAGGAGGCACGTCCTCCTCAATCCACACGCATTGCACCAAATGGTGCAGCGCAGTCAGCAACGAGGGTCCGCCGTGTTTCAATACTTCAGGCGGGATCACATCGGAACGGGCAAATCTGTAGTTTTGCAGTTGATCAAGTGCTCTCTGCGTCACACCCAGTGTCGGCATGTCCGCCAAACTCACCATCATCTCGTGTTGCTTCAGGCAATTCAAGGTGGGCCAGTCAATTTCCGAATTGTTCAAGAGACAGTGAAAGCGTTTCTGATAGATCTGCATTATGTTTACAGTTTGTGTGCAGGCAGTGTGTGAACACCATCGAGCAGCGTCACCAGCGGCTCCAGTCTCAGTCCTTACACTACCTTCAAAGTGTCAAAGTGTCATTGGGTTAGCGGCGTTCGGCGCAGCATTTCATCTGCTTCGCTTTCACTGTTCACCATGCATTTTTAATGCGAAGGAGCTCTCGAGTCAGTCGGCGTCGAATTCTGCGAAACTGACACTTCTTCCGCAACAAAATAAACAGCAATATAAGCAGCAATACATCACCATCAGGACGGTTGCTTCACTGCCATACAACCACGATGACTTAGGAACTAAAGAATAATAATAGTGAGAGAAGAGGGACGGATCTAAGGAGACGGCCAAAGGAGTAGGGCGCTCATTAAACCGATGGAGAAGCTGGCAATTCTGATTCAGTAAACTGATGCTCATAGCGTTTGGCCCATCACTCCAACCGTTTTCATAGGCTGCGAATCGGCTGTCCACTCTCGTCAGATATGGTCTCGCTAACACCAGTTTTCCTGATTCCCGTTCCTCGTATTAGACGGAAGAACTTCCGAAGGTTACGAAGGGCAGCGACTATCTCCATCTCCAAGGCATGATGAAACCACCAGGCTAGCACGCAGTTTCGCCTTAAAAGCATCGCAAATCTCACTGTATTCGCCTCTAGTCGGAACACGTCAACGAGCATCCAGGTGTTCTAGAAACTACGTGGAGACTTAATGTCTAGTTTAGCAATTTGATTTGCCACATGAAAACGCCCACTGCTAATAACATGTAGCGAATGCGCGAGCTGTGATCATCAACGGTGTTCAGTGGGCGCTTACTCAGCCCGGATGCCAGCGTATTTTGATACGCATTCAAAACATCTGGTTTTGCCAGTTGCAAAGTAGTTATGCGCTCACAGCGCCGTTACGGAAGTCCACTGAAACGCACCAGCTGGTCGGTCCAAACAAGTGCGGAGTCAAAGTCCACGCTCGTGCTCCAAATCGAGTGACAGTTTTGTACGCATCCTCTGCAGCGGTAACTGATCTCGATATGACCGATTTGCGTCTACGGCTGGTGGGCGCTATGTCACTCTTCTACGGGTACTGTGTAGAAAAGTAGTGCCCACAAGAAAGAGACGAAAATCTTCACGCAAGTGTGGCAAACGTTCACCGTTATGATTACGGGAGCCTACACCGTGTTGGCCACCCAGATGAAGCTCGGTGGTGGAGTTTACAAACTTAGGCGTTCAGATTGCCAGCCAGCCCCACAGTATGCGTACTTCATCGGTAACGAAGGAGCCCTTTTAATTGGTGATAGATGTCGTCTTACGCCGAGTCAGCGCTACAATTTGTGGGCACGTAGACCGCAATGACAAGCAAGCACCGTTCGTCCCCACGCGACTTCGATGCATCGAACAGGTCAGCCAACTTGACAACGCATACCCGGCTTTTCATTGGAATCCAATCGATAAGAGAAGCTTCAGCCCGAGGGCTCAGAGCAATGCACACACCGGCTTGACCGACATTAAAAGCCGCATCATCCCTGGACAACCGAAATGAGAAAATAGCGCCAGCGTCGCACGTTGGAAATCGCAGCGTAATAAGAGAACTCGAATCTTGCAGGCGGGTTTCTGATAGGCAGCAGATATTGATCGATAGAGTCTTTAATGTTCCAGAAAGTGCTGCCAGTTGGCGAATCTGTAGCAAAGTGCGCACATTGAGGCATGCCTGTCTTAGGGAAGATCGAGAGCCCCGAATATAAGCAAATGGACTGACGTTGTCCGTTTGGCCGAACATGAATCTGCCGACTGGATCGGGACGAAAACGTACAATAGCGTGTGAGTTATCATCACCAATACACGTTAGTCCAGAGTGAGAAACACCTTAGCAAATGTGCCGCGATTGTGTGTGGGTTGAAACTAGAAGACAAGCGACTATTGAAGCAAGGTGGGTAAGAACCAAGAATTGCGGGATTGAAAACGGGTGGGATTAAAAGTGAATTTGGAGCGGGACGCCACGGATAAAAAAGTGCAAGAGGGGGGATAAGAAGGCAGTAAGGCCTGGGCAGTAGCATCCAAACCCCTATCCACCCTGCTCGATGCATCAGATAGGGCTCCGTTGATTATCTTCTGCGACGGCCAGTGCATCAAGTGATTGTTAGAAGAAAATGTCAAGGGGTGTATTGCGTGAGCTGGATACTTCTCAGTTTGCCTAGGCCTAGACAGGAGAATAATTAGGGTTCTCAAGCAAAGCCTTTGGTTCAAAAACCTTACCGGAAGGCAGCGCAATTTTGGCATCGGACTACAGAGAGCCCATTTTATGGAGTAAGGAGCCACCCTCACTCCAACCCACAACCTGGAGAGCCAGGAGACTGAGTTTGTTTGGCCTCTAACCATTGACCAATCTGGTATGAGTGGCTGTGAATGTGCTAAAGCACCACCCAGCATAGCTCGATGGATCATTGAGGCACACAAACTATCGCACTACGTTAAGATCCAGTCTCGTCGCGATGGGTGTGTGTGTGAGTCGAAACCAAAAGACATTCGATTACTGAACCAAGATGAGAGAGGGTTAAGAATTGGGGTTGAAAATGGGGATAAAAGTGAAGCTGGAGCGGGACGACAAGGATGAAGAAGCGCGAGAGAGGGAAGAAGACGGGAAGGCTTGAGCAGAAGCATCCAGATCTCTATTCAGCAGATAGGGCGAGTTGATTATCCGCTACCCAAAAGACTAAAGCAGAGCGAGAGTGCGTACGCGTCAAACTCCTTTATCGAGGAGTTTTGCAGACATGCATGGCACAGGTCTCAGCACCACGGAACATATTGTACATTGTAGTGGGACCACGATTTGTGCGGAAGCATCCCAGTGAGATGAAGGACGACACAAGAGAGCCCGAGAAATGAGAGTCAAGTAGATGTAGAGAGCCCGATGAGCTGCGGATCAAGATGGCCACAAAATGCTAGGCTAGGCCACCAGTTGGTAACGTCACATGATAATTCGCAAACTGAATACGTACCCCACTATTTCCATACCGGTAGGATGTATACAAGGAGATTCCCTACTCCAAGTGTCCAGTTTTGAAAATCGCGCTATGCTCCAAAGTTTCAAATGGGCTGACTTAGTGTAGCCTAATAGCAGCACTAGTAGTGAAGAGGATTCAGAGATTGTAGCTTAATTCCAACACAAGTTAAACCAGTCAGGTGGTCACCAACAGCAGAAAGTGCTGCATGGATGTCGCGTCCTCCAACGACTGGTCAGCAGTGCAAAATACTTCGTTTTGGTGTAAAGGTCTTTACGACAGTGGCGTGCAAGTCGACTGAGTGAGTCGCTCAACATCACCGGGTTTATAGTCACTTCAACTGCCGATATTCGCTGCGCGACTTCGAGATCTATCTCGCGGCTCACAGTTACGAGCACCTCACCGAGTCGGGAGGAAGTGTACTGCTGACCGGTCCCGAAACGTCGAGACAACAATTCGGCGCAGTAATCGTCTAAATGTGGTGAATTAGACTTAATTTTAGCATTATGCATCGTCCTTCTCATAGTGAATAATTAGATTTTATTTGAGCGATTGCAGTTCAATCAGTGGGACCAAACATTGCGTTGTAACACCTTGTGATATCGTGTGAATAAGGGGTTTTTGATATAATTTATGGATGAATCATTTCTGTTAGGAAGGAACCGCCGTTTAATGCTTATCCAGATGTGAGGGCCTACCTAGTTACGAGATGTCTGAGAGCAATAAATCATAAGAAAGCTTAATAGTGTGCTGTTCATATACTTCCCGAGTTGAGAACAGCTGAGGTTGGTTTGACCAACTACTTGCTTATTCACTTAAATAGACGAAGGCCTGTGCACTTGACTAGGTCTCGACTGCGCTACTTACGTGATAACCGGTGGGTCAGTACGGATTGAAACAGCCTCAAAGCAAGAGGCTGAGTGCGTGAATTGGTCTGAAGAAAAGAAATTACGCTATCTGCGATCGGCCACGACTCATTTGATAAGTAAACTCGCTTCTGAGACCCCGTGTTGCAGAAAGAAACATCAAAAAGGATGAAGAAAGACCGCTAAAATTGACCTTTGGCCATGTTAAACACAAGGAGATGCAAGAAAAAGAGAAGAATTCCCAGTAGCTTGGTTCACAGAAGAAAACCCAATAAACATGTGCACTGACCTTGACCGTATCTACCCGAAACTGAGCATGATATTAGACGGAATGGATAAAGTAGTTCGAACCGATAGATGCGAGCAGCGGAACAACGAACAGAACAACAGTTGTAAATAGGTTGTGTACGCGACATGACTATTGCACCAATGAAATTACAAGGAGGCATACTACGTCGCAGTGAGGTTCTCACTATCCAACAGGGGTCGCAAGTGCTCAAAGAGAAAAGGAATCAGAAGTAACAGTGGCTACGAACACTTGAAATGTCTATTAAAAGACACCTTCATATCCGATAGCGCCCGTCTCTGGATTTGCTCGAGGCTGTGTCTGCTAACAGGCTACTTACTCTTATGCAACAAAGGATGTCACCTCGACTGGTGGGGAAAGGTTTGCAATCAAATTGCTTAGCTCGCAGAACCAATCAACACCTCAACTGCCGTCTCGAGCTACAGGTATTCGGAATGATTGCAGAATGATTATTCGATTTGGCTCTGGGCTAGCAAGATATTCAGGTTTGATATACTAAATGTGGGCCTAGGGATCAAAGTAGGGAGGTGGGTTCGACAAGAGACTCCGGGATGTGAAAATGCAAACAGTACACAAGGGGATCACGTGATCATGAATGACACTGCCCTCTGAGTCACGTCCGGGGTGGCATTTCTGACTGACAAACATAACTGCGCGGACGACATAGCACATTTTGGGTCGAACCAAGTGACTATGTAGATAGCACTGAATAGGGTGACGCGTGGCAGCACACATTTCGGCATATGCTCTAGACCACTAGAGCGCACGGTACTACTGCAGGAATGGTCCAACCCAACACCGGTTCTTGCTATTACTGGATAATCATCGGAAGCGGTCGATCGGTGCATCTGATTTGATAGTTGTGTCATCTTTGCCGGTCACATCAGGAACAGGTTACTCAACGTACCTGTTAAGCCAGACGAAAAAAGAGAAGCAGAGCTGTGTAATAAGATGGTTATTTGCGTAACAGTGAGTCTCAAAGTACAGCAACAGGACATGCGAGGCACTCCAGGTCACATGAACACAGAATCCAAAGTATAAATCAATAATTATGGCACACGCACGCGTTTAGAGTCTAGCCATGCACATCATTTGGGTTCACTAATCCATTCGTTAGGAGGTGCCCCATCCTAACATCTCCCCGTTTGAAGTCCACTGTCATATGATTTCAGCCTGGGGTTAATTTGGAGCGGCGTGAGAGAAACTCGGCAACGACCGGGCCATCTTCTGGGTCGACAAACAGGTGAAGGAGAGGTTGTTGGATTGATAGGCTTACCTTGCTGAGTAGCCTCTGATATTGTTAGTTTGAACTCGTCCAGAAGTAATTCAAGAGGCGTAGTTAGGGCATCGTCTCTTCCGTCAAATGAGAAGTAGCTCCTGAGTTGATTGATGTGGCGGATCCATTTGTCATCGCCTACGTCCACTTCATAACAGAAGGCCATATCTTTGTACAACCATACCAGGTGTCCAAGAGATTTGGTTGCTCCGACAGTCCTTTGCCAAGACTTTCTGTCCAACTTCCATCGCAATGAGGCTGGACCTTAGCGTGGTGCGATGGTTTGTGTGCCTCAGTGATCCAATGAGCTATGCGGGGTGGTGCATTTTTGCACCTTCAGAGAAACTTATACCAGATTGGTCAATGGTTAGAGGCCAGACAAACACAGCCTCCTGGTCCTCCAGGTTGGGGGTTGGAATGAGGTTGGCCCCTTATTCCTTAAAACGGACTCCTTGTAGCCCAATGCCAAACCCGCTGCATTGCGGACAGGTTTTTGAACCAAAGGCTTTGCTTGAGAACCCTAATTTTTCTTCTGTCTAGACCTAGGCAACCTGACAATATCGTGCCCACGCAATACAATGAATCACTCTTCAAACAAATTGCGGATGCTCTGGCCACCGCAAAGGATAAACAACGGTGCCCTATCTGCTGCATCGAGTAGGGTGGATAGGGGTTTAGATGCTACTGCTCAAGCCTTCCCATCTTCTTATTCTTCCTCTTACGCTTTTTCACCCTTATCGTCCCGTTCCAGCTTCACTTTTATCCCCATGTTTTCAATCCCCAATTCTCGGCCTTCCCAAACCTTGTTTCAATAATCGCTTGTCTTTTAGCTTCAAATTACAGGTGAACGGCAGAGCGTCATTCCTGCCCTGTCAACAGGCCAATGTCCAAGCAAGCGGTCCATTCCAGTTCGCCGGCTTCCATTTAGAGTCCTCGATCCTCCTTCAGATTGGCATGCCTCAATGTTCGCACATTACTACAGATCGGTCAACAGACAGCACTTGCCCGAACATTAGAGACCCTTTCGATCGTTATCCGCTTGCAAGACTCGAACTCTGTGCTCACTTTGCGATCCCTTTTAGGTGACACCAGCGGCACTTTCTCATTGCGTCTATCCGGTGACGATGCAGCTTCGAGCACCGGCCAAGCTGGTGTTGACATTGCCCTGAGTTCCCGGGCTGAAGCTGCTCTGGTTGATTGGATTCCAATCAGTAGCCGGATGTGTGCGGTCCGATTCGCTGGCTCGTGCAAAGTTTCGAAGTCGCGTGTGACTAACAGGTGTCTATTCCTCATCGCTGCCTATGCACCCACAAACTGTAGCGATGACTCGGTAAAAGACGACTTCTATCGGCAAGTTAACGAAATCCTTCGTCACAGAAGAAACTCAGACACTGTTGTGCTGGCTGGGGATCTGAACGCTCAAATTGGAAAATTATCCACTGATGAACCGCATCTGGGCGGCCAACATGATGTAGACTCCCGTAATGATAATGGTTATTTTCATTTATGTGAGGATGCTCGCTTATTTCTTGCGGGCACTAATTTCCGACACAGCACTCGCCGGAGGGTGACTTGGCGCCCACCAGGCTCGAACCAGCTATGGACGCAAATCGATCACATTGCGATAAGTTACCGCTGGAGAGGCTGCGTCCAGAACTGTCGCTCGATCTGGAGCACACGTGTAGACACCGACCATGCACTTGTATGTGCTGATCTGCGAATGCCCTTTGGCGGACGCCCACGACGACGTTGTGAGCGCATTGACACCAGCCAACTGGCGAAGCCAGCTGTTCTGAATGCCTATCAAAGTACGCTGTCATGCGAGTTGGATAAACGCTCACAGGATGCAATTGAAGCTCACTGGTTTCATATTCACCAGTCCTTACTAGCAGAAGGAAAATCCTCATGTGGTATGTCTAATCGCCAACATGGACATTGGGTCGCTTCGCAGTCTCTGAAACTTATCGATGCTCGCCGGCATATTCCGGCTGGAAGCGAAAACAATGAAACTCGCAAAGAGCTTCGGGCAGAACTCCGTGCTAGCCTGATGAGAGACCGCGAATCCTGGTGGTGTCATCGTGCATCAGAGATGGAAATGGCCGCTGCCCTTGGTAACCATCGTAAGTTATTCCGGCTGATACGGGAAACGGGCAGCAGAAGACCTGGTGTTAGTGAAACTATACGTGACGAGAGTGGACAGTCTATCCACAACTTGTCAAAATGCTTGGAGCGTTGGGCTGAGCACTTTGAAAGGCAATTTAATCGGCCGGAATCGTTAGATTTCTTGCCGGCCACTGATCGCCCCGCTCCCTGGGCTGTCCATTTGGATTCACCCTCTTGCTCAGAAGTCGAACGTGTGATCGAACTATTGAGGTTAAATAAAGCCGCGAGACCAGATGATGTTCCTCCAACCCTATTCAAATCCGGGGGACCTGCTCTTGTGGATGATTTATACGAGTTACTAGTCAAACTGTGGGAGCAGCTCCACCATAGTTCCAATTTTCAAGGGAGGCTCACGATCGGAATGCGGCAGGAATAGAGTAATCCGTCTGATCTCCATCGCCTCTAAATTACTCGCCTCCATAATTCTTCACAGACTGACTGACGCTCGTGAAAGCCAGATTCGTGAGGAGCAAGCCGGGTTTCGTCGAGGTCGTGGCTGCATTGACCACACCTTCACTTTGCGTCAGTTGTTGGAGCACCGGCACACATATTGGCGGCCCACCGTTGCCGTGTTCCTCGCTATCAAAGGTGCATTCGGTTCGGTGGATAGACTTGCACTTTGGGACTGTCTACTCAGGAAAGGTGTACCTGAGAAACATGTAAATAGTATCCGGGCATTATATGCGCGTAGCTCGGGCAGAGTGAGGGCTTACGGCAAGCTGTCATCGCCCTTTAATATCTCCAACGGTGTGAGACAAGGATGCCCGCTGTCACCTTTCCTCTTCGACTTCGTTGTTGACAAAGTCATGGAAATTGCATTTACAGGACACGAGTTAGAAGGTGTGAAACTACTCCCAGGAGAACGACTTCTTGACTTAGAGTATGCTGATGATATTGCCCTAATCTGTGACAGCTCACAAACGTGCCAAGCGGCACTGGACAGATTAGCACTAGCTGTCCGTCACTTCCGGCTTTGCTTTGCACCCTCGAAGTGCAAAGCGTTCCTCCATGATTGGTCTGGACCGCCTCCTACGCTGACCGTTGGTGGGGATCAGCTAGAAGTCGTTCAAAAATTCAACTACCTAAGAAGTTGTATCAGCGCCCGTGGGATTGAAGATGAGATCACAAACCGTATAGCAAAGGCTCGGGGAGCTTTTGCTAACCTTCGCCACTTATGGCGCCGCGCAACATCACTCTTGCCCTGAAGGGTAGAGTGTACAATGCAGCAGTACGTTCGACCTTACTGTACGGTTGTGAAACCTGGCCCCTTAAAGCAGCGGACCTGAAGAGGCTAGGTACGTTCGACCACTGGTGCCTTCGCAATTTAGCTCACATCTAATGGGAACACCGCGTGAGCAACGAGCGTGTTCGACGCCTTATTTGCGGCACAAGAAAAGGAACAGAACTGCTCAGCACCGTTATTTCACGCATCAGGCTGCGATGGCTCGGCCACGTGTCACGCATGCCAGCCCACCGACTCTCGCAACCTGCGCTGTTTGCTCACCGGGAATGTGATTGGAAGAAGAGCAGAGGTGGCCAAGCGATGACTTAGTCGAGAGGAATGAAGGCCCTCACTTCGGAGCTGGCCTCGGTTGGAGCGTGTCGGCTCCCTGGTTGGGGTCCGAAAGACGATAAACACGTTTGGCTGGATACACTTGCTGATATGGCTAGGAGCCGACTTCAGTGGCGTTCGTGCTGTGAGTTTCTTTGTCCCACCCATCCCTCTTAGCCTCCCCTTCCAACCACCATCTCATTATGTAACATTTTATAATTTCGCATAGGAAATTGCTTTTTTTGCTGCATAGTAGCCGGTAGATAGCATACCAAAACGATGCCCATCCGTTACCGGAAGCTCAGCCGGCTTGCACCAGTTGCATATTTTTCCTAGGTATAGCGGCACAGTAGCTGAGGTGTTTCCCACCTCTAGCTAACGTGTATGATGATGATGACGATGATGATCTGCCCAACTTCGAAGTGTCGTAGTATAGCGTGATGCCTTCGTTTGTACTGGTGCTTCATTATCCATTTTCTTTCGGGATTAGGTCTATGCAGCGGCCTTATTAGATTAAATTTCGTTCGAGGCCTGCTGAGCAGGAGTGATTCTGCTGGGGACTTCCTTTCAGGCGTCTGTGGATTAAGTGTAATTCTGTACGTTAACAGAAAAGTTTGTAGGACCTCTTGGATTGAACCGTCTCCTTCCGTTTTGAGCAGAGCCCTCTTGAATGTATCCACAAATCGTTCAGTTTGCCCGTTTGACTGTGGATGATAATGAGGTGAGCGCAAATACTGCATGCCGTGTACCGCACAGAATTCAGCAAAATGTGAAGAGGTAAACTGGGGTCCGTTGTCGGATACTACTGTTTCCGGAAAATCGAACAGACTGAATACTTCCCTGAGGACTGTAATGGTAGTTAACATAGTGTTCGACATTTGGAAGACCTCGGCCCACTGCTGCATGCATGGATGATAATTAAGTAGTTCTGTCCTTTGACTGGTCCTGCGAAATCAAGGCGAACTCTTGACCATGGTTTCGTGGGCTTTGGCCAGGAAAACAGTTCGCATTTCCGTGGCGATTTTGCTGCTAGGGCAAAATTAGAACAGGAACGTGTTAACTCCTCAATTTCAGAATCCATAAGCGACTAGTACATATAACTTTTTGTTAAAGCTTTCATCCTGTTGATGTAAGACTTTAGATTGAAGTTCGTTTAGGATGACGACATGTTCACCAAACAAGATACAGTCTTCGACGACCGATAGTGCATTTCGTCTCTGGAACCATTGTTGTAGCTGTGCATCGGAAAATTTTCGAGGCCACTGTGAGTGGTAAAACGTGCTCACCTGTGACAGCAACCGGTTCCGTAAGGTGGCGTCTCGAATCTGAAAGATATTGGAAGCTGGCTCACAGTATACGAGAGTACACGGCTAACTTTCGTTTCGATTGAGACATTTGCAATGACAGTGTCTTGTGGTTGGTGCTGTTCGTCTAACAACCGTGACAGACGATTGGCCGTACATACAGGAATTCCTTTCTTCGAGCCGAATATAACAAGAAGCGGTTTGTGGTCCACTAGAAAGGTAAAGTGACGGCCATATAACCTTTTGTGGAAATGTTTCACTGCAAACACAATATTGAGAGCTTACTTTTCAATTTGACTATTCTTTCTGCTGCTGTCTGTGAACGAGCGGCATGAGCGACTGGCTTCTCAGACTCATCTGGGAAAATGTGGGTGATGACTGCTCCAACTCCATAGCTGGATGCATCCGATGCCACTAGAATTGGCAGTTTTGGATCGTAGTGCGTTAGCATTAGTTCTGAGCTTAGTAACAATTTGATGCTGTCGAAGGCTTCCTGACATTCGGTAGTACAGACCCACGGAACGTCCTTCATCAGCAACCGGTTTAAGGGTCCGCGGAGGTCGTGCATGGACGGCAGGTAGGTATCGTAATAACTCACCATACTCAGGAATGATCTCAACGTCGCTACGTCTTTCGGCGGAGGCATTTCCTTGATCGTCTTTATGTTTGATGGATCAGGTCTTCGTCCATTTTGGTCAATGATAAAGCCCAGGTATTTAATGTAGGTCATGAGAAACTCACACTTGTCCATTCGTAGGTGAAAACAATACTCCTTTATTCTGTCAAGCACGAGTTCCATTCGTTGGTGTAGTTCATCCTGGTTAGATCCCATGATAATGATATCGTCCAGCTATGCAGCGGCATAAGGTATTCCCTGTAGCATCGTATACATGATCTGCTGAAAGATTGCCGGGGCCGAGTGAACGCCAAATGGTAGGCGTGTATACCGGAATAGTCCTCTGTGGGTGTTAATCGTTAGCAACGCACGCGATTCTTCTGACATTTCAATCTGGAGATATGCGTCTGACAAGTCCAGTTTGACAAGACACTTGCCACTGTTCAGACGTGCAAAAAGGTCCTCAGGGAGGGGTAGAAGGTATCTGTGGTCTTCTAAGGCGGTATTCAGGCCAGTAGAGTAATCTGCACATAAGCATATCTTTCTATTTGGTTTCTTGTCAACCACAATGGGGACTGCCCATGAAGAGAAATTCGTCGATTTGATAACTCCGGTTGACTGTAATCTGCCAAGTTCTTGGTCGACGATTGAAACCACTGCATATGGAATTGGTCTCTTCGGTCGGAAGACTGGCTTTGCTTCTGACCGCGGGGAAAGATTGGCTTTGGTTTCGTGCACAATCCAGACCATGTTGAAACACCTGCATATACTTCCGCTGTAAAGACTCCGTCCACTCTGCATATGCGTCGCTTACTTTGTTGCACACGGAATCCAAGAGAATATCAAGCAGTACTATAATCTCAACCCAATCGAGACCAAGTAAGTTTAGTTCGGGATGTTTCGTTATGTAGCATACTCCTATGAACTGACAATCTTTGAACATTAAAGTACAACAGATTTCACCGGCCAAGTCCAGCAGTCCTCCTGAAGCGTTGGTTGAAATCCGAGTCGTTCCGGGAACAGATGGCTCACCGATTTTCGTCCAAATTGTCTTGGAAATAAGCGCGATGTCTGAGACAGCGTCAACTTGGATGCGTACGGGCACCTGGTTCACAACCACTGTTACGAACCTGCGTTTTGCGGTCCCCGTATCGAAGGTAGTAAAGACGGGGTTAATTTGAGGTCTTTGCTTTTGTTATAACGCTGTGCCCGCAAACGGCCGGTTGATTCCCGCCTGCCGATAAATCTACGCCTTTACGCCTGCTCTCTTTGACGCCTTGACAAACACGATAGGAAGGAAGACAAAAGAAGACTCAGCGGACCAGAGTTGTATTAGGACAGAGAATGTTCATATTTATATGTCGGTCTCACCAACCCTCCAAACATCACCAGGCGGATTTGGCTGTAAGCCCACGCTCCACACTTGCTTGTCCGCTCCGTCTGTCCAGTTCACCGTCTTGCTCGGGCACTCCAGTCTTCGGCCGCCTACCCGATGCATGGCAACGCATGTGATGTCTGACGAGTGATTTCATCAGCTTCCGGTCAGGCCTTGGCAACACGCCCGCTGTCTGATGCGCGATTTCATCAGCTTTCGGCTGGGCACTGGCAACACGCTCGCAGGGCCTTACCCAAGCAGGATTTGGGGCAAACACGCGCGCGTTAGCAATCAGCTTTCCCTCCCAGCTGTCAGTTTTGTTAACGATGTGGGTACAAACGTCTTGGCGGGTTTGGTGCAAGCGTGCTTGTTGAAAATGGTTGCACGGCAATGATCCTCCTTGGGCTCTCGTTTGTTGCATTTTTGACAAAGATGTTCCTTGAACGGGTAGAATGTGACGAAGTGCCATTCGCCACATTGCCAGCATGCGGACTGTGGTTTGTCTGACTTCAATGAGTTTTGGACCGTCGCTGTACTCCCGCGCTGGTTTGCTACCGCCAACCCATCCACGGGACATAGACTGCGGTCTTGGGCAATCATGTTCGTGTCGTGCTTCAAGTTGGTTAAACTCTGGCATTCGGAAGTGATAGACATGAGATTGATGGACGGGTCCCGCTCAATTTTATTAAGCAGCTTCATGCATATTTCGGCATCCTCGGGCGCTTGGTGATCATAATCGAAAAGTAAGGCCTTGAACTGGTCGTCTGACATTTCTTTTAGCCTGAAACGCTCGCAAGGACGATTGACGGTACTGGCGTAAGTTTGTAATACGTTCCGGATGGCAGGTTCGTGGCACCGACAAGGATTCCGGACTGTAAGCGAATAGTAAACGAAGCTCAACAACCGAATTGTAAACGCATATACGACGACAATGCTCCGATGAGCCGAATACCAGAACGAACGAACGGAGCGGAAACACGTGTATTCGGCGGCACGACAGGAGCAAATGTTATCCGGTACAAGCGTATAGAAAGCAAATAGTTTTGTCAAAGGTAGAGGCAGTGATAGTTTTACCGTTTGGTTCGTCATGAATACGATACATATCAAGATAAGAAAAGGGAACAAAACAGGTACTAAAAATAACGTATGGTTTAAACGAACCAGTGTGGTTTCACTTGCGTTACAAGTTACGAAATCGTCTGACGCGCAGTTAATGAACTTCATGCAGCTGTATCAGACGCTGAATAAGGAAGACTGTTCACCAAAAATGTCAGTTAACAGAGGTACAAGTTGGTCAAAGGCAAAATCTTTGGGGTATTTTGGCAAAATAAAATGGAGAAACTTGTCATACTGATTGGTTTCCAGCTTTCGCAAAAGTAGTATGCACATCTACCCGTCGTCAGCATCAGTGAATTCGGACCGGAAAACGTCTTCGTATCTTCTGAACCAAGATTCGAGGGTTAGGCCGGAGCCTCTATGATTCTTCAGAAGTTAAATCATCCAAAGTGATGGGATATCGACTATCCAGTCAAAGGCAGGGTGTATAAGGTTGCGATAAGGCTGGTGTTACTGTGTGGATCAGAGATATGGCCACTTCGGACTGAAGACTTGGTCGTCTTTTAGCACCAGCGCTTTGGGAGTATTGCTATCATTTAGTAAGAACAGCGGTTGATTAATCGGTGTTTGGAAACAACCTCGATGGTGCCTCACTAGAGTGCCAGTTAAAGTTGGAGCATTTATGTTGGCTAGATCATGCCCTCGGTGCGCTCGCTGACCGCCTTCATGGGTGTGCATAATATACTGGCGCCGAACCAAGTTGGGCAGAACCGTGAGATGGCCAGCCAATGGCGTAGTATAAATGCATGGAGAAATTGACAAAGAAACCTGGTCAGATTAGTGCGTGCCATATTTGTTGACAAGAGCTTCGGTATGCTCCATCTCAGTGGTTGAAGACCCAGTCGAACATAGCATATCTAGTTTCCTACGTTTCGTTGTTGATAGTACACCTTGATTAATTTAACTCACTTCTGCTTAGCTCTCATCTTTGTATCCATTTTGCATCTACCTCATCGTTATCACCCTTATTACTGCTATCCTGGTGTCGCTAATTGTAGAAACTAGCTGCATTGCAGTTCGGTGTCCAGACCAGTTGAACTAAATGGCGACTAGCGGATTGTTTCGTCTGCAAGCAGTTAAGTTCGTCGATTAGACAACTTCTACGCCTCAGCCAGGTGCAGCAGATAGGTAGGATCTAAGTGTGGCTGTCCTAACGAGGTGATCCAGGTAGGAAATAGCAAAGATTACGTACGTCGTTTCTATTGAGTGTAATGACTCTTAATACTGGTAGACGAGGACAGTTCCGTGGACTATGGAAACACGTAGACCACTGAATGTCGTCAGAGTATAACAGCTAGTTAGGACGCGGTAGCATTTTATTGACATAAACGCAAGCGAAGGACTCAGGGCGACAGAATTAAAGCGGCTGGTAAGCAGAGACGTTGGAACGGGATCGTTGTAAACGTACCCATTTTTACTGCGTCTTGATTTATCAACCGAAAGCCGTTTGGTGGGTGTGCGACATTTTCGTCGGGACCGTTGTGAGTTAATCAGGACCAGCTGAGAAGTGGACGTTGATGTGTGAGATTCCATGCTGCTTGAATCACGAGCGGATCGATGCGCAGCGGTCAGTGCTGGGGTAGATGCAGTCAAAGGAGTGCGTGCAGTTTCCGGGGACGCAGGGGACGACCTTGACATGACATCCGCTGCGGCCATTATGGCAGGATCAGCGAAAAGCGCCCGCGGAAGCGACTGTCTCAGGGTGGAGCGTGTCACACAGGACTTGGTCACAGCTGGTGTACTAAAATATAAGGTCAGTAAGAAAAGTATAAACCAGCGCAACTGTTACGAAAAGTATGTAATATGTAAACTTATGGGGTGTGGAAGATGATAGAGCATAGTTAGAACAGAAAATCGGTTTCTTTCTCATAGAACAATTAGGAAAATTTAGTGGCACCACAAAAAGTCCAGAGTATGGAAGGCACACAGAGAGGATCAGCACAACTCACTGTGAATGGCAAACAAATTGGAAGGTTGAATGGGCCTTACAAGTACGGGTTCAAGTACGATAGCTGGAACCTAATAACAAATGTCAAGTCCATAGCAGCTAGTATTTGGGAAGAGCGCGGTGGTGTAGTGCGCAAACATGAGTTTACTTTGCATTCAATATGGTAGCAACAGGCTAGAAATAGTTCGTGATTAAAATCAAGCGGGCAATATCAACGGAGCGAAAACAATCATACCGTGCGCTCTATCACGTCCGACTATCGGACTGCCCAGTTACAATGTGCATAGTGCTATCCGTGGTGTTAGGTTGATAATGACGCAGGGCAATGAAAACTGTAAGGGAGCTATCCCGTCAAAACCGCTCTATATTCGTAAGGTGAACAAATGTCTGCAAACTGTGGACGATCTGATCCTGAAAGTTTGCCCGGAGTAATTATACTTTACAACTAGCGCCTTTCTTTCCTCTAGTTATTCTTATCAGCAGAGTCATCAGCAAGATTATAGCTATGTGGCAGTGGGGTGGCAATAAAAGCACCGATGCATCATTGCTGCTGACTGTACCCATCGCACTGAAATCCTGGAGTGAACACCGAAAGTTGCGGCTACTAACGACGTCATGCTGCAACTATGAATTTAGTGTCATACTCAAAATGCATCTGAGAAACGTAGAACGCCGAACATGTGAGACGAGAGTAACCGATGCGACCCAGTCACACTGCGGAGACCTACGAGGCGGTTCCGCAGTTGTAAGTAGCGGACTTAGAGCGGGACTCTATCGGACGCTGTAATCACTGAGATAAACGAGCAAACCGATCAGAAATTGTTGACTTTTGTTCACTGAGGCAGTGGGTAGCGGTTGCGACTGAAAACCGGAGAAGTAAGATGCGGTGGACTACGATCCTAATCCCACACAGTTTAAAAAGAAACAGAGAGGAAGAGGATTGAAAAACAAACGAAGAAAGAAAGCGAAAAGTGATTCTGATATTATCACAAAAGAAAAATACCCGCGTTAGGGTCGGAGGATCAATTTGAAGTGCTCGTTGTGTGAATGGATTGAGACGCACAATCTCAATGTGGATCACGATTACCAATGGAGTGAACCCTGGTCATTTTGATTACCTGGACCGCAATTGATTAAGTAGCTACATATTGGATGTTGCCCGCTCGAAAACACTGCACTCTACAACTATTTATCAACTTGTTTGACATCATCAAAGTTTGTGATCGAAATGAACATGAATGACTTGGATTTTTCAAGCTCTACCGGAGTGGAAGTTCTACCAGGCGAACGACTGACAAACCTGGAGTATGCGGACGGGACAGTTATTCTTGGATCTGATGCATTGGTTATGTAAACACTACTGCAGACTTATGCGCAGCGCTGCACGCTTCGGCATGTACTTTGCACCAAATTGCAAAGTGCTGTTGCAGGACTGGGCCGACATACCTCCGGTTTTCGCTATTTCCGAATGACCACTGGAAGTGATGGATCGGTTCACTTATCTTGGTAACTGTACCACTTATGGTGGTCACAGAATAGAAGAGGTTAATTGGCATATCAATAGGGCCTGTGTGGCTTGCCAGAGACACAACCATCCATGGAGACGGCGGGATAGCTGCTTGTCAGTGAAAGGTACGGTGTATAACGCTACGATAAGACCTTTGTTACTGATTAGATCAGAGACCTGGCCAGTTCGCAGTGAAGACATTAAGAACTTGATCGTGTTTAACCACCAGTGCTCACGAAGTATTCCTCACGTCTGGTGGGAACACCGGGTGAGCAATGCTGAGGTCCGCCAGTTGGTTTTTGGAATGTAGCCTTCTGGTGCCACTCTCGAGTTTGTTAAATTTTAATCGCTTGCGTTGGCTAGGCTATGTCCTCCGTATGCCCGTTGATCGGCTTTTACGGCGTGCATTATACGCCGTGGCTGCACCAAGTTGGAGGAAACTGCGAGGTCAGTCCACGGCATAACATAGAAGCTTGAAGAAATTGACAAAGAAACTTGGTCAGGCTGGTGCATGTGTGGGGCCTAGAGACGGTTCACACCAATGGTTGGAGACCGTAACAAACATGGCACAGTTACGTAATCAGTGGCGTTCTTGCATCTAATTGTTGATCTTCGTCCTATGCCGATTGCTTTAACGCACTTCCTTCTTGCTTGCATTTTTGTCACACTTGATTTGCCTTTAATCCCACTGTCTGGCCGTTGTTATTCATGCGATGTGAGTTGTGGCAACTGGATCCACCGCATTTCAGTGTTCGAATCGTATTTGTTCGGCTGAACTGAACTGAATTGGAAACTCTATCGGACATGGCGCAGCCGCATAGTCAGTGGCGCTCCTGTATTCGGCTACTTGTATATAGCGTTATTTTGCATTCCATTTCGATTCGTGTTACGCATTTGCTTTTTGATTCCATTTTCGTATCGTATTTGTGTTCAAATTCACTTTCCTGCCGTTGTTATTTATTGTTATTCTGGTGACGCGAATCGTGGCAACTGAACCCACCTCACCTGGGTGCCCGGAGCATGGTTGTTCAACTGAGCTGAATTGAACGTACCCAAGCGCGTAGTGCTACTTGTCAGCCTATTCGGCGGTATGTACGTAATAGCTGGGTAATATCACAGCAGTTATCTCGTCCGCATGTTCCAAACTTGACATTCGATTACCAAAGAGAACCACCAATCCACAAGTGGATGGAGGTAGGAGAGAGTCATTCATGATGAATTCGATCGCCAGGTTGGTGGGAAAAGGAGATGTGACGAAACTGATGAACTCTAATTGTCGTGGTGAACTCAGTGGAATATGTCGCAGGACTTCATATGATCACGGGAATAGTGGTACAAGGATATTAGAAAAGAGAAAGGTACCTAGTACGCTCTTCAGAGTTAGACATTATCAAGATAAGGAACGACCATCCTACTTAAAAGCAACCTCCAAGTTAGAGGGGAACAGTGGGATGGGCTGTTTGTAGACACTGTGAAGCTTAGGATAAAAATGCGATCAATGCACCCACTACTGTGGCAGAGACGGCCCGTAGTCTCAAAAATTGCAAGTCTGCCTTGTAATTCGAGGGCGCGGGTTCGAGCCTGCGTAAAGACCGGGCGACCCTCTCATTATCCTTAGCCCCCGGGCGACTAGTGGTGGCTGCGCAACAGCGAAGCGTCGGTACTGCGTATCGGTGTACTGCTGATGCCTACCTGGGCGGAGCTAGCCTTTCACTTATCAGTCACGAGGATCAGTGAGAGGCCGCAGTATGATGAACTAACATCATGGTTTTCAAAAGTCCTTTACCACTTTTTAAAGACAGGAATGACTGCTGACAGTCTCTGTGCCAAACAGTGCGCCGAAGGCCGTGAATTATTAGTCCTTCGACAAAGACAGCGGGGAAGAGCATCTAGGTTAGGTGCTTTGACCCGCTTTCGTAGCGCTAGCTCATGTCGCATCTTGTTGATAGTGGAAGTTGCTAGCTCAACGTCCCAGATGGGTTCAGGCAATCCAGCAAAAAAATGCGATACACCAATTCAGCTGAATTGAACCGCGAGGTTTTCAGCCCATGTTCTTCGTAGACATGAATGAGAATGAAGAACTCGTTTATTTTTATATCTATCATTTCACCCGCCATTGAGGTCTGCTCCTAGCCATGTCAGCAAGTGTATCCAGCTAAACATGTTCATCGTTTATCAGACCCCAACCAGGGAGACGAAATGTTCCAACGCAGGCCATCACCGAACTAAAGGCCTACATTCTTCCTGACCAAGTGATCGCTTGGCCCTCCATCTTTTTTTATCCACACCCCCGGCGGGCAAACAACGCACGTCACGGGAGTTAATGGGCTGGCATGCGCAGCATGTGGCCAAGTCATTGGAGCCTGGTGCGTGATATAACGATGCTGAGCGGTTCAATTCTTCTTCTTGCGCCATAAACGTGTCGAACACGCGCAATGCGCACATACTGTTCCCACCAGATATGAGCCACACTGCGAAAGCAAAGGTGATCGAGCGTAACCAGTTCCTGTATGCCGGTTGATCTAATGAGCTAAGACCGTCGCAACGAGACTGGACCTTAACGTGGTGCGACGGTTTGCGTACCTCATTGACCCATTGAGCTATACTGGGTGATGCCTCCGAGCATCTTGAGAGCTACTCCTACCAGGTTGGTCAATGGTGAGAGGTCAGACAAACTCAGTCTCCTGGTCCTCCAGGTTGGGGGTTTGAAATGGGATGGCGTCCATTTCTGTAAAACTAAATCACTGCCACCCCGCTGCCTTGCGGACAGGCTTTTAAGCCAAAGGCTTTGGATGAGGACCCTAATCGTTCTCCTGTCTAGGTCTGGGCTCCCTGGCAGTATCCCAGCCCACATACAACCATGACATTTTCTTCAAACATAAACTTCATCCTGCATCGGCCGTCACGCAGATTATCAAGGGTCGCCTTATCTGCTGCATACAGCAGGGCGGATAAGCGAAAGCATGCTACTGCTGGCGCCTCCCTTCTTTCTTTTCCACCTTTTTCTCTTACTCCCATCCCGGCCCCCATTACTAACCTTCCTTCTATAATTCCCAGCTTAATTGACAGCAACCGAAGTGCTACTGGAGTAGAACCATCTGCAGCCACCATCCCACAGCACCTATCGGACGCCTATCGGCAAAAGTCCCTTATAAGACCACGCTGTCCCGTTTCCATGGCGACCTTCAACGTCCGCACTCTAAGACAAACAGGTCAGCAGGCTGCACTCGCACGCACCTTGGACACACTGGGTGTTGATGTGTGTTGTGTGTCCGAAACTAGGATTAATGATCCTAACGGGGTTATTGAATTGACTGCACCCGGCTTATCCTCTCGTTATTGGTTGCACGCATCCGGAGACGCCGATGCGGCACTCACCGGTCAAGCTGGTGTAGGTATCATTCTCAGCTCCAAGGCTGAGTTATCGTTGGTTGATTGGATTCCGGTGAACAGTCGTTTATGTGCAGCCCGTTTGACGACATCAGCAAAGGTGAATTCGCGAAGTAAAACAAAACGCTGTTTGTTTGTGATTTCTGCTTATGCTCCCACTGACTGCAGTTCTAATGCAGTCAAGGACACTTTCTATCACGAACTGAACACGCTGCTACACAGTGCTACTAGTTCAGATATTATAGTACTTGCAGGGGATTTGAACGCACAAGTAGGGCGTCTGAGCTCTTCAGAAGCTCAGCTTGGTGGTAAGTATGGACTTAACGCCGAACTGACTGACAACGGCGAGCGTCTGCTGCAACTGTGTGCGGAGCACCAGTTGTTTCTTACTAGCACTGCTTTTAGACACAGTGGGCGCCGAAGTGCCACTTGGCGTCCACCTGTAGCTGGTCAGCGATGGACCCAAATTGACCACATAGCCATAAGTTACAGGTGGCGCGGTTCCATTCTGGATTGCCGCTCGTACTGGAGTACCTGTGTCGACTCTGACCATGCCTTGGTGCGCTGTCGTTTCTCCATGAACTTTACCGGAAGGCGCACAAAGCGTTTCCCCCGATTGGCAACGGAGAAATTGTCCCAGCCCTCTGTCAGGCAAGCCTATCAAGAAGCACTGCATAGCGAACTCTCGCTGTCTTGTCCTGATACTGAACTTCAGTGGAATAAGATCTCGGCCACTATGCACGACGCAGGAGCATCTGCTTGTGGCACTATCAGTCGTCATCGCACCAGTCACTGGATATCCGAGAGGTCCGTGAACCTTTTGGAAGCTAGAAGGCACCTCCCGGCTGGTTCTCAACACAATGTGACCAGACGGGCTATTAGGCGTGAACTAAAGCGGAGCCTACGTGCTGACAAGGAAGCCTGGTGGACCAGTCGGGCTCAAGAAATGGAGGAGGCAGGAGCAGTAGGCAATTACCGCAAACTTTTCCAGCTAATACTCACCACTGGTCCGAGAAAACCAGGCGTCAGTGAGACAATCAGGGACAGCGCGGGTGCACTGATACACAATAAGCAGCGCCGTATGGCTCGTTGGGCTGAGCACTTTGAACATCAGTTCAGCTGGCCTCCTGCTCCCGGACCTCTTCCTACTCAGGTGATGCAGGACGAGCCATGGACGGTTAGTTTAGAGCCTCCGTCGGAGGCCGAAGTCCGAAACGCGATCACAGCCCTTAATCGTTTTCGTGCCGCTGGCCCGGATTCCCTACCACCTGCACTATTTAAGGATGGTGGTGAGGTCCTCTGCAAAGCACTGACCTCCCTATTCGAACGTATCTGGAACGAAGAGTGTGCCCCCTAATTGGAGCGAACCGATTATAGTGGCAATATACAAGAAGGGCAGTCGCACAGACTGTGCGAACCACAGGGGTATTAGCCTAACGCCAGTTGTGACAAAATTACTGGCCTCGATTATCGTTCGTCGCCTCACTGCAGAACGGGAATCTCGGATTAGAGAAGAGCAGGCCGGTTTTCGCCCAGGACGTGGCTGTATAGACCATATATTTACTTTGCGGCAGGTGCTAGAGCAGCGCCACGCATACCGCAGACCGACAATAGCTGTGTCCCTCGATTTCAAGAGTGCGTTCGATTCAGTCGATCGATCGATTCTGTTCGAAATACTTGCGCGGAAAGGTGTTCCCACGAAATATGTGAACATCCTTCGTGCTCTATACTCGAACACTAGAGGCCGCGTCAGGGTCTATGGTGCCCTATCGGATAGCTTTTCGACTACAAGTGGCGTTCGACAAGGTTGCCCGATTTCCCCATTTTTGTTCAATTTCGTCGTGGATTCTATCATGGAGTGTTCCCTTGCGGAATCTCACGATGTAGGTGTTGAAGTGCTGCCTGGTGAACGGTTAGTTGATCTAGATTATGCGGACGATATCGTCTTGCTTTTCGACAATGTTGAGGCGGCACAATCAACCCTGAATAGCCTATCCAGAGTGGTCCCATTATTTGGTATGCACTTCGCACCTTCAAAATGCAAAGTGTTGCTGCAGGACCACCAGCCACTCGATGACCCCTTGACGCTTGCTAACGAGGAACTCGATGTGGTTGATCAATTCACTTATCTTGGCAGCTGCATCAGCAATGATGGGCGCATAGAAAATGACGTTAGCTCACGCATTGCAAAGGCCAGAGCTGCCTTCTTGAACCTGCGTCATCTTTGGCGACAGAAGGGAGTTTCCCTCCGTCTGAAAGGCCGTGTATACAAGGCCACAGTGAGGGCCGTTCTGCTCTATGGTAGTGAAACTTGGCCCCTTCGGTCTGAAGATCTGAGGCGCCTTCAAGTCCTTGATCATCGTTGTTTGCGAAGCATTGCTGGTGTCGGATGGCACCAGCGTGTCCGCAACGATGATGTGCGTAGGCGAGTACTAGGGGGTGATGATCATGCTAGCTCCCTAGAACAACAGATAGCACTGAATAAGTTACGTTGGCTCGGGCACGTACTACGTATGCCTGGTCACCGCTTACCTAGGAGGGCCTTGTTTAGTCTGCCAGGTGTAGGATGGCGCAAGGCTCGAGGTGGACAGAAGTTGACTTGGCAGCGTGAAATGAAGTCACTGACGACCAAACTGGGTGCCGTTGGTCCGTCTCGCCTTCCGGGTTGGAGTCCACGTGACTCACCTTGTGCTTGGCTCGAGACTTTACAGGACATGGCTCGCAACCGACACCAGTGGCGCGTCTGCTGCCGTCTCCTAATCGGATTGTCTGTTTAAAGTGTGTTTGGTGCTGAGTTATCTGCGGGGTAATGGCTGATTATGACGCGTGGCAGTGAAAGCCGCAAGGAAGCTGTCTCGCCGATGCCGCCTTATCTTTGCACGATAGCCAGCTGTTTGTGACGGTGTTGTTAACACAAGGTGTAGGCGCCTTGACCCTGAATGTTTGCTTAGGGCATTAAGGTTTTCAGGTAAGTCCCCCTTCTCTCCCTTTTCTTATTCTTTATTTCATAGGTCCTCATGGTTGTATGGCAGCGAAGCATCAGTTCAAATGGCTGATGTACTGCTGTTGATGATGATGATGAATGAGCTAAGACCTCATGGACCCTCGCCGTCAAGATGGCTTTCGGTCGATTCGAAGTCTCCCAGTCAGGCAACGTTTCAGCGTTAGGAGAACTCTAAAATTAAAAGAAGACTCCCTGCTGACGTTGTGTAGAGGTCATTTGGTTAGATCCGATTTGTTGTCGTTGGCGCTTGCAATGATCCTGGTGGAAACGCGTACGGGTTTAAATTTTTATCTAGAATGTATCCGGTCAGGTCGAGTTCCATCTCGATTTGTTAAAACTCTGTCCAAAATAATAGAGCTGCCCCGGCTAACAGTGTGAAATCTAGCCTTGGATTGCGTCCGCCACATATCGAGGCTTTGCTATTGAACGGAGAGGACATAAGTTCCATGGAGACACACAAGCGATTCGCAGTTGTTTTTGAAATGGCTTTGTCACTGTGTCCTGCCGTTTCCAACTTTGAGGCATTTTCTGTCTGAAACTCTCCAGCGTACTAGGACTAAGACACTGCGCAGCCTTCAAGGTACCCTTGTGAGAGCAACCAACATTCCTTTCCCTACCGAGGGCCAGAAGCATGTGTACAATCTGTCAACAGCTCGGTTCACGCGAGAACAGTTGGAAGTTCTTTCGCTGGGATTGAAATACCGAATACCGCCGAAGAAGGTGGAGAGGCTCCACACACAGATTAATTTCGAATATCTGTACGATCAACTCAGCGACCTATCGCCGAAATCAACGGATGATGCAGGATGGTTTCGGGCAAAATAGTGGATATATCGAACCAGTTCCTGAACGCGCCAATTATTAAGAAGTCTTGCTCTAAGTCGGAACACTAGGTTGCAATCAAGAAGCTGTAGAAAATGAAGGTAATTTTTCTGAAACCTAGATACTTGCATGGGTTGGTAAATAATGGAAAAGCTGATCACTATGCAAAAGCGGTGTCAATTCTCGGAGACGGACGCAAGTTTCGTATTGACAAGTTGCTGGACAACAGTATATTAGTGGATAAACAAATTACAAGAGATCTACAAATTCTTTTGCTTCATGGTTATATCTCCGAGTCACAATATTGGCAGCTAAAAACGACAGGGATAGATACACCAAGATGGGTTGTTCGCCGAAGCTCAACAATGTGTCTGAATAGCTCACCCTACCACAAAGTAGCCCGGTGGTTGGCAAAGCTCTTAGAACCCGTGCGTAAGCTCCTGAACAAGCATTGTTTGAAATACGCTCTTGAACTGGTGCATATACTGCGAAAACATAACACGATGTGGTGCTCATGTATATAATAGATTTGGAATCGCTGTTCACGAATGTGCCCGTACATGATACGGACGACGATCTATGACAATTTCTTTTGAGTCGGAATCCTCTAGGAGTCTTCTCTTGGAGTTCCTGCGAGACTGGATTTTGTTGTGCACTGAGATTGTGCGATTTCAGTTTGAAGAGACGGCATACAAACAGATTGACGGCGTCGCTATGGATTGTCATTTGGGATCAGTTCTGGCAGATATCTTCTTGGGTATGATTGAAAGGAAAGTTGCTGCCTGCATAGGTGAAGCCAAGCTTTACAAGCGTTATGTAGATGATATTCTCGTCTTCACAAATGGTGAACATTTTGACCGTCTTTCTGTCCTCATGAACTCAATTCACCCGAACCTTTCTGTATCACAGGAGAAAGAACAAGAGGACAGACTGCCGTTTCTGGACGTGCTCATCAAGAGAAGGACCGATGGCACACTGCAGCGCACTGTGTACAGAAAAGCGACCTGGGGGACAATACCTACATTTTTCCAGCTTCGCCCCAGTTGCATACAAGCGCGGCCTCTTAAAAACTCTCTTCTACAAGGCCAGGCGGATTGGTAGCCTGGAAATGCTGAAAGATGAAAAGAGCTTTTATACCGGGATCTGCTATCCAAAGGGTATCCGGAGAAATTCATTCAGACCCATAGCAGACCCCCAAGGAAAAGTTGCCAGTACAAACAGCAAAGAAATATGTTTATTCGTTCTTACCGTTCAAGGGGGATCATGTGGCAAGTGAAGTTGGTTACAAGCTCAGGCCCGCTATAACGTGCACCTACAGCAGAGTCATCAGCAAGATTATAGCTATGTGGCAGTGGGGTGGCAATAAAAGCACCGATGCATCATTGCTGCTGACTGTACCCATCGCACTGAAATCCTGGAGTGAACACCGAAAGTTGCGGCTACTAACGACGTCATGCTGCAACTATGAATTTAGTGTCATACTCAAAATGCATCTGAGAAACGTAGAACGCCGAACATATGAGACGAGAGTAACCGATGCGACACAGTCACACTGCGGAGACCTACGAGGCGGTTCCGCAGTTGTAAGTAGCGGACTTAGAGCGGGACTCTATCGGACGCTGTAATCACTGAGATAAACGAGCAAACCGATCAGAAATTGTTGACTTTTGTTCACTGAGGCAGTGGGTAGCGGTTGCGACTGAAAACCGGAGAAGTAAGATGCGGTGGATTACGATCCTAATCCCACACAGTTTAAAAAGAAACAGAGAGGAAGAGGATTGAAAAACAAACGAAGAAAGAAAGCGAAAAGTGATTCTGATATTATCACAAAAGAAAAATACCCGCGTTAGGGTCGGAGGATCAATTTGAAGTGCTCGTTGTGTGAATGGATTGAGACGCACAATCTCAATGTGGATCACGATTACCAATGGAGTGAACCCTGGTCATTTTGATTACCTGGACCGCAATCGATTAAGTAGCTACATATTGGATGTTGCCCGCTCGAAAACACTGCACTCTACAACTATTTATCAACTTGTTTGACTTCATCAAAGTTTGTGATCGAAATGAACATGAATGACTTGGATTTTTCAAGCTCTACCGGAGTGGAAGTTCTACCAGGCGAACGACTGACAAACCTGGAGTATGCGGACGGGACAGTTATTCTTGGATCTGATGCATTGGTTATGTAAACACTACTGCAGACTTATGCGCAGTGCTGCACGCTTCGGCATGTACTTTGCACCAAATTGCAAAGTGCTGTTGCAGGACTGGGCCGACATACCTCCGGTTTTCGCTTTTTCCGAATGACTACTGGAAGTGATGGATCGGTTCACTTATCTTGGTAACTGTATCACTTATGGTGGTCACAGAATAGAAGAGGTTAATTGGCATATCAATAGGGCCTGTGTGGCTTGCCAGAGACACAACCATCCATGGAGACGGGGGGATAGCTGCCTGTCAGTGAAAGGTACGGTGTATAACGTTACGATAAGACCTTTGTTACTGATTGGATTAGAGACCTGGCCAGTTCGCAGTGAAGACATTAAGAACTTGATCGTGTTTAACCACCAGTGCTTACGAAGTATTCCTCACGTCTGGTGGGAACACCGGGTGAGCAATGCTGAGGTCCGCCAGTTGGTTTTTGGCAAGAAGCCTTCTGGTGCCTCTCTCGAGTTTGTTAAATTTTAATCGCTTGCGTTGGCTAGGCTATGTCCTCCGTATGCCCGTTGATCGGCTTTTACGGCGTGCATTATACGCCGTGGCTGCACCAAGTTGGAGGAAACTGCGAGGTCAGTCCACGGCATAGCATAGAAGCTTGAAGAAATTGACAAATAAACTTGGTCAGGCTGGTGCATGTGTGGGGCCTAGAGACGGTTCACACCAATGGTTGGAGACCGTAACAAACATGGCACAGTTACGTAATCAGTGGCGTTCTTGCATCTAATTGTTGATCTTCGTCCTATGCCGATTGCTTTAACACACTTCCTTCTTGCTTGCATTTTTGTCACACTTGATTTGCCTCTAATCCCACTGTCTGGCCGTTGTTATTCATGCGATGTGAGTCGTGGCAACTGGATCCACCGCATTTCAGTGTTCGAATCGTATTTGTTCGGCTGAACTGAACTGAATTGGAAACTCTATCGGACATGGCGCAGCCGCATAGTCAGTGGCGCTCCTGTATTCGGCTACATGTATATAGCCGTTATTATGCATTCCATTTCGATTCGTGTTACGCATTTCCTTTTTGATTCCATTTTCGTATCGTATTTGTGTTCAAATTCACTTTCCTGCCGTTGTTATTTATTGTTATTCTGGTGACGCGAATCGTGGCAACTGAAACCACCTCACCTGGGTGCCCGGAGCATGGTTGTTCAACTGAGCTGAATTGAACGTACCCAAGCGCGTAGTGCTACTTGTCAGCCTATTGGGCGGTATGCACGTAATAGCTGGGTAATATCACAGCAGTTATCTCGTCCGCATGTTCCAAACTTGACATTCGATTATCAAAGAGAACCACCAATCCACAAGTGGATGGAGGTAGGAGAGAGTCATTCATGATGAATTCGATCGCCAGGTTGGTGGGAAAAGGAGATGTGACGAAACTGATGAACTCTAATTGTCGTGGTGAACTCAGTGGAATATGTCGCAGGACTTCATATGATCACGGGAATAGTGGTACAAGGATATTAGAAAAGAGAAAGGTACCTAGTACGCTCTTCAGTTAGACATTGTCAAGATAAGGAACGACCATCCTACTTAAAAGCAACCTCCAAGTTAGAGGGGAACAGTGGGATGGGCTGTTTGTAGACACTGTGAAGCTTAGGATAAAAATGCGATCAATGCACCCACTACTGTGGCAGAGACGGCCCGTAGTCTCAAAAATTGCAAGCCTGCCTTGTAATTCGAGGGCGCGGGTTCGAGCCTGCGTAAAGACCGGGCGACCCTCTCATTATCCTTAGCCCCCGTGCGACTAGTGGTGGCTGCGCAACAGCGAAGCGTCGGTACTGCGTATCGGTGTACTGCTGATGCCTACCTGGGCGGAGCTAGCCTTTCACTTATCAGTCACGAGGATCAGTGAGAGGCCGCAGTATGATGAACTGACATCATGGTTTTCAAAAGTCCTTTACCACTTTTTAAAGACAGGAATGACTGCTGACAGTCTCTGTGCCAAACAGTGCGCCGAAGGCTGTGAATTATTAGTCCTTCGACAAAGACAGCGGGGAAGAGCATCTAGGTTAGGTGCTTTGACCCGCTTTCGTAGCGCTAGCTCATGTCGCATCTTGTTGATAGTGGAAGTTGCTAGCTCAACGTCCCAGATGGGTTCAGGCAATCCAGCAAAAAAATGCGATACACCAATTCAGCTGAATTGAACCGCAAGGTTTTCAGCCCACGTTCTTCGTAGACATGAATGAGAATGAAGAACTCGTTTATTTTTATATCTATCATTTCACCCGCCATTGAGGTCTGCTCCTAGCCATGTCAGCAAGTGTATCCAGCTAAACATGTTCATCGTTTATCAGACCCCAACTAGGGAGACGAAAGGTTCCAACGCAGGCCATCACCGAACTAAAGGCCTACATTCTTCCTGACCAAGTGATCGCTTGGCCCTCCATCTTTTTTTATCCACACCCCCGGCGGGCAAACAACGCACGTCACGGGAGTTAATGGGCTGGCATGCGCAGCATGTGGCCAAGTCATTGGAGCCTGGTGCGTGATATAACGATGCTGAGCGGTTCAATTCTTCTTCTTGCGCCATAAACGTGTCGAACACGCGCAATGCGCACATACTGTTCCCATCAGATACGAGCCACACTGCGAAAGCAAAGGTGGTCGAGCGTAACCAGTTCCTGTATGCCGGTTGATCTAATGAGCTAAGACCTCATGGACCCTCGCCGTCAAGATGGCTTTCGGTCGATTCGAAGTCTCCCAGTCAGGCAACGTTTCAGCGTTAGGAGAACTCTAAAACTGACATTCCATTAGAATTATTTCTGCACTCCAGGCACCCTAATTAACGTTTCAGTAATACATACGCTATTCGGATATCTCAGGCTTAACAGATATCGATTGCTTATTGTACGACATATCAAAGGCGAATCCAGTGAGCACTCGGCCCATCAACCAGTTAGATGGTGATAACTAACGTGGTGACATTGCTGGTTCTCAGATTGTGAATACAGTTGATGAGCAATCAACCTCGAAAATGAGCACTCGGTGGAGGCATGAAGAGCTAGTGTTGTGTGAAAAAGTGCAAGAGCGGGGTAAAAGTCGAGGCAAGTGCTCTAGACTAACCGACAATCTTGCACCGCGCGTCGGCCGGTGGCCAAGTGATCTTCACGCTTGCTTTGCAACCACAAGGTCTCCGGTTCGAATCCGCGTAGGGGTGGGCGTCCTCGTGGTATACACAACTCGCGCGCGACTGTTGGTGGTCTCGTGGCAACGCAACACCGTTACGGCTTAAGGCTGACACATCATTGTTAGTTATTAAGCAATTTAATTCAGAGTAGCTTGTCTTCCGATGGCTACCAAGTGACTCGATGCTGGTGACTATGCTAGAAATTCGTAATGCTGAAACAGAGCCTGGACACAACGCACAGCTGAAGAAAACGGCCGTTATAATTCGTACAAGCATCAACGTCGAAGCGATACTCAAAGCGGTGTTCGGATTCCCATAAGCAACCGAGTTGAATATCCAATGCACCTGTGATGTTCATGATGTCTGTGCTTTGGCCATTTGCATAAGTGAGGAGGGCTGCTCATAAAAGTCACCTGACGGACCTTGGACTAACGCTAATAAGGATGCAAACCGAAACAACAAAAATTCAACGCCTTCAATGGTCGTAGATCAACTCCGCTCAAGCCTATAAATCTAACAGCACACATATAGCTGCTCAACAGGAACCGTTTTAGAAGACGTGTCTCTGCACGTTCAGCTGAGAGCGACCCATAGAGCACGAATGTGCGAGTCATTGACTCAGCATCATCGGAGACGAGGAAATTATAGGCCCGATTGTTTGGATCCGAATATAGTGAGCGCAGACGAATTACGACGATACTGCTATGTACGCGCATTTCGGAAAAACCGAATTTGAGTGAGTGTGGTTACAGCGAGTATAGTTTGTTAACCAAGTTGCAGTAAAGTTGCACCGAAGGATTGGAAGACAAAAGGACATAGTCGTCCATGTAATGGGCCGAAGTATAGATGTCATCGTGATAGCTAACAGAGAGACAGTCGTGAAGGCGAAAAAGTCATCAGCAGTACACCGGTACGCAGTACAGACGCTTCGCTGCCGCTCAAGCACCAACAGTCGCACATGGGTTAAGGATACTGTGAGAGTCGCCCGGTCCCTACGCAGGCTCAAACCCGAGCCCTCGGATTACAAGGCAGGCTTGTGATCTTTAAGGCTAAGGGCCGGCAGTTATGAAAAGCAAAAACATAGGAGAAAGAGAACAGTTACTGGAGTTTAGTGGCCGCATATCTGAGAGCGCGGGTTCGTTCGGGGTGAGTAGCACAATATTTACATTATTAGCTCGACCCAGAAGATAGTGGGATAAATAGGTTAAGGGAATCAAAAAGGGAGCTTTGATTTAATAATCCGGCTTTTATGGCAGAGAACAAAGCAGCGACTGTAGAAGGCATTATCCCACTATGAAGAAAGCATCGAATAATATTTCCTGACATTGAAATCTCTATACGGCGAATCTCGTGTGGTTCGTTTTGTTTCTCAGGTTCTCCCTGGCCTTGCAACCGAAATAATCGTGAAGGATTGC
This sequence comes from Dicrocoelium dendriticum, assembly GCA_944474145.2. NCBI lineage: Eukaryota > Metazoa > Platyhelminthes > Trematoda > Plagiorchiida > Dicrocoeliidae > Dicrocoelium > Dicrocoelium dendriticum. Next base: position 138,353,825 of record OX104066.1, on the reverse strand, counting down.
ATTAGCGGATGCTTCAGAAGTGGAGTTTTGACAACTAAGCTAAGCGAAAAGTTCGAGTGTGCGAGTGGCACAGTTTTCCAAAGGGTCAGATCCAGGTGATATTTGGGCGATGCTAAATAGCCCAGAGCAATATTTCAAGGTTTGGTACGCGTATCGCCTGTCATAAGCATAAAATACTTACAAGAATGAGTCGACCCAAAAAGTTATCGCTACTAGCAGATGGTTACTGGAAGCAGCCGTCTGGTTGACGAGCCCAGTAAGTGTAGTGCCTTCGGTGGACCTGCTGCCGAAGAGGTCGATGCGAACATCGACCGGAATCGCACAGCTCTTCGATAATAATAATAATAATAATAATAATAATAATAATAATAACAATCATCACCAAAAAAGCTAAAGGTGAGAAACACTTCTATAGCAAAAGCCCAAGGTGCTTTTGCCAATCTCAGCCACCTGTGGCACAGACGCGACATTACTCTCGCCCTGAAGGGCAGAGTTTACAACGCAGCCGTCTGTTCAACTCTCCTATATGGCTGTGAAACCTGGCCCATCAGGTTGACAGACATAAAGAGGCTCGTCATGTTCGATCATCGCTGTCTTCGCAGCTTAGCCCATGTCTGGTGGGAGCACCGCGTGAGTAATGAGCGTGTTCGACGTCGCGTATTTGGTGCAGGAAGAGCGAGTGAACCGCTCAGCAGCATTATATCACGCACCAAGCTCCGATGGCTGGGCCACGTGTTGCGCATGCCAGCACACCAACTCCCGCGACGTGCATTGTTTGCGCATTATGGGTGTGGATGGAAGAGGAGGAGGGGAGGCCAGTGATGACTTGGTCGAGAGAAATGAAAACCCTCACTTCGAAGTTGGCGTCGGTTGGTGCATCCCGACTGCCTGGCTGGGGTCCTAAGGACGGTGAACACGTTTGGTTGGACACACTTGCTGATATGGCTTGGAGCCGGCCCCAATGGCGTTTGTGTTGTGAGTTCCTTTGTCCATCCCCCTCCTGCTTAGCATCCCCCTCCAATCACGATCTCACTTGTTAGGCATAATATGACTCTTTTACGGCAGCCAGCTGTTAGCTCTCCGGAACGATGTCCATCCGTTACTGGGGACTCAGCGGGAGTGCCACCGTTTGTTTTCCTTTTCTTATCTTTTGTATTGCGGCACAATAGCTGAGGTGTTTTCCACCGCCAGCTAACATGTAATGATGGTGATGATGATGAGAAACACTTCCTGTCGTACCGCAATACAATTCAAGTACATAGTCGCAGTAAAACAAAGGCAATTAAGATTGTGCTTTATTCTGTACTGAGAATAGGGTCGTGGTTGGAGGCAGGTTTTTAAAGACTCTGTCGACCATGGGCACTTTGGGATATCAGTCGCTCAATCGAAGTAGGGTGCACAAACCTGCAGCACGTAAATGTTACCACAATGGGTTTAAAACAGTGGTACGCCGATCGTCTCAAACCAATTGCGTTGCTTGTGCTTAAATTGTGGGGAGGATCGGGCTTCTGTTTAACAACCGACCAAACTACAGGAGTATGGAGTGAGCGATCAGTTACCGGCTCCCAATGAGCGCGATCTCCTGAATTCGCCCCGCTGCCCTACAAGGCTATCCAGCTAAAGGCCCAGGGTGATGTCCGCTAAGTCAACACCTTATCTCGACTTGGGCAATCGGGTAGTATGGTGCTCGCTGATGAAACCATGGAGTTCACTGTGTTGTGGTTGATGTTTTTACGACAATTGCACCTTCCGCTGATTGCCACGGTTTTTGACGGCTCCATGTCTATTTGTAGACTGTAGCAGAACACGTGTCATGCGCACTTCACGCATATCTCGCTGACGTACGATGACATAATCGAGCAGGCGAGCGTGACCACTCCGTGGGTACGTCCAAGTTGCTATATCACTCGCATTCAGCGCAAAACGAGTGTTCGTGATCGTCAGGCTGTGAGTGGCACACAGTGAGAGCAGCCTGTCACCGTTCGCATTCGCTGAACCAATGCCATGCGAACCGATAACATCTGTCCATACCTATGCATCACGCCCAACGGGCGCGTTGAAATCACCCAGCAGAAATAGTCGGTCGCTCCTCAGCACAAACCGTATCACGGAGGATAGCTGAGTGTAGAATTGATCACGCCTGTCATCAGAATAACACGTGGTCGGATCATACATGCTAATAAAAGTGGCAAACTTACCTCACCCAAGTCGTAGGCGAACAGTCATCAGTCGCGCACTGATGGAGGCGATCGGATATTGCAAATCCGACCCCCTGATCACGCGGTGCTGAGGCGGCGTTGCCCACACAGTAAAATGTGTAGCCAGCACCCGCTTCATGCAATTTACCTTGCTCAGCAAACCGAGTTTCACTGACCGCCGCAATATCGATGTGGCAATGCGCCAGCTCCATCGCGACCAGTGGAGTGCGTCGCTCGGGGCGCTCATCGGAGCTCCGGTCCAGTAGTGTGCGCAAGTTTCAGCACCCGATGCTGAGTGCTTTGCGCGCAGGCATACGATTGCATTGGTGGGCAATCGCACGCGAGGTGGTCGTTGTGCTTCGAAGGTTTGCTTGAGGGACTCCACCCGGAGCCTTTGGCTCAATAGCCTGACCCACAAAGCAGTGGGTGGTTTGGAGGTTTGCTTGAGGGACTCTGTCCGGAGCCTTTAGCTCAATAATTTGACCTACAAGGCAGTGGGGATCAGACACAGCTGGGGAATGTGATTGCAGAGACAGATTGGGAGCTGCTTGACGGCCGCCACACGCATCCTTGGAGGTACTGGAACGATTCATATATAATTTGCGACCGTAGTAGGGTACAAACTTGCGACCACAGCCAGACGCAGGTGGGGTTTGGCGGGTTTGGACCAATTTGACCAGGGGTTGCCTGGCTTGAGACGGGCAGTAGCAAACCATTGAACACCCGGAGGTGCCCTCCCACCGCCAGAGACAATGAGTGGCGCTCGTGCTCTACGCCAATCGAGCTGAGCTTATAACTCGTAGACCTGTTGTCTCCCATGGCTAGGTTTTACGGGAAGAGGGCCACCGACCACTTCCTAACCTCCGAAGAAGATGGACTAGGATACTGGCAGGGCGTCCACACGTAACAGGAGAGAATCGGGCCCTCAGCCAAAGCCTACGATTAAATGTACACCCGAAAGACAGTGGCTCTAGCACATGGCCAGTTCACTGACTCATACGGATTGGTGTCCTGCATCTAAGCAGGGAGAAGGGCGAAACCCAACTCTCACCCAGCGGTCGCCATGTGCAGGCGTTCAGGACATGAGCGAATGGCGCAACAGTAGCAGCAGTGGGTAGATCATCTGCCAGGACCTAGCCACCATGATATATATACATATATATATGTATATATATATGTATATACGTATATATATATATATATATATATATATATATATATATATATTAATGCTTATATCGAATGTAAGTACCAAGTGATTTATAATGCAGTCATCGACAAGAGATCCCCGGTGACCCAATGGATGTTCGTTTGCTTCGAGCAACCTGCGGTAGACAGGTTAGGTATTCCGAGCCAGTGATTCAGCGGCGCAGGTAGGTGTCTCCTGGCAGTACTGTGCATTTAAGCAGAACTCAGGGGCGTTTATCCGTTGTTGCGGTAAAGAAAAAGGAAAGAATGTGCTAAAGGACAAATCTGCATAGGTCTAGTTCGTCTATTTGTTGGGATTCCGTGACCGGTAGTCTCAATGGCTTGTAACTACGCAACCAAAGAATGCTATCAGTCAGTGGCATACGCGCACTCGATCTTCTGCTCCAAACTTCTAACTATCCTCATTCACGGGTATAGAACGTTTCCACAGAATCCTATAGGGTATAGTGCTCTGGTTGCTTCTGTTGCTACTACCAATTTCTTCAAGCTACCAATATCAATGTGGGTCGGCGTAACTGATCTACTCCACTTCAGTGTAAAGATCATAGCTGACCAACCAGAACAGGAAATACTATAAACGAGCAGAACAAAGATGGCCATTCAATGCATAGAAACCGTGCGTAGAAGAGACTGGTGGTACTGTGTGCTGGATCGGTCATTGCCGACTTATAACTGGACTGGCATACAAATTTCCGGACACGACAATTGTTAATCAGATATCATTAGCACCAGTAATATCAAAAATTGGAGAAGTGGACGACTAATATTTTTGAGCTGACCGCGTGAGACCACGCGAAATCTGACCCGAGATGAGGTTAGTAACACAAACAAGACGGTAGCCGAACACCGTAACACTCGCGAGTGTCTATCATGTAAATGGACACAGATGCTCGATATCAAGCCAATTCAGCTGATCCGTAGTAGTCATCGGTCGGTTGCCGAAAGCACTACACAATTGCCTTGTAATTCGGTTGTCACTGGTTCACATACGCGTAGGTGCTAGCGGTCTTGCGGTATACATAACCAACGCATTTCCAGTGACAGCTGCATGCCAACAAAGCGCCGGAACACTGAACCAGCGTACTGTTGGCGTTTATCAGCTGTAGTCGGGGCACGAGTGTGGCTCATACCGCTTTGTTAGACGTCTCCAAAACGGCAAATTAATCAATCAGGAGTGCTTGAAATGAGGATGGAACAATATGTAATTAATGCGACTGGCAGTTTCAGAAATAACCACTTTGTTGGTGACATTGCTAGACCACAGAGAAAAATGGGAGAACGAGTGCCACTAGGGACGAAATCCCGAGCTGGCCGATATGTTAGCAAAATAGCATCGGAGAAGCAAACAAACTAGAAAAAATGGAGAAAGACATACCTTGTTGACGGTTCGGCACATTTGTCTTTCTCTTCGACATTGTCTGAAATCGATGAATAGGTTTCCGATAACTCTGATTCGTCCCGAGGTAAGCATTCCGGAGGCTCCAGACCGAGATTAAGATACACATTGTATAGCGTTCGCCCAAAACACGGGCCATAGCTAGTCATAAACCAATGCCAAGGCATCACGTGCTTACTTTCTTACGAGGTTGTCGTTAAGAAAATTCTTCCACTGACATCTATCAGGAAAACAAACACTCAAGCTCCCAGCCAACCCCGTAATCTACTAAGGTTAAAAAACGACTGGCTTACCCAGTCGCTCAGTTCTGGATCTGCAGACAGCTCTTGCGTGGTCGTAGAGAGTCTTTGACATTCCAAGATAAAGAGCATGTGGACCTTAAGTCTGTTAGATATAAAGAGAACATAAGGTCTGAGTACACTTTGATCAACTGCTCTGAGCCAAAAGACTCATACTTCTTAGATAGCTTCGCGAGTGGTAGCTTTATTTCACTTCTTACATATTCCCCAAAAAACTGAATAGAATTACGAAAGATGAGGGGGGAATTACCGATTTTTCTTCAAAGGAAAAAGTACCGTAAACATCGCAAAGCCTACGCCTGTATTCATCAAAAGATACCTCGGAATGTTGTAAAAACTCATCGAATAAATCTTTGACAACCCTGAGCTTCGCCAACGCAAACATGTTAGAACGAATGACGAACCGGTCTACTGGCCCCAAAGCGAACCACTCGGAATTGGTCGAGTGGAGTACTACAGTACAGCTAAGGTCAGAGCTTCTAAGTTCAGATCCCAATGGTAACGAGTGATCGAAACTAGTTGGCACGTGGTTGAATTTAACTTGTCGCACTGAGAGCGCCTTCTTCTCCGTCTGCCTTTCAGAAGGACATTCCTGCGCAATTATTGAAGGACAAAAATCTGAAGAGAATAGTTGACTGTAACTTTTCTTTTACCTTTTCCGTTACATTGATTCTTCCTTATATAGCCTACGTGTTGCGTAACAGAACTTACGTCTCAATCCTTGCAGTTCTCCCTTGTCTGCATTGTACACAATGACAAGTTGAGGTGGAAATAGAACATGAGCCTACATTGCCGTAACTATTCTTTCTGCAGCGTGTCGCTGAACCACGATATTGGGAGTCCGCGTCAAGGTCACGGCGTGCTTGCCAAGTTCAAGTTCATTTGGGACATGAACGGGAGGATAATCCTGTGCATGTTCCTTCTTTTGCGTATCGTTGAATCGGGAATTGATAGGTCTGCTTGAGATGTTGTAAAGCCTGAAACAATGACCGCCATACACCCTGTCCGATCAACTACTGCCCAGATGTTCCTGCCCAGCAGTCCCTGCCTACCGATTTATTTTTAGTAAGAGTGAAGGGTAAGCTAAGAAAAACGGAGGAGGAATGTCAGCTAAATAATTACGATCCTAAGGCGTGAGATGCAGTTTAAAATACGAGAGGAAAGTTGAACTTACAAGTCGGTTAGGAGAAGGGGAAGGTTTTGTACTACCACGCAAGAGCATCTAACTGATACTCGAAACCCTCTACCGTAGACTCTTTAATGAGGTGCCATGGAAGCGTGTTCCAACGTTCAATTACCCGGCCCGACAAGCGTGTTTCCGTCCTTACCCGGTCAGAACGCATCTTGTGCAGCTTCAACGGGTGACCTAGGAGACTCTGTAGCTTGGGGCGACTAAATAGCCAGGACAATGCTGGACCGATCTTATCCGCTAGTATACGATAAGTGCGGATTAAGTCACCTACAATTTTGCGGTTGTGCACCGAGTACATACCCAAGCTTAGCAAACGCTCGGAATACGTTTGCCCCCGTAAACTCTGTCCTAACCTTGTACACAATCGCAAAACCCTCTCCAGTTCCATTTTGTCCATTATAAAACAAGCTAGATAAGCCTGGATGCAGCATTCTTAGTGGGGTCGCACAAAAGCTGAGAACAGCTTCACACACATATTGGCTGTTAGGACACCGAAGGAACGGCGAATACCCAACATCATACGGAACCCACAACAAGCAGCCTTCCTCCAATTGCCCCCAGAGTGAATCAATGAGGTGTGGACGATACCTTGAGCAACCTGCTGAGTGACAGCTGGAATTTAACTTTCACCAACTATATAGCGCGTGGTGGGAGTAGCACCTCCAAGGTGGAGGACAGAACATGTCACCTGATTTATAGCCATTAACCATAAAGTTGCTTAATCCCCGAACCTATCCAAGGCATTCTGAATCGCCTCAGAGTCTCCAGAAATATCCACAACATTCCAGAGCGCGAGGTCGTCAGAAAATAATAGCGACGGTACTTCAAGCTACTTGTGTAGGTCACTGAAATAAATTGCGAAAAGCGACGGCCATAAAATGTAGCGCTGCGGAACGCCACCAAGAACAGCTTGTCTAAAGGAAAGCCTACTTCCCACTAGTATAAACTGTTCCCTTCCTTCTAAGAAAACAGGCACACATTTAAGGGCGCCTCCAGACTTTCCATATGATCTCAACTTGAAGGAGCGTCGTTGCTGTGGGACAGTATTAAAAACTTTCCAGAAGTCAACAAAAAGCACGGCGATAGCGAGACCGTTGTCTGCTGCTCCAGCCCAACTTTCAAGGGCTAAAAGTAACTTTTCCAAGCATTCTTTGTATTGTAAGCTTTAGGTGGAACAGTATTACACAATGTTCATACGCAGTGTTTGAGCTTGTCAGTTTGTCATGTGCTCAAAAGGGTTGACAAATCTCTTCGTGCGCGGAAGGCATCTACTGCGAGTGCATCGGATCAAGCTTTGTGAAATATTGTGCACCACAGTGTTGGGCGAAATACGTGAGATAAAATTTGACCATAGTCAAAGTTCCTCTGAGCATCATGGGCTAGGTCTAATTCACAGTGTTTGTATTGGGCTGAAGTAGTGACTAAGGGCATCCAATGCATTGCCTGCAAACTCTAGGCATTTGATAAGTCGTTGCTTGCAACTTACTGAAGCGCCCTGCAAGACCTATGCGGAAACACATAGGTTTGCTATGGATTTGTCGATATTGCATCCATGCTGCTGCGTTTGCAGGCCGTCCGCCACATCGACATCCTGAAAGAGTTCCTCCTCTCCTGTTGCTAGGAGAGCCAGAAAGCGCAGCAAAGAATCTACCAGCACCCATCCAAAAGCCGCGGCCACCCCAGCCCCGTCTACTTTACCGTTGGACCCATTGATACATAACCAGCTTAGTCAGCATATGATAGTTATATGCGGTCATATTGAAGCATAAGGCGACCTTGACAACGTGTGTCCAAAGTCAAGCCATATGTGTCAGCAAGACTAAGACTAAGCCTTTGAATAGACTTGAGTTTCCAGCTTCTCAGTCACAGAGGAAAATAGTTCACAATAGGAGTTTGGGGCTGGAGAAAGTGCTAAAGGAAAATTTATCATCTAATGAGCCGCCAATCCCACAGCGTTGTCTTATCATGGTGCACGCAGCCGATTCAGACAAGGCTACCTCAGGATAGTCAATTACTGCTCGTGCTGACAGTTGCTATGTTGTATGATGCAAGTGAACAGGGAATAAACATTGTATCTGCCTTCCGTCTCGGTAAAAATCAAGAAGATTCCTCCAAGATTCGTCCGTTCAAGCGTGTATGCGGAGACGAAGAAGAATGCAGGCGCATCCTGTGACGGACTTCATGTCTCAAGGGTAAACCGTACCGCGTGTTACTAGATCTCTCTCTCGAAAACCGAAGTAACGTGATGAAGGGTGTAGAGAAGCTATGAACGCGCTGGAGGGGTGGTAAAACCGCGCTTCATATATTGGATTTGCGTAATTCGGAAGATCACAGGAACCAACTGGAGGCCGATTCTCGTCACACCTAGAAAGTAAAGCATAAACAGAGACCGCGCGTGTTACCTGCCAATGTGTGCTGTCTAAGGAATAAGCTGGATGGATTTCAGTTGCTTAGTTCGGAGAGTCGTCCAGACCTGATGGCCTTCTCCGAAACTGGCTATTCTCAGCTATCACGGCACGGAAAAGTCTATCCCTGGATATCCCTTCTCCCGGTTCCATCGCCACGGAGTGAGGTCAGGTGGTGGAGAAATTCTCTACTGAAAGACAGGTCTCAAAGTACATTTATTTGTGGCTGTCAGTGACCATGATGACAATTTCGAAGCCCTCTGGTTCCATGTTCATGACGGATGCAGGTTTAGCTTGGTCCGCGGCGTCTACGAAGCGCCACCGGGCTACGGAACACGCTTGTTGGGCTCGATAAGGATGCACGGTGCACGCATTGGCTGGCTATTTTGGTCGATTTTATTGCGCAGGGCATCGATCAGGACCTACTTCTTTATGATCGTTGATCTGACTCCTTCGATGCGACATAGTCAAAACCACTCTAGGCTGCAGCATCGTTCAACAGGTCTTGACGCCTACTCGTATTTCCCAGACAAGACTGCACACATCCCAGATCTCGCGCACTCCCGGCAAATTCTGATCTCACAAACCTAACCGTTATTTAGCCCATGGGCAAGTGCGATAATTGTTTTGTTTTATTCTACCGGGCTCCTCATCTCACGATCCACAGCCACTGTGGACAAAGTTTTTAGCGAGCCGATGCACTACATCTGAAACCGGTCACAAGAACAACGGATTGGGGCGTCCCTGAACATACTCACCTCGACGACGCGTGGAAACGTGGGCTCACCAAGTTAAGTAGGTCGTTCCCACCTCCCTTCGGAATCCCTGCATTAGTGGTCCAACTTGGATGGATCAAGGATTGAGGTCGACTATGAATAGCAGGCGCACATTATGGAACCGTTTAAGCAATCTCAAGCAGAACCCGATATCTCTCGCTACAAGACTGTCAGGAAGGTTGGTGTCGTGATGAAGCGTCAGAAAAGCCGACACTGCGAACTATCATTGGCATAACACACCAGAACAGCGGAAAAAACGCTCTATACTTATTTGAAACGAAGCACTAGAGCCGGTAATAGCATCCATACTTTGTGTTCCCCAGGTAATCAAGCTTTACCTTACGGGGACGCTGAGAAAGCCAGTCACTTAGCAATGCAATACTCTTCTTTTTACAAGAAAGAAACACCAGTTAGTGACAGAGCCGACCAACGTTGCCATCTTCGTTGGCCCAAGCAGATGTTGACCCCGGTTCTGTGATGGGAGTTCTTAAATAAGTAAACAAATAAACTTTATTCTCGGCAAAGCGGGGCACATCTTTTGGGCCTGATCAGCATATGGCAACATGGTATACGAAAGCATGATTAGCAGCACCAGGGGCGGGAGTAGTACAGATGTAATCAGCAGTGTGGACCCATTTGGCCCAAAGGTTGTACGAAGTCTATGTCCACAGAATGCGAGATGTAAAGCTAAGAATAAAATCACTAACGTGGAGTTGTTGATGCGGAAGTAGTCCGATGAGGTTGTGTACACAGTGCGGGTCAGGTGAGTGAAGCATACGAAAAAGCTGCAAAAATATTCAAAAATGGTGGCATGTAACTGATCAAATGGGTATGCTTCTTTGTACGAGAGCGGGTATATTCACAGAAATTGTAAATGTTGTATCGATCAACTTACCTGTGTGTGATTGGTGCGGTGACTTTATTGAGTGGTGAGTCACATCCGACATGTCGCAGGGTTGTTAAACAGACATTTGTGGCTTTTGTGGGGTAAACGCTTGCCAGACGAAAACCCATCACGTCCCGGAACACTGCCGACTAGTGATGTAACATTGACAAGATTGCATCTGACCGATTATTCGCGCAGATATTCACAGTCACCTTTCGCCAATTTGTTTCCCGTGGTTTTGTAGTCTCCTTCGGAGTGCTGCGACTACGTCGCAGCACCGTTACCCCGCAAAACCTAGTGCGCAATAAATAGTTTATGGTCATTTTATGGCATGATTCCCGGCTATCTTTCTGCCTTTGCAGTTTTATTCAATTCTGTGCAAATGTGATATTGCAGTTGTTTAAATATGTCGGAAGCCAGATACGCACCGTTACCCCGCAAAACCTAGTGCGCACTAAATAGTTTATGGTCATTTTGTGGCATAATTCCCGGCTATCTTTCTTCCTATGCTGTTCTATTTAAGTGTGTCGGAAACCAGATACGTAGCACGAACAGTATTTTCGAATCCGTACGCCATGGAGTCTGAGTTCCGGAGAAGCTTCCTTGGGCGTTCTTTTGACAGTTTTGATGAGTTCGATAGTTTATTTTCAGAATTTATGCTTCTTCATTACGTCAATTTCGTATGCTACAGCAGCAGAAAGTGTAACGTGTCACGGGTGAAGTAGGACAGGGTCATTTATCAATGTGTCCGCTGCGCACGCCGTGAGTCAACAAATACAGGAAGGAGGCGTGTTTAGTAGGATTTTGCTTCTATTATTCTAAAGCTTTCAGCTAACGTGATACAACCTGCAAAGCTCGCGTTAACCTCACTAGAACGGGACGCAAGCTGAAAGTCACAACCTTCGATCTGTCTCACAATCACCCAGTTAACCGCTTTCTTTTTGAGCGACACCCGATCAATCGCCGTCTGACAGACGATGAGCACACTCAGTGATGGGATTACCGCCGATCCGAGTACAAGTCAACAAAACGTAACCCATCATATTGCACATGCACTTTGTGCTGGTGATCTTTTCCTTACCTTTCATCGATAGCTTGTCGAACGGGAGCCGTCGAGTTCCCCTCAACCAGAGGTATTATGCAGAATACGGTGTCAATTAAGTTATTCTGTGCAATTAAAACTCCCATTTTCACTTTATTGTAACGTCGACATGGATACTAGCCCAGTAAAGAAAACGCTGAGAATGAAAAACTTGTTCAGATAAAAGCTCTCATTCAATTACTCGACAGTAGGCTATACGTTCGCATTACTATTATATCTCAGCTGATGAATACGACTTTGTATAATGATACCATGCATGGGTCATGCGCGTCCAAGGCACGAATATACTTAACTACTCTGAACCTTTTCTCGCTGCCTTCTGTTAAATACAATGCACCGTTGTTATTGCGGTTTCTGAGCTCCTTTGGGATCAAAGCATTTTTAACAATCAACTGGACTAGCGGCACCTTGGCTGCCAATGTAATAGGACCCAAGTGGGTTGTCATAGCACACGGCTCCAAGGCTCGCGCTCGTTGTATATAGGCTCCATCAAGTTCAAGTGGGACTGGAACGATAGGATGAATCCCGTAAGTTTTCCTTCTTAAGCGGGTCGTCGATCCAGGAGTTGGTTGGGTGCTCCGAGGTAATTGGACCCAAGTGCGTTGTAATATTATTTGACTCCGAGGATTGTGTTTGTAGTATAAAGGCTCCGACAGCAGCACACTCATGATATATGATGAGATACCATCAGATAAAGCATACTGTTTGACTAAAAGTCATCCTAATTTAGGTTCGTTTGGACGAGTTTTGGTCATTCACAATCATTTAGGGTTCGGCTTTACGGCTAATGCATTGCGTAATTAAAATTAGTAGGTAGTTTTTCGCTTCATGTTTACGATAATTTAACCATGAAACTTCGTTTCTGAATTTCAGGGTGCTTTGGAAAATATTTTGGATGACCAAAAGGTCGTCCATAAGATGTGCATTTAAACTGCTGAGGGCCAAAAGTCTGGTCATTTAGCGCTTCACAACACTCACACGACGACACAAGTTTTGGCTGCTCTCGCAGAAAGGATGCATATCTATCAACGTTATGCGGTAATCCATTACACACTTGTAAATACGTACTACCACAGTGACGAATTATTCGTCACTCATGGTGCTCTAAACATCACTTGCGCTGGCAGAAGGTACGGTTAAAAAGAAAGATTTTACGCACTAAACAGCGCCGATCATGATTTAGAACATTAGTTAACAACATCCATGGACATATAAAGACATTTATCTTCGTCTCTTTTTGCTTCTCGGCGAGTGACCAAAGCACGCTTAACTGGAAGGGCTCGCTGTCCATATGCATGGATAAAGTGATAATTCATAGGTACAATAATGCTGCATAAGTTTCCTATGAGTTCACAAAATCTTCGCTGTTACAGATGCCACTTAAATATGTCTGCTATGATGTATCAACTGCTACGAAACTCACAAACCCCTGGTGTTACACATTTCATTATATTAATAATGCGTTTCACATTAAAATTCTGAGGCTAAAAATATCGGTACAATAGGAGACTAATTAACTAGTCTAGGAGGAGAGTATCAGTACGTGGCAAGCATTTTTAATAAATGGGCTCAGAAATAGTATGCTTATATTTTATAACTGGTAGTGAATAATTTCTAATTTAGTTACCAATATTGCATTAGTTTTACGCATGTTTAAGGCAAATACAGCTGCATGCATTACGCACTTGGATGTTTCACCATCGGTACGTAGACACATAGGAACGCGAGTTGAATATTGGCACTTTAGCAACACCGCGTGCACAGCTGATTGACTGGGCACTAGTTTGCATTCGTTTCAGAACCGTTTTACTGCATTTCTCTCGGTGTTCAGTTTTGCGTCAAACAACATCTAGACAGGACGCCGAAAAGACGCATAAAAGATAACCCACGGACTATTAACTGACGCATGTGCCGACAAACTTATCACAAAGGTTAGCTTTTAGGGTATAACTGTCGGAAATCCAATGTTTTTAACGGATTTCCAAGGCTGCGAATTAGTTAAATGCAGCATCCATGAAAACAGGCGAACTAACTTTGACTTTTAGCATTACAATGCGCACACTGTGCAACATTGGACATACAAAAGTGGATGTTTTTTGTCTTAGTAATTTACCAAATTTGTAGCATTTCGTTAACCGCATTTACAAGCATTCGAATCGGCAGCAAGTGCTTGATAGCTTTTTAGCACACTAAAACACATGTTTGAAGGTATACCAGCTTAGCATGACAGAGTCTAGAGGTCAATTGTTTCACTGCAGTCTGACCAATCAACCAACGTCGCCATCTTTAAAGTACCTTGCTAAGTCTGCGACTACCGGGCAGCCATCGGAGTCGACCGCAAGTGGTTGGAGCTGTTGAAGTCGGACGGCTCAGGTGACTTGTATTGAGTTGATTAGTTTTCTGGATACCATTAGTGTGTCAGGATTGCGAAGTGCGGGTGAGTTCTTTGTTTTGTGTTGCTTCCGTGTTCAAGAGGGCGTCACCGGAATGCCCTCAGTGTGTCACGTGCAGATAATGTTACCCTTTAGAACAAGGGAGAAAAGAAAAACGGACCGAGCAAACTGCCGAGGAAATTGAACAGAACTATGTTAATGTATAAATATAAAATTTATGGTAAAGTTGTGCTGGGTAAAAGCAATGGAATGACCGAATATGCAACACATCCTACCCGTAGTTTTGAGAGCAAGCACGAAACCCGATATTTGCTGAATGTGAGAGACAAATGCTGTCCCAAGTGGCCTAGGGTACGCAAAAGTTGTGCGGAAACCGAGAATATCAGGCGTTGTAAACCGGTAAATGAGTTGAGGGAATCAGAAGAACATAGTAAGTGGTTTTATAAAGGGCTTAAGATACAGGTTGAGCGATCGGTTGACAGTGGTATGGCTTATCGTTTGAACACTATGAGAGCCAGTAGAGTTACCCCGCCGGGTTAGAGACCCATGAAAATAAGAACGTAGCATGTTCAGTAATCGGATGCTAGAGAAACAGCTCCCTAAGGTCTTACACATAAACGTGCGGAGCCACAGGGTGAAAGATAAGTCCTTAGAGGACCGTAGATAGGTGGTGCTTAGGAGGAGGGAAAAGCCAAAGCTAAACACGTGAGAGAAGTAGTAGGAACATAGGATAAATGGAAGAGGGATAAGAAGAGGATATTCAATGGTGTTTTGGTGCGCATTGTAACAATTAGAAGAAATAAGGATGTCAGCTTAGCTATCAGGATATACTTGGGCAACATAGACTGTTACTTGAGGTCCTACGCAAAATGTGCGGCGCTACAATGTGAATGGTAAGTCGGTGGAGCATCATAGGTAGGTGGTCCATAATGGGAGAGGAAAACCTGAGCCAAACAGGTACTTAAGTAGTAGGGATATGCAATGAAGAGAAAAGAGATGTAGAGTGCATATTCAATGGTATTGTGGTTCATGGGGCAACGAGTAAGAGAAATAACGAGGTCAGCTTCGTGCTAAGCATATAATTAAGCAACGTAGCCTGCTACTTGAGTTCTTACGCACAAAGGTGCGGAGCTATTGTGTGGAAGATGAGTAAGTGGAGCACCAGAGGTAGGCGATTCATAAGTGGAGAGGAAAGCCAGGGTCAAAGTGGTGTCAAGAATTAGTACCAGATAAGATTATAGGTAAGCATTATGGCCAGATGCTTGAGGTCTTGATCCTAACCTTATAAATCTATACATGCCGCCTAGGATTAGGTAATTAATGGCTGATTCCTCACACCTTTCGTCTCCCTGACCTCGGGATGGGGCATTTCCTGAACTTTGTCTAAATTTTGTATCCTGGATCTCTGCTTGCGTCCTCAAAGTTCATGCCGACATCTGCTGGGCCGCATGGTCTCTGTTTTATGCCGAATCCAGTCCCACCAGAGCTGTCTCGCTAGCTTTCTTACATCCGCTAGGCGACTGAGGTATACTGACTCATTTGTGGCTCTTCCGCTGCTTCTTTTATCTTCCAATGCTTTGTTTGCTGTTCCTCCTCACTTTTTACCCTAAAGCCATGTTAATGCGATGATTCGCTTATTTATTTGAGCCACGTATCCAGCTCTCGCCTCAGCTGGCTTGCTTGTTGTCAGCCAGATGCGTTCGTCCCGCACTGTCTCAGCTGTCTTTGCTGGCTCCTTACCTTACATAGACCACTGAGGCTTAAAAGCCCGGTTTACAGCAGATTCACCCGTAGCATTTCTTCTAACCCTATCCAGACCACAGCTATTTCACATAACCCTCCCAAGCCTTACCATCGTGAGTGCATGCTAACTTGCATGGTTACCCTGTTCTTGATCCCACCTCACCCTGACCTTATGAATCTATGCATGTGGCCTGGGATTAGCTCAGTAACGACTGATTCATCACACCTTTCGTCTCCTTGGCGTCCGTACGAGGCTTTTCCCAAACTTTGTCGCAGAGTTTGTGACCTGTAACCCTGCTTGCCTCTTTACCCGTCACCCCACATCTGTTGGGCTGAATAGTCTCTTCTTTCAGCCAAATCCATTTTCGTCTAAGCTGTCTCGCGTGTTCGCTTACAGCTTTACTAACTCAGGTTTGACACTTCCACTGATCTTTTTATCTTCCCCTGCTCTGCTTGCTGTTGCTCCCCATTTTTGCTCTAAATCCATTAATGCAATGATAAACTCATCCCACTCTCACCTCACCTGGCTTGCTTGTTGTCAGCCTGATGCGTTCGCCTCGCATTGCCTTACCTGTCTATGCTGTTTCCTTACCTCGCTTATTAGGTTGAAGCTTAACAGCCTGGTCTACAGCATATCTTCTCGTTGAAATCTTTTTATCTTTTTAACCGTAACCAGGCCTTGGACTAACTTGATACGACCTGCTTATCTTACCTTGTTATTGCTCTGAAACTATTGGGCTCTAAGCGCGGTTCTGCCCCTAGCTACATGACACCTCTCATTTCTCTTTCTACTGTCCTGTGCTTCTTCCTAGAATGCTGTTGCTGACTTTGAGTTTCAAAACTCGGCTAGCACTTTTTTCTCACTTTTAGTTTGGTGGGATAACTTGTCGGTCTTTCATATCTCTTTGCTATAGACGCCAACCGCTTTGACGCGTAATTTCAGGGCAACTAGTACCTATACATTCATACCATTTCTAGGCTTTCCTATTGAGTTTTCATTTTTTCTTTCGCTTGTCACCGTCTTCGCTTTGTCCTCATTCATCCTCACATTTCTGCCTCTAGTTATTAAGCAACCTTCGCTCGCATAGATATTTTAGATGGTCGCAGAACACCAAATACCCAATATGTTCGTTCGCTCCATGTTTCATTTTTACCATGTTGTAACCTATATGACTTTTACATTCACACCACATGTTTTTCACATGTTTCCATGGTAGTGTCTGCTGCTCTCCTTTTCTTTAGTTTTCTCTTCTTTTTCCCCAGGCCTGACGTTATCAACAGAAACTTACGAAGGATCTTATCTGGCCTGTTCGTCGGCGACCGAATAAACCTACAAAAACAAAAGTGGATCAAATCAGATCACCAACACGCTCACTCCCATCCTGGTCTAATAGCAACGGACAATTTGATTGGATCCTCCAAGGCCTCTCTACTAAAATGCCTTCAAAATATAATGATTACCGCAACATACCTGAATCACTCCAGCCTACGCACAAAAGTGCGGCGCTACAATGTGAATGGTAAGTCGGTGGAGCGTCGTACGTAGGTGGTCCATAATGGGAGAGGAAAGCCTGAGCCAAACAGGTACTGAAGTAGTAGGAATAGGCGATGAAAGGAAGCGAGAGCTAGAGAGCATATTCAATGGTATTGTGGTTCATGGGGCAACGGGTATAAGAAATAACGATGTCGGCTTCGTGATAAGCATATAATTAAGCAACGTAGCCTGCTACTTGAGTTCTTAAGCACAAAGGTGCGGAGCTACAGTGTGAAAGATGAGCCTTTAGAGGACCGTATATAGGTGGTGCCTAGGAGGAGAGAAAAGCCAAAGCCAAACAGGTAAGAGAAGTAGTAGGAGTATGCGATAATTGAAAGCAGGAGTAAAAGAGGATATTCATTGATGTTTTGGCTGTTAGTGTAACGATTATTAGAGAGAACGAGGTCAACTTGGTGATAAGTATATAATTGGGCAACGTTAACTGGTACTTGAGGTCCTACGCAAGCCGGCTTCAACATCTAGATGGTAGCCAGGTACGTTAATGTGATTAGCCAGAAGCGGAAGCCTTGAGCTTTCCAGATGTGGGGATTTGTCGGAATGCATCAACCTTCTGTATCCGGTGGCTTATACCTATGTGGTGGAAGACAAAAGGGGTCGTTGGAGGAAGCAGATAGATAGAAATATTAGGAGTCTGGAAGGGGATAGTGTGGGAGGGTAACAAAATGCGATTATAATTTGTCTGTTCCATTTTTTAAAAAGCTCGTCTTCTGGACAGTTAGTATTCAGTAGCTTGGAAACTTGTGTGACAGAGATATTTACTTATACAGAAGCGGAGCTGGTTTGTATTTATAGGTGCCTTTATTGTGAGGGGTAATTTATTCCATATATGTGCTTATCGGTAAAGGTAGAAGTTGGAGCGAATACTACTTCGTGTTCTTTGTAGGATAATGGAGTTGGGTCCATCACGTAAGGGGTACGAAGTGTTGTATGAGGTTAAGACAGGGGTTAATGGGCTCCCATTGGGATTGTCAATAAGCACATATAGGAAAGGAAGCTTGGTTTTCGGTCGACGCAGCCATAGCTGGTTGAGCTTAAGTGTGTTGCATGGATCACGGTAGCTGAGACTTGAATGCCCCAGAAGATGTTTTGTGAGCGTGAGCTGAACTGTTTTGAGGGCTATTCTGTTGCATTTTCTTGGGTTGGTAAATACTATAAAGCAGTACTCTAGTAGAGGCCGCGCACCTGGTTTGTACAGCACAGTTATCGATCCTCGTATTGTCTTGGTTTTGAGATTGTATCCGTTGAGACAGCACGCTTTTGCTGCGGAATGAACTACTTGTTCCGCGAAGTTCAGCGAACAGGAGCAGTGAACGCCTAGGTCCGGCCCTGTTAGGCAGTTCTCTAACGGTGTACCTTGTAGCACTAAGGTATTGGGTGGCATGGTGCATCTGTATGTAAGGACATTGCAGTTTGCTGGCGTGAATGCCAACTTCCATGTGTCGCACTATGCAGCTAGATCTCTTAAGTCGTACTGCATATGGCGAGGGCGGGGTGGAATTTTGACGGATGATATGCTAAGGCATTTTTGCTGTAGTCGGCAAAAAGGTAAGGTGTACCATGTTTAAAAACCTGGACCACGACATTGATATATAGCATGAATAGTAGGGGCCTAAAACGCTTCCTTGAAGTACGCCATTTTTGACTGGTTTTGCTGGTGACATAACGTCCCCAGCCATTACTGCCTGTAAGCGTGATGTAAGATATGATGAGAACCATGTGTACAGCTGGTTGGAGATATCGTATGATGCCAGCTTCATCAAGAGTTCTGCAGGTGGTACTCAGTCAAAGGCTTTTGTCATGTCTAGGATGATGATGGCTAGAGCTTGCTTGTTGTCAATCTGTTGAGTTACGTGGTTGAGGAACGCAAATTGGCAGGTCTGACAGATTTGGGCGGCAGAACTCCATGTTGCTTTGATTGAGGAGGTTACGAGTAAGCAGGACGGTGAGCATGGCTTCTCTGAGTATTCGATTCTTTACTCTGGAAGCAATAGGTGTGTGGCTGATGGGGCGATAGTTTTCCATGTTTTGCTGACTGCCTTTTTCGTGTTTGGGGATGACGGTGGCATGTATTCATGTGGCTGGATACATCCCGTTTGTCGTGGAAAGCGTGAATAGGTTGAGAGGTAGAACTGGAATGACTTGGCCACCGAGTATCAGCAGTGTAGAGGGGAGACCATCGGGACCAGGATGTGAGGACAATTTGGGTGAGCTGATTACTCGAGTGATAGAAGGTAGGTCAGAGTTAACAGTGTTGTGTGAGTCATTGGTGCGCTCAGATAACACTACTGGTGAGTTCCCGTTAGCGTCAGTGAAAGAATTGCAAAAGTATCCGTTGAGGGTCTCACGTATTTTGGATGGATCGCTATTAACGGATGTGTCAGAAAGTTTCAGTGAGGCAACAGGCGTAGATGTTTGATTGCTTCTTTGTGGGAACAGTTGAGTGAGTGACTTGGTTTTTAGTTGGATTTAAGAGCATAATCTTCTACAGCAACCTTGGCTATTTCCTGCGCAGTTTGCCAGGTGTTTTAAGATTTCGTTAATGCGTACAAGGATGTGGAATTTTTTCGTTTTAGCCTACGGATGGCCCACTTTTGATCTTCCTGAGTACATCGTTGGCTTTCGCTGACTTCGCTGTCATCTTTAATCGGCATCTGCAAGTGCGTGAGGCAATCTTATCTAGACTGCTAGAGAAATTTATATATAAAATGTATGCGGCGGAGTCTACATCAGTAGCTAAAAAAGTTGTCCCAGTTCGCAGGTCGCACCAATATCGCAAAGCTGTCCCAGTTAATGTGGCTGAACGTTCGAAACTGTTTGATAGGACAAGACGTGACGCAAAGGGGAGTAGAAAGAGTAAATACGAGGTTGAATACCTTGTGGTTGCAGCCATGTATATTGTCTAGTATACCAGCGACTGAAGCAGAGACGCCCTGCGGAAAAATTAAGCCTAGTGTGTTAGGAAGCTTGGGGTAATCGTGAACTTGTTGGGTTCAGTTGTTTGAGTGGGCGGGGTCAACGAAACATCTGTATCTGAGATGGGCAACCTGGTCGTTCCAGGGGATAAATGGCACATTGAAATCTCAACACACTACCTTGTGGCGTTGAGGCATGAGGGAGAGTCCAGTAAAAAGATTAAGGAGTTCCTTAAAGACCGTATATATCGTATATGTCTTCCCACCGAGCGCCAAAGTATCCGCACTACAAGAGATCCGTGAAGACCTGAAGACCTTAAAGTCGTGGTGTCAAAATTGGCAAATGACTTTCTCTGCAGATAAATCTAGTATTCTGACCCACAAATGCTCCATATCGGACGGTGCGTTTACGTTGAATGGTACGCCTATCCAACTAAAAACGTTAGCTACTGACCTAGGTATTCGCTGTTCTATGATCCTCAACTTTTCAGAGAATGTGCAGTATCAGGTAGCAAAAGCACGCAGAATGGTCTTCCACATAGGCCGCCATATTAACTCGGCTGAAGCACGGTTGGAGCTTTACCGCAGTCATGTTCGTCCGCTGCTGGAATACTGCCCCTTCATCTTTAGTAATTTGCGGAAATCAGACCGCATATTGCTCGAAAAGGCTCAGCGGCGGTTTCCCAAAATAGTAGCCCCACAAGGCCTAGCGCTTAGTTACCTACAGAGGTGTAACCATCTCAAACTCCAGCCTCTATGGCTGCGGCGCATTATCTTAAGCCTGTACTTCTTACATAAGTTAATATACCAAACGGTGCACAGTGATATCCCCAGCCTGACAATGAGAAGAGGATCAGAATCCAACCTCCGACACAAGCACTGCACAGTTGCCCCGCTGCCAGCGAGGAAGAAACTACGTTCACGTTTCTTCCTTGTCGCTTATGTAAATATCTGGAACAAATTACCTTCACAGCTGCGGGAGATTCACAATCCACAGGCTTTCAAGCAGTAGGTACGAAAGTTTATGTGCCTGGATAACATAAGACGCCTTTCCAACATCTGTGATTCTGATGACAACCTTTTTGAGACCGGCCCCGATGGGGCATGGATCACATTTTGGTCAGCTCTGGCGCAACTTTGTATAGCGCTCAACTAGGCTCCATTACAGGAGCACCTTGGGCTCATAGGTCCTCCCCATACTTTGCGGTCCCTATCACACCACGTGAGAGATCTCGGCCCGATCAGTTGCACGCATCTTACAGATGTTAGGACTGCTAATCCGACCACAAAAGGTATTCAGCCTACCCCAGTAATAGCTGAGCGCTTTACTGGCTCCCACCGACACTTAGTTAAATGGGAAGTCTTGAAATAGTAGACACTACTGCAAAGGCAACCTGGAAACACTAATCTGTAGCTCAAATCCTTTGAAAGCGCCTTCTCGACGTCCAGTTTCTTACTGCTCAACAGATCAGCAATTAAAGCAGCCTTGTACTATTGAATGGGAGCATCGTAAGCCTGCAGGCACTGACCAGGTAGGATATTGCATAGCAATGGGGAAGCAATCCGACGGACAAACTTTACTTCACTTCTTCCTTCTCTTCTACACTTTGGTTCCTTCGTCTCCAACTTTACCCCTTAGTATTTTCCAAATACTTAGTCCACTTGGTCTCTTGCGAATACTTATACTTGTGACCCATGAGTCACGTCTACTAAAAACATTTTAACAACATTAACCCTCATGTGAAATGCCAGGTTCTAGCGTTGTTGTCCACACATATGGTGCACCCGTAAGTTACCATTTATCTGCCTAAAATAGTCGTATAAATTGCCTGCTTTATTGGTATTTCTACAGCCTACGTAATCGGCATCTACTAGTTGCCCATAACCGATGCCCTCCCCTCGGTTTGAGTACTCGCTACTTTACACCGCTGATTATATAACAGAGCCACCTACCCACCTCAAAGGCAATATCACCATAACATATATTCAGGCATTTACTCTCCACTTAAGCTTTCTTGGCCCGTACATTTAGTTTTATCTGAGTTATACGTACGCCTATCACTATCGTAAACGCTGGTAGACAGGCATTATGAAAAGCCAGATCATTTTCTTCAAACCTTTATGCTTGCACAACAATTTTTCCGGATTCCCTTTCACTGGCAAAAAGCTAACCATGCGGCAGTGAGGCCCCTGTCACCTGGAAAGCTAGACACCCAGATATTTTGACCACCACTTCTTCTTTCCTTGGCCGTTCGTACGTAATTTTAACCTTTACCCGGCTCCAAAGCCTACCATACGTAATGCGTAATGGTGGGTGAACAACCAGCTCCCACTTGTTTTCCGTCATCTTCTCTGCTTGCGTTATATTATTGTTCATTCACGTTGCCTGACAATGTGGAAGCTTCCCACCAGGAAACCTGCAAGTTAATAGCTGTTGTGATCTCCCAGGTTTCTATTACCTTACACTGGTGAATATCACTTGCACTTGCATCGGACTCCCAACCAAGAGAGTTAGAGCTCAAAATAGCAACGCGATGCAGAAATGGTGTGCTTTAACGCACGAGGCCCAATAATCCATCACAAATGAGAAAGTGCAACCTCTGTAAGTTGAGGTGATCATGCCTAACCAAAGCGGCATTCGTGGTATTTCCCACCTGAATGCATTTCGCTAATTTTTTGGACACCTATTTCTCTATTATCAATAGAAGACACCTCTAGCTCATTAGCATTGGTGGCACAACCATTAAGATATATAACATAACCTCAAAGTGCTGAAATTGATGATGTTTCTCCAGGGAACGATTGCGTTATTCTGGTCCAACACCACAGGCACTTGCATCCGACTCTCAGCTAAGAGAAATAGAGTTCTAAACTAGCAACTTAATGCACAGTTGTGTGCTTTAGCACCTGTGGCCCACTAATCGGTCATGCCTGAGATGGCGCAACCCCCAAAAGAAGTGGTATTCGTGTCTAACCAAAGCGGAACCCAAGGTGTTTCTCACCTGGACACATTTCGTGAATTTTCTCACATTAGTTTTTTTATTATCACTGGAAGACCACCATGGCTCATTAGTGCCAGTGATACAACCATAATGACGTATAAAATAGCCTCAAAGTTTCGAAACTGGTAATATTTCTGTAGGAAATGCTTGCGTCATCCTAGTTCAGACGGGGTAAATGAGTTTTATGTTCCCTTGTCTTATCCATATGGACTCAGCTCATGCGGCTTTGGTATAATTTCCGCATCCACATCGGAGCATTAAAAACGTTGAATTCCACATTCATAGTGGATTCTGCGGCCCAATATACTCTGAAAATCGCACATGGTCGCATTCTGGCTGTGGGCTAGCTACACCATATCCTGTGCTGTCCTACCTATATAATAATCCTTACAGCCTACCTAGTATTTCCCTAAAACTTTCCGTCTGTTTTCCCAACTTTTACTACGTTTACTGAGAAAGTATGCTTTTCGCCTCACTGCGTCATACTTCGCTACTGCAGCGAATTACACGTTATCTTAGGCATTCCCAGTTACTACACCATATTCGGAACTTATTACGCCTAGCCGTTTTTTGTATTATTTCTTTCTTTTTTTGTATCTGCTTCCAAAGCAGAACGTGAATTTAGCGGAGGCACGAAAATGGCGCTATCCGCAGCCGACCGCTAAAAATGCAAATATCTCCATAACCACTGCACCTAGCTTAATTATTTTACCTTTGTCGTAACCAGCGCCTAGAGTTTGTCCTAGACCGCCTATTGTTGTCCCGTTGTAGTTAACATTTCGGCTCCAAACGGCGTTGATTCCGTTTGTTTGGAGATTTACACTTTGAAATTCGCGCCAGGTTTGCGGTTCAGGTATGCTGTTGCTGGGCTATATTTTGGCTCCATTTTCCAATATTAGTGTATTTTCTAGTTAAGTGGGCCGGCCTTTCAGTCGCACTTTTCTAAGAAAGGCTAAATTGTTAGTCACTACTGTTATTTCCCTTGTTTCCACCCTCCACTTTTACGATCTAATTTTTGCTGCCTATTCTTTTCCATGAGCCCGCTACTAATGGATGCTCGAAATGCGGTGATGTGACCAAAGAAAATGGATCAAAGTTCCTCTAATTGATCGTTTACTAATGGAATCAGGCACCTCAAGGTTTGGCAGCGGTAGCCGGTGAAAAGCGCAGAATTCGTACATAAGCTACGGAGACCCAAACTTCAAAAATGTCGAGGCCTACGAAACGTTTGTATTTATCCCTGCTTTACTGTTCGGAAAGATAAACACGAGCAAAAGCAGTTGTTAACGATATTTCTTCGCCATGCATGAGCACGGATGTTATGTACGATTTGATCTGATCCCACGCAGGAACAGCATCCAGCGCTTGTCTAGAAATATACCTATATTTATTTATTTATTTACTTTTTTGCTGGATGGGCGTGGAGGGTTATATACGCAACCGATAAGGAGGTCAACTTGACCTCCTGTCGTCTGGATCCAGATGGAGTATTTGGGGTCACCTATAGATAGCAGCTTGAGGTCGGATGCACCAAAGGCGTCCCGGACATAGATAAGGCAGCCGCCACTACGATGGTTGTCTCGTCCGTTACAGAATGTAGTGTAGCCAGGGATGCCTAGTAGGTGGTCAGTGGCATTTGTGGGGTGCCACGTTTCCGTGATGGGAACCAGCTATGGATATGATAGTAGGATAAAGGGGCCAATTAGGTTCATCTTGGGTGGAATAGAGCACGCGTTGATAAGCAGCATGCTGTATGATGCAACGCAGGGAGAGTTAAAGGAGTTAGATTGTGCTAGGTATGTTGGACAATATAGTGCAACTGTCGCAGGGTACATGGAGGGGGTAAGAAAAGCTTGAGAGGGTGTTATAGAAATGTGAGCAGGAAGTGGGTGAGTAGGTAGCTGTTGGTAATCGGTCGCTAAAGAGGCTTTGTTAGTATTGTTGACAGTAGAACCTGTCCGAAGGGTTGAAGCCAACCGTGCGGGGTTAGTTGCAGTGAGCATATGAGTTGTTGGAGGTAACAGAGGGCGGGCGCGAACTCTTGGTGGAATGGGCGAGGTGGGTCGTGTCCTTGAATTAGATCCGTACAGCCCACCCGGCCCTGATGGATTGCCTCCTTTGTTCCTCACGACTGTAGCGGAGTACATGGTTTCATCCATATGTCAAGTTCTTCGTCGCTCACTAGAAGAGTGCCGTCTTCCGTCAGTTTGGAAAGTGGGTATCGTCAAACCAATTTACAAAGGAGGAGGTTGACATGCTCCAGCCAATTATCGTCCAATCTGTTTGACGGTACTCGTGAGTAAAGTTATGGAACGGATCCTAAAACTGGCTGTTAACCTTCATCTTTGGGGACAGAATGTCAGTTCTCATACTCAGCATGGATTCCAAAGAAACAAGCTCCTGGACTTCGAAATTAATTATTGCCGAGGAGACCTGTGCAAAACACTAGACGCTGCCAAACGCCTGGGGGTTGTATTTGTTGACTTCAGTAAAGCCTTTGCCAAAGGCTAGCATGCACGGCTTCTGATGGAACTCCAAGTAATCGGCATTTCTAGTATCCTCCTGTCTTGGATCCCCGACTTACTGAACAAACACTCCATGCAAGTGAAAGTGAATGGCACATTTCCGCCCTTGTTCTTATGACGAGTGAGGTCTCTGTCCTCCGTCCCGTGCCATTTATTATTTTCATGAACGACTTACGGTCCACTCTTTAGACGTATTGCCTAACCTATGCTGACGACCCAAAGCTGGGGATGGAAGTCTCCAACCTTGAAGAAGCTGACAGATTACAAACTACGCACAATCTACTCCATTACTGGACCTAAAAGTAGCAGTTGCCCGTAAATCGTGATGAATGCTGTGTTCTCCTCGTTGGCGTGTTTAACATATTTGGAACTTATCACGTTGTTAGTTCCTTGAGCTGAAGCGAAACCCAAGAGAGAGATCATGGAGGGACAGTGTCGTTGGACCTTAAATCTATTCAAGGCCCCCAGATGAGTGCACAGCGGCCTACGGTATGTTCCATTATATGTGTAATGGGTTTTCTGTCCCGACGCTGGGGCTTTTCCGAGTCCTCTTTGGCTCACACGTTCATCCGATTTACGAATAGAGCTATTCGCTGCCTATCCTCACACCAAATCCGAATGAGATATAATAGAAAAGGTTCTACGGCGTGGATCCAACCCCGTCCCTGAGTTGCGAGACCTGTATTATCCAGTCGGACTTCAACGACTGAACTTGTTCTCTCTCGGTTACCTCCGTCCCCTCGGCGATTTACTATTCACCCCACGTATTCTCAGAGTAGAATTGGCGTGTGAATTACGACCCTACTTTCTACGCAACACCTAGAGTCCGACACGAAGTCAAGCTTGAAACTGTCCAAACCGAGGAATCTCAGGGTGCGCCTCAATACTGTCTTATCAACCCGCGTAGTGAATGACTGGAACCGGTTGCCGGAGCCTATCGTTTGTGCTGAGACAGAGGGAGGTTTCAAACAACTGTTGGATTCTCACCTAAGTGCACTAGGATGCGACTGTCTCTACTAAAGCTAACGTGATATTTGCGGAACTTTGCTCTGCATGACCCACGCCAACACCACAATGATCTGGTAGTGACGGAGCTGACCAAGGGTATTCAGCCTGCTTGCAATCCTGCAATGCTCCAATCTCTTCGTGCTCGTGAAGTCTCGCACAGCGCCAACGAACCGTACTATTAATGGACCATTTCGAAGTGGAGCAGTTCATTGTTTTTGTGTAGACTTGCGTTGATCTGCTGAGTGCAAATTTGGGAAACCGACACATTTCGGGTTTTATCTGATTGCCACCCTCGTGGACCGCATTGTAGATTATCGTACCCCAGTTCACGCTTGTTTGCCTCCCCAAACGTTCTTCTTGTTGGTAAAAGCTCCCATTTCAAGTCGTCCTCGGACCTAGTAGACGAATTACCTGTGTTTGTGGTGAAGCGAGTTTCTAGGAACTAGGCACCGGAACTGCGGGTAGGACGCAAGTTGACATCTGCAGTAGTGGGTTCCACGGGGTCTACCTTGTCTTGGATAAACAGCAGTATGTCATCCTTGATTTTTTACCTTATAACTGCTGGCAGTAAAAGTGACGATTTTGAAACATTGGTGGATTAACTAATTACTCACTATCTTTGTTTAGTTCTTTAGAGGGGAAGTTTACCAAATTGCCTTAAGTCTTGAACGTGCAGGAGTGCACGGAACAAACGTGGTTGCAGATATCTACATGAATACCAAGGTTTAAAAGGATTCCATAACACTTAAGACGACCATTGAAGCTGATAAACCTTCCGACGGTATATTGAGCTAGGCTATGGGTGGGGTAGGTTCTCAAACTGATGTGTCTGCAAAGGAAAGTTGCTTAAGATAAAAAAAGCAGCCAGTGCGACCAAGCGCATTCCAAAGGACGCCACGGTGTGCTCTGGCGATTCTCCGTTCCGAAAAACGGAGGCAGCCAATTCTTCCAAACGTTGGCCGGAATCCCCAATATGGACTGGCTGACCGAACAACCTCTTAGTGGTGTTAGCAGGGTTGTTCGGATTTAATCAGTTCCAGCAAATATTTTGGTGGCAGTGTTCCAGGAGGTGACGCATTTTCATTTGGCAAGCAATCTCTCTATAAAAAGCTACAAAAATCTGCGCAAGAAAACTGTGACGTGGCGGATGTGCCGCGGCAAAACATAAAGCCACCGGCCAAGCTTACGCTGACAAGCCTTGCAAATCCACCGGTGTCAAACATTACATCAGACACCGGCGAGAAGATTGAACTCGTTAAAAAGAACAGAAAAACATTTAAAAACACAAACAACCCCCCTATATACATGCTTCGTTTATGGATCTACACATATGAACAATCTATTATACTATAGCACATTTCTAGTTCAATTGTTGTGCTATTACTATGGTTATGCCCTTAAAGAGGTGCCTCGTATGACCAAAAATAAAAATGTTCTTTATATTTTTATTTATCTGTTTTTGCTACAAAGGTGGAAATGAAGTCGGGCGCTGCGCCGTCCACTACTATATTGACGCCTGCAGTAAACACCCTTTGTCGTAGCGGTCCAGTTGCTGACAGCAACACTATCGGTTTGAATAACGCCGTCCTCTGCGGCCCTTCCAAACTATCGCATGCTCGACGATCTGCACAGGTTCAAACTTTGTGTTTCTAACCTACTTCCACCCGGGGTTCCTGCGGTTACCATTAGGCAACTTACTACGCACCCTTCTACTGCGCGTGGTCCTGTGTACACCGAAGGGAGGCAAGGCTTTTTGTGTTTCACGTTTAATCGAAAGGCTTCCGGAGTGAGTATACAGCTAGACCTATGTTTAGCCGATGGGATAAAGCGTACCAAAGCAATCAAAAACCATGAAGCGCGTCGAGAAGCTAGTGTGTGAGGTTTATGTTTAGTGGGTTTTTGGGTTTGTGCCGATGGTCCACTTCCGCCCTACCAGAAACCATACTGGTAGCACACGACCGGGAGATTTCCATATTAGATGCTACCAAGTATTTGTCAGTAATGTGCCTGCGAAACAGGATGTTTGATGTTGGGCCCTAATAGACAGCTCCTATTCTAATATACTCGCGTTCACTTAAACAAGTTGTCTTCCAACGGTATGGACAATGAAGAATGCGTTCGTGTTACGCAATGCTAGGTGCTGACCGCCCATCTGACCGCCACAGTGGTGGACATGCCCTGTACACCAGATGTGATGTAAATATCCAAAAAGATACTTTCAACTAAGCTGATAGAACCGTTGACGCCCTTTCCTTGAAATCTGTGCTGCGTCAACGCAGTTTAAATTTGCGTTGCTGCATAGGGGCCTTGATAGCACTTTCAGCAGATCCAGTAACTTCAGCTGCACTAACTCTGCGCACAGATGTTTGGTAATGGGGGACCTCGACTTCCCTAAATTAAATTGACATGAACTATCCTAAGAGGCAGCTGCAAAATTGTCGGCTGCTGAGCTTGTCGACTTTACACTGGAAGTACCCTCACACAATTTTCGATCAACCCGCTAGGTTTGTGGAGAGTCAGGCACAGTGTCGCTTGGACCTAAAGTTCGCAGTCAGTGGACTTTGTGCTCGTCCTTGCGTATGGTCCGATTTGGAAGCCAATGACCATATGTGTTTGTCACTCAATTGGGCTTTCATTAGAGACTACCATCCACGCAACTTCAAATTTCCGAACAATTGGCGTGCCGTCTTTAAGTCTATTAGAGCCAAGGCAGTAGGCTCAACATGAGCTTGCCTAATGATAATATGTAGACGGCTTGCGATATGTTCCTCGTCTCTAATATATCCCATACCCACAGCATCTTTAAGGCGATGCAGTTTGCAAAGTCATAGCTAGCATGGTTGGGCACCGTTGAACACCAGGTAATGAATAGACGGGCGAGCTGCTGGCAGTTCTATCAGACAGCGTCCTCAGAGTGTACTTTCTGGCGCTACTGTGAACCGCGCAACGCATGCAGTTGTCACCTCCGCGGTACTAGACTTTGCAATGAGGAAGCCAACTCTGCCACCGCAAACCCAAAACAATTTTTGGCTAGCTATCCTAACAACCTCCTCGTATAACTAGCTGGGTGCTTTGGATTTACCCCGTCCAAGCAAATAGTTCGGCGACAGTGTTCCAGGACATGGTGGGGTTTCCTGTAGCGAGCGTTCGCCATATAAAATGTTACACATGTTCATTGAAACACACAGTGATGTGACGGTTGCGACTCACCACCTACCAAATTCACCCCTTACTTACCCGGACAACTGCTTTAAGTCCCCAAAAGCAAGCATCCACGAGCGACACAAAGAGAAATGCATAAATGCATTTACAAAACGCACAAACAGGTCAATACACCTACATGCACAGTGCATACATGCATATATCAACATACGTGACAAACCGATCGTTTCGTTGTACAGTAACCGTTCATATTTTGTATCCTTACTATAAGCACGCCCGTGTATTCATGTCTAGCTTTGCCAAGAATAAACCTTTAACTAAACAACTAAATAACTAAACATTTTATTCTCAATTTCATCGAGGCACACCAACTGATTTATTCATGTATGGCGATCATAGTAACGTTGGCTCATCTATGTCGGTGTTATTTAGCACCGAAGGCGTCACTGCAAACACTGATCACGAAAACGTCTGTCTACTCCTTGTGCAACATTACGAAGCTTTTGTTTGGGCACCGCAGCTTCTGCATATCGACTAAGCGGTGAGAATCCTAGAGACTCTTGCATAACTGACTTCTACCTTTTGGAGACACAAGTTCTACACCTTCTTCAGGGCTAAATCTTACTAAATCTGCTGCACTGGATGAGATTCATCCAAAGCTTCTGTACGTACAGGCAAAGAGGTATGTGGCCCAGTTACACGTTTGGTTTAGTTTTAGCTACACAGCTGAACCTTGCCTAAGGCGTGCTGAGATGCTATCGACTGCCCGGTTTTTAATCATAAGGATAAACATCTCCCGGTTAGGCTAAGAAGCGTACTGGTCAAGATCTTGCTGTAAGTATGTTGGGTGTTGATAAAAAATCAGCTGCGAGCGTTTAGTCTGCTCAGTTCACTTCAACATTGGTCGCTCCTGCAGGACTGATTTGCTAGTTGCACGCTAATGTTTAGCGGATGATGTGGAACGGAAGCATGCAGTAGATGTGCTGTTTATTGACTTCTCCGAAGCGCTTGACACTTTATCGTCTTCTGATTCCGCTATAAAGCTTTGGCCTTAAGGCATATCATGGCTTGCACTGTAATGGATCTCTACATTCCTGAAAGGGTGAGATGCGTATTCGTGTGAAGTTTTGCCGGCCCGTCCGTCAACCAGTCCTTAGTGGTACGGTGCATGGCCCAGTGTTATTTTCTCCGTAGGTCCTCTTGGGCTGCCTGAACCGCTGGGCGTACCATCGGTCATGTTTGCAGATAATTCAGTTTTGGCATACGGTGTTTGCCCTCGATGGAACAAAATTTCGCAACGGGCTCTCGACACTCTTTGAGATTGGGCTGCTCTGTGCCAGATGCCCATAAATTATGGAAGGTGATTTGTTTGGCGAGCAGGGCCTACTGGCTTCCAAGCACGCTAACTGTTTGGCGGAAACGAACCACAGCACGTTTTCCAAACCATCGCAATGAGGCTGGACCTTACAGTGGTGCGATGGTTTGTGTGCCTCAGCTATCCATTGAGCTATGCTGGGTGGTGCTTTCGTGCACCATCAGAACCACTTATACCAGATTGCTCAATGGTTAGAGGCCAGACAAACTCAGCCTCCTGGTCTTCCAGGTTGAGGGTTGGAATGAGGGTGGCACCTAATCCCTTATTAATGGCTCTCTGTAGCCTAACGCCAAACCCGCTGCCTTGCGGTCAGGTCTTTGAACCAAAGGCATTGGTTGAGAACCCTAATCGTTCTCCCGTCTAGGCCTGGGCAACCTGACAGTATCCTGCCCACGCAATACGATGAATCTTTCTTCAAACCAATTCTTGATGCTGTGGCATCTACAGAAGACAATCAACGGTGCCCTAGCTCCTGCATTGAGCAGGGTTGATAGGATTTTAGATGCTACGGCTCAGGCCTTCTCATCTTCTTATTCCCCACTTACGCTTTTTCACCCTTACCGTCCCGTTCCAAATTCACTTTTATCCCCCTGTTTTGACCCCCGATTATTGGCCTCCCCCAGCATGCTATACTAGGCATTTATCTTTTAATTTCAACTCACATGTGAACGCGGAGCGTCACACCTCTATTGTCGACAGGCCCATGTCCAAGCAAGTGGTCCATTCCAGTTCATCGACTTGCATTTGGAGCCCTCGATCCCCCTTCAGATTGGCATGCCTCCATGTTCGCACATTACTACAGATCGGTCAACAGACAGCACTTGCCCGAACATTGGGGACCCTCTCGATCTATATCTGCTGCTTATTGGAGACCCGCCTGCAAAACTCGAGCTCTGTGCTCACTCTGCGATCCCATTCAAGTGACGCAAGCAGTGTTTCCTTATTGCGCTAATCCGGTGACGATGCAGCTTCGAGCACCGACCAAGCTGGTGTTGGCCTTGCCCTGAGTCCCCGGGCTGAAGCTGCTCTGGTTGATTGGATTCCAGTCAGTAGCTGGATGTGTGCAGTACGATTGGCTGGCTCGTTCAAAGCTTCATATTCGCGCGGGACTAATAGTAGTCTATAAACCATCGCTGCCTGCGCACCCACAAACTTTAGCGATGATTCGGTAAAGAACGACTTTTACCGCCGATTGACCCAGCTCCTTCGTTACAGAAGAAGCACGGACACTGCTGTGCTGGCTGGGGATTTGAACGCGCAAGTTGGAAATCTGTCTACTGGTGAAATGCATTTGGGTGGTCAGCATGGTGTAGACTCCCGTAATGATAACGGTGAGCGGTTAATTCATTTGTGTGAAGATGCTCGCTTATTTCTTGCGAGCACTAACTTTCGACACAGCACCCGCCGGAGGGTGACTTGGCGCCCACCAGCCTCGAACCAGCTATGGACGCAAATCGATCACATTGCGATAAGTTACCGATGGAGAGGCTGCATCCAGAACTGTCGCTCGATTTGGAGCACATGTGTGGACACAGATCATGCACTTGTATGTGCTGACATGCGGATGCGTTTTGGCGGATGCCCACGACGACGCTGTGTGCGCATTGACACCAGCCAACTAAAAAAGCTAAAAGTTCTAAATGCGTATCAAAGTACGCTGAAATGCGAGTTCAGTAAGCGCTCACTGGCGACAATTGATGGTCACTGTTCACATGACATATACCTTGACCTCGACCGCGCGAAGTTTGAAATTGTTCGTTTTCGACTTTTTGTTGGTTATTCTGACGTTTTGTTACTATTCAGTGGAATAGTTAGACTACCTGTCTTGTCATACCATCTTGTTTCTAGGGAGAATTAACGTGGGCAATAGTGTTAGAGTAAACACTGATAACCGAACCTGACTTACCACTCTCCCGTCAGATCCAAGTAAGACAATGCGAGCAAGGCAGTCTGTGCACAGACCTGCTAACAAATTGGCCAAACCAACTAAGCCACAACCTGATAATACTCACGCAGCCCCAACTTCTGACTGCAGAGTAATCCTATCAGATCCACTGAAAGAGGCACATGATAAAATTAACTTTCTTGAGATCGAATTGAGCGCACTCAAAAGCAACATCTCTGTACTGAGCGAAACTATATCAAAAATGATGCCACTAGCTCAGCTCTCGGGAATCACACAGACCAATGATGTGAATGAGCTCAAACTAGCAGGGGAGCTACTTACACACATTGCTAGCGAAGTTTCCGAACGAATTCGCCGTACAAATAACGTAATGATCTTCAATGTCCCCGACAAAATCAAATTAGCGAAGGTGAAGCGCTCGCTCACCAATCTCTGTAACATGACTCCCGACTCCTTCGAAATTAAACGTTTACGAAAAACACCCAAATGTAAATCGTGCCCTATACTTATCACTTTTAGAGAACAAGTACTGGCCAAGAATTTAATAGCAAAACGATTCGTTCTGCGAGAGTCAGCCAATTTGGGGCCTATCGTGATCAAACCGGACAAAACACCTCTGCAGAGAGCATTTGCCTCAACCATTAAACTTCCGCCTAGGCAAAGGGCGGAAGGTTCCCCCACCGCGACTGGACTTGCTACCTCACTCCCAGTAGACCTTGATCTGTCACAACAGCACGTGGACCCAAACGTGAAAAAGGCCTACAGCTCTGAACTAACTTCGTCCAGCAGAGTGAAGACGCTAGCCCTTTCGGTATTGCAATATGAAGCTGCTGTCGGTCAAGCCGAGGCTGAGGTAGATAAACCGAACGATTCCGACATGTGTGACACTGATAACGAACCTCAGACAGATGAAGTTATCGGTAACACATCCAATGAACCTATGACAAGCACTCCACTGACTATTAAGGAACTCTCACGCAACCGCCCAAAACGAAGGCGTATCAAAAAGCCTGCCTCTTGCAACTCCGACGTGCCGAGACACCAACCCGGAGAACGTCCAAAGGAAAACAGGCAACCCCCACCCTCCGCGCTACCTAACAAGTGTTCATCTCAGAACAGACAGATGGCACCTTTGAAGGCAATATCTAACAATTATGTACCACTGTTGGAGACCACGACTACCAACAAACAAATGCCGCCCCCAGGAAGCAATACTTGCTTCCAACTCCAACTGCTCGCTATATAAAAGCCAATGTCCTCAGCCACAGCCAGAACATGCGCTACTCCCGCCCCGCTCCCGGTAGCGCTAACGCGAGCAACACTACTGCCCCACTTCACCGCCCTCAGCCCGACCATTCTTTTAACCCTAGGTTGTCCAATACAACACGGTCCGCTGGTGAATCCACACCTTACTCCCTAAGGCCGCAATTTCCGCGACGCTATCAAGCGGACAGTAACTATAATCAACTGCAGGTACCCCGCTACAAACCTGCTTCTTATAGAACACTCCGCGAAATAACGAAACACACCACCCCACCCTCGCCTGCAAAGATTAACCACCCGCGCCCTATAAGCCCAATTATTACTGAACTGCCGAACACGTCAGTACGCATCCCAGCTCCTTTTTTATGGAATATGGCGGGCTACGGCTCGCCACAACTCACGAGACTGTTAGACGAGGCTGCCCTCTACCATCTTTACAGGCTCTTAAACATCCCACCGATGCCTTTGAGCAATCGCTGCCCACCCCTCCAACAACTCATGTAGTCGTCAGCTCATTAAAAGCTAATTCCAGAAATAGCATGTATTATCAGTCCCTATCTCCCCAGGAGAACATGCTCAAAAGTTCCCCCGCTGCGCAACTCAACGACCCCGGCTTAACTGCAACGCAAGTTTTGCTTCCCCTGAGACACTTCCTGCCACACCTACGAGCTTGTCTTCCACGCATCCAACCGACGACCTAACCAGGAGACTCACCATTGCACGCAAACACGCCATCAACCGTCTCCGAGTCTTGGAATGCGATACAGACACCGCAGTAACCAACCCACAACTGGCAGAAATATGCCCCTCAGGACTGCACGCCCACTGTACTCCATCTTCCACTGCCTTCGTACTACATAACCCCGCCAATACCTTAGCCATCGCCAATAACCTTCCCCACACCCACAAACCTGTCTCCTCTGTTTCGTTTCAGCGTGGCAACCAAGCAGTCCCACTCCTTCAACCCGACCTGCTCTATGATGACGCGGACAGTAAGATTCTGTCTGACCTCTGCAACCTTATAACTCTTATCACTCCTTCTGAGACAACAGCAACTATGCCCACGCACACCACTCAGATTAATTCTGTCTCTGATAATGCAGCAGATGCTCACTTCTGCAATGAGGCACTCACTCTACTTCTCATTAACGCAAGGTCCATCAAACATAAGATGCACCTTATCAACCCTGTCATTATCCTATCCACCCCCCAGGTAGTGCTCATCACAGAAACGTGGCATGATGCTAACACTCCCGATGCTCATCTGCGAATCCCGGGCTACACCTCCTTCAGCAATGGACGTACCAACCACCGAGGTGGCGGATGCCTCATTTACGTGCGTGACGATTTCGGGGCGCCATCGTTTCAAGAACTTTCAATCGGCCCTCTGGAAGACTCGGTTTGGATTCAGACTAGTAGGGGGCAGCACGATATCTTAATTGGCTGTCTGTATAATCCTCCACATACTAACACAATCGGTATACGCAATCTAGTGGAACTCTTCACAGAAGTATCCCTATTGCCTACTCACTATAAGATAATCGGTGGTGACTTTAACATGCCACAAGTGGCCTGGCAAACGCAATCTGCGCCACTCAAATACCGTGCCTTTGTGGACACCACATATGCATTTGGGTGGACTCAACACGTGCATGCACCCACTAGGCACAATAACACCTTAGATTTACTTTTTACCAACGGAGTTGCACATGCATCTGCTAACGTGCTTGATAATCTCCCTGGATGCGATCACAAAATAGTAAAACTATCTTTCCAACTACCCATCACTCGTCCCCCAGTGGCTAGAACAGCGTGTTCTGTTCGGCCCTTCAAACGCATCAATTGGACAAACTTTGCTCTACTTCTGAGATCCATCAGCTGGGATGCATTCTTTCTGGCTACAGATGCGGGCACTGCCTCTTCTGTACTATATAGCAATCTCACTTACTGCCTAGATATACTTGCACCTATAACGAAACAAAAAGCAATACAGTCACCGCAGGACGCAGCTCCCCTCGCAAACTGCTCGTCAAGCTCAAAAAGCTACGTTCGAAGTACAGCAGGACCCAAGATTACTTCCTGCTTATTCGCATCAATGAAGTCCTGTTGGAGTGGAGAAATTCACAAACTACCACAACTCTGTCCGAAGAACAAACTGCCCTAAACTCCATCAACCGTATCAAAGCCCTCAATTCCCTGATGAGGCGCAGAAGTAACCCCGCCTCGAATTCCATTAACTCGATTATTCGTCCAGACAACTCAGTTACCAGTAACCAAGCTGAAATATGTGAGGTCATGAACCGCTACTTCTGCGACTCTTTCACCTCTGCTAACCTGACCCTGCCCCTTAATATTCCTAGTTGCACCCATGATACTTTACGCGCAGTACCATTTGACCTGCGTACCATTACTCGAGAAGTTCAAGCCCTCAAATTATCCTTCCATGCCGGACCTGATGGCCTCCCATCGGCTCTGCTAATTCTAGGTGGCGTGGATATAGCCGTCCTCCTTCTTAACATCTTTACTCTTTCCATGAAACACGGAACATTTCCCTCCGCCTGGAAACATGCTGTAGTCATGCCAAGACACAAAAGGGGAAGCCGTCAAAACATTGAAAACTACCGACCCATTAGTCACACCCCATTCGCTTCACGGGTGATGGAGAGGATCGTCAAGGAAGAGCTCCTACGGTTCTTGACACATCGTAACCTCATCAACAAATCCCAACATGGATTTCTCCCGTCTAAATCCTGTCAAACATGCCAGCTGGAGTTCCTGAACAATGTTACCGCCATGGTTGATTGCAGGAAAGCTCTGATCATCATCTTCTTGGATATGAAAAAGCGTTCGACCGAGTTCCTCACAATGGACTGCTAACTAAATTGGCTTCTTACGGTATATCGGACCAGTTGCATTCCTGGTTCTCTTCTTATCTCTCCTGTCGAACACAATCGGTGAGACTAGGAGACTTCGAATCCTCACCGAAACCAGTTACAAGTGGTGTGTTCCAGGGAAGTGTACTGGGCCCTATACTCTTCCTACTTTACATCAACGACGTATTTCAAGTCTTTGAATATGGAAAGGCGTACCTGTTCGCCGATGATATCAAAGTCGTATTCTCCTTTGACCCGGGTAACCTAAGGAGCGGTCTCCTCAATATTCAAAATGACCTTAAAGCACTAGACTCTTGGTGCAACACATGGAAGCTTGACTTCTCTCCTACAAAGTGCAGCGTTCTGTCGTACAGATGCACTGTGCCACCTAGTGCGCTAACCCTGAATGGCGTCTCACTAGCCATCTGTCAAACCGTAAGGGATCTCGGAGTACACTATTCAAGCTCACTAAATTTCTCAGAACAAGTTAGCTACAGTGTAGCGAAAGCCAGATCCCTCATTGGTCATATCTGCAAAAGAATGCTCGTAACAGAATCCAGACTCACTCTATACAAGGTATGCGCTAGACCTCTTCTGGAATACTGCTCAATAATATTTACCAACTCCAGAAAGAGTGACCGAATAGCAATTGAGAAAGTACAACGCTCATTCACAAAGCGCCTGCTTTACCCTTCCACTCTCAACTACCGTGAGCGCTGTAAGCTCCTTGGTCTTGAACCTTTATGGTTACGAAGAATGAGACTCAACCTCACCTTCTTATTCCAGACGATAAACAACCCAAATACGAACCTTGAAGGACTTATCCAACAAAACGAAGACTCTCGGTATCCCCTCCGCCATAGACCCTTAACCATTACCCTGCCCACAGCCCGCACTAACTTGCGTAACAACTTCTTTCTCTACAGATTCGCTCGCGTCTGGAACAGGCTACCATTACAAGTAAGGGCATCCGAGAATACTGCACAGTTCCGATCAGCCCTACATAGACACCTTGCTACCCTGCCTACATGCGAGCTCTTTAACACCAATATACCGGAGGATGAACTTTGGGAACATGGCCCACAGCATCTCTAAGTCTGAAAACCCACAAAAATTCGGAAACAGGACCTACCAAATAACCGTCCTTTACTCTCTGGGACTGTCCACGTCACAAAACATAACTCTTAAGATCTGCGCACAGTTGCTCCATTGTCTCGCTCGTCTGTTGATTTCTTCATCGAAACTGTAGGTATCCAGTAGTGGTCAAACGTCTTAATGACATGGCTACACCAGCCACTGATACATCCTTTTCTAGTGCCACTATCTATGCATAGAAGCAGCTAGTCGTCATAGGCTCCATTCAACTTCGCGGATATCCGGAGATCTCTAGGAGTTGCTCCTTTCTTACAATGTTCATTCTTGGATTGTTTGCGTCACAGCTCTGCTTGTCTCTCTTCCCTCCCGTAGCGCGACGTTATCCGTCGTTCATCTTACTCCCGTCAACTCTTCTTGATAGCAGCTAGTCATTGTTGGCTCCATGTAGCTTGCAAGAAGCCACTCCCTGACACTCCAACCTTCATTTTCCTCTGCCGTCCGTCTCTCTAAGCTTCGCTCGCATGTTGATTTATTCAGCGAAAATATAGTTATCCAATAGTGTTCAAACGCCTTAATGACATGGCTACACCAGCCACTGATACATTCTTTTCCAGAGCCACTATCTCTGCTTAGCAGCAGCTAGTCGCCATAGCTTCCACTTAACTTTGCGGATATCCGGAGCTAGCTCCCTTCTTACCATGTTCATTCTCTTGGATTGTTTGCGTCACAGCTCAGCTGGTCTCTCTTCCCTCCCGTAGCGCGACGTTATCCGTCGTTCATCATACTCGCGTTAACTCTTCTTGATAGCAGCTAGTCATTGTTGGCTCCATGGAGCTTGCAAGGAGCCACTCCCTGACTCTACAGCCCTCATTTTCTTTTGCCGTCTGTCTCTCTTAAGCTTCGCTCGCATGTTGACTCCTCCGTCGAAACTGTAGGTATCCAGTAGTGGTCAAACGTCTTAATGATATGGCTTCAAAAGCCACTGATACATTCTTTTCTAGAGCCAATATCTCTGCTTAGCAGCAGCTAGTCACCATAGCTTCCACTTAACTTTGCGGATATCCGGAGCTAGCTCCCTTATTATAATGTTCACCCTCTTGTATTGTTCGCGTCACAGCTCAGCTGGTCTGTTGTCATATTATGTGCCACCGTAGGATACACTAGTAATTAAAGGCTTAATCTGAACTCCATTGCTGGTCACTCTTCCCTCTCCTAGCGCGCCGTTGTGTCGTTCGTCCTACTCGCATCAAGTCTTCTTGATAGCAGCTAGCCATTGTTGGCTCCATGTAGCTTGCATGGAGCCACTCCCTGACTCTACAGCCCTCATTTTCTTCTGCCGTCTGTCTCGCTAAGCTTCGTTTGTATGCTGATTTCTTCATCGAAACTGTAGGTATCCAGTAGTGATCAAACCTATTAGTGATATGGCTACACCAGCCACTGACAATCTTTTCTAGAACCACAATCTCTACTTAGCAGCGGCTAATCGCCATAGCTTTTATTTAACTTTGCGGATTTCCGGAGCCCGCTGCCTTATTATAATGTTCACCATCTTGGATTGTTTGCGTCACAGCTCAGCTGGTCTGTTGTCATATTATGTGCCACCGTAGGATACACTAGTAACTGAAGGCTTAATCCGAACTCTATTCCTGGTCACTCTTCTCTCTCCTAGCGCGTCGTTGTGTCGTTCATCCTACTCGCATCAAGTCTTCTTGATAGCAGCTAGTCATTGTTGGCTCCATGTAGCTTGCAAGGATCCACTCCTTGACTTTCCAGCCTTCATTTTCCTCTGACGTTTATCTCGATAAACTTCGCTCGCATGTTGATTTCTTCATTGAAACTGTAGGTATCCAGTAGTGATCAAACGTCTTAACGATATGGCTTCAACAGCCTCTGATATATTCTTTTCTAGAGCCAATATCTCTGCTTAGCAGCAGCTAGTCACCATAGCTTCCACTTAACTTTGCGGATATCCGGAGCTAGCTCCTTTCTTACAATGTTCATTCTCTTGGATTGTTTGCGTCACAGCTCAGCTGGTCTGTTGACCTATCACCTGAACTATCACTTACCTTCACTGGCCTGTTGATACACTCAGCGACCCTATAGGCATACGCTAGTGACCAAGCGTCTGATTGGATTGGCTACATCTGGCCACGTAATCTCTCCTAGCGCCACCATCTGTCGGTCGTC
Organism: Dicrocoelium dendriticum; assembly: GCA_944474145.2. NCBI lineage: Eukaryota > Metazoa > Platyhelminthes > Trematoda > Plagiorchiida > Dicrocoeliidae > Dicrocoelium > Dicrocoelium dendriticum. Next base: position 138,313,363 of record OX104066.1, on the reverse strand, counting down.
GTAAATTCGGCATCTCTGTTCAGAAGTAGCTAGTGGCCATTGGCCCCATGCATATGCGATGATTTAATGCTTGTTAGGAGCCACTCCGTATCTCAATAACCTTTATTCCTCTAGAATATCTGCATCCAATCCTTCCGCTGCCCTGCCACCAATTAATCTTTAGGACTCTCGCGGCAACCTATGTATTTTCGCTTATTATGCGCTCCCTCTCGGATTACGCTAACTACGTGCTGTTCATGCACCTGACAATCACTACCATTATTCTAACTCTCCTTGCTCTATCCCTACGCAATTATTGGCTCCTACTAAACGGATACTTCGTACTTTACTTACTTGTACAACGATCTTGTCTCTACGCAGGCGTTAGCAATCCACCCATACGGCTAATGATTCTGTAGGATATTCAAAAGACATTTTCAGCATAATTATTGTTGCACAGTGTACATGCTTTTGTCTCAAGCCCAAATGTTGTAACTTAAGACATTAACAATGTTCAACTCCATGCCTGTTCTTGCGGTCTTCTCTCGGTTGTCCCTCACTTTCCCTTTTCTCTGAGGTCCGGGACTTCTTGGAGATTTGGGATTGGACTGAGGAACAGTTTTGGCCCAAGACGGACGCAACAACCCACATGGACCTACCTGGATCATGTTAGAACTCCGAAAGGACCGAACTACAATCACCAATCAATCAGGACCTTGCCGTAAGATTCCGAGGCAGAACCCCCGAAAAGCTACGCTTACTCGTTCTGCGCAAACCCGTGAAACCCGTGAAACCATAACCCTTGTCCAGTATGGAGAACTGGACATATCCTCATACTCCCATACATTATACATCTGAAAAATCTGGACAGCGGAAAAGTTGAACTTTTGATCACCTGGACATACAACAAGATGAATAATCACGATGTCCCTCTCCTCCACCGACCTCAAACGTAATGGCGACCCCGATCAATTTACCTGTCCAACTAACAGAGGAAATTGGAAGCCATTACTCTGCGAAAAACCGAAGGTGAAACCAGTCGTCAAGCGGTTTTGCCAGTTCAACATTAATGTTCAAAATGCTTTACGGCAGTGTTGCAGGACGTGGTGGGTTTTCGCCTGACAAGCGTTCTCCCTATAAAAAGCCACAACTGTCTGTTTTACAACACTGCGACGTGGCGGATGTGACTCGCCACTGAATAAAGTCACTGCCCACAACTACATACTGGCAAGTCGACTAGATTCACATATCAACTCTTCTTGACACCGTTTCAACTACACACGATTGAACCCGGAGTATCATCGTGATACACATCTGTTTTTAAACCTTGATCAAGCCTGCGTTGGTGTGTCTCTATGAAACTGAGAATAAACTATTTATTTATTGTTCACCAGACCTTACTAGCAGTAGGCAAATTCACATGTGGTATGTCTAATTGCCAACATGGACATTGAGTATCTTCGCAGTCTAGGGAACTTATCAATGCTCGCCGGCATACCCGGCTGGAAGCGAACACAATAAAACTCGCAAAGAGCTCCGGGCAAGACTTCGTGCTAGCCTGAAGAGAGACCGCGAAGCTTGGTGGTCCCTTCGTGTGTCAGAGATGGAAGTGGCCGCTGCCACTGGCAACCATCGAAAGTTATTCCGTCTGACACGGGAAACGGGCAACAGGAGACATAGTGTTAGTGGAACTATACGTGACGAGTGGACAGCATATACACAATTTGTCAAAACGCTTGGAGTGTTGGGCTAAACATTTTGAAAAGCAATTTAATCGCCTAAAATTGTTCGATTTTTGGCCGGCTTGTGATCGCCCTGCTTCGTGGGCTGTCCCTTTAGATCCCCCTCTTGCTCAGAAGTTGAAAGTGAGATCGGACTGTTGAAGTTAAACAATGATGATTTCTTTACAGCCCACTTCAACTTCGGAGGCACTGCTCTTGAAATAATAGTAAAACTGTGGGAGCAGGAGACTGTACCAACCGACTGAAGCCCCTCCGTTTTTGTTCCCATCCTCGAAGGAGGCTCGCGCTCGGAATGCGGCAACCATAGAGGAATCAGTCTGATCTTAATCTTCTACAAATTATTCGTTTCCATAATCCTTCAAAGAATAACTGGCGCTCGTGGAAGCCAGATTCGTGAAGAGCAAGCCGGTTTTCGTCGTGGTCGTGGCTGCATCGACCACATTTACACATTGCGTCAGTTGTTGGAGCACCGTCACATATATTGGTGGCACACAGTAGCCGTGTTCCTCGAAATAAAAGGTGCATTCGATTCGGTTGATTGATGTGCCATTTGGAATTGTCGACTAAGGAAAGGTGTGCCCGAGAAAAATATAAATATTATCCGAGCAATTTACGCAAGTAGCCCGGGCAAAGTAAGGAATTGCTGCAAAATGTCACCACCCTTTATATCTCCAGCTGTGTGAGAAAAGAATGCACGCTGTAAAATTTATTTTCAACCGTACATCGATTGTGCACATAGGGCAAAACTTGGGTCGCCTATCATTAGACATGACACGACTCCGCTTCAAGAATCATTAATGCCGGCAGTCAAGCCCAGGGGCAAATGCATCGCCCTTAATGACTTAGCTGCAAACTCTCCGGTCCATGCGACCAGCAAGCCAATGTTAGACCTCGACTAGTTTTCAACACAACATCTCATTCCGAATGCAAAGCCCGCGACAGCGCGAAGCTTACTTCGGGCAGAAGCTAACGAAGGGTCTTCGTCTGCACTAACTGCTATAACCAAGGATGCTGCTAGCGGTGTGACGTATAGCTCCCCAGACATGAATCACGCTGACACAGACACCGAACCTGGACAACCATCTAAGCGCATTCGAAATCAAGCATCTAAATTAGCTACGCTACCGCCCACCGTCACCGGCCCTAAGCAGCAACACACACAACGGAACCCATGATAACAGCATGCTTCTTTCAGCCTGCTGTGAACAAGTCTTTTGACCCTCACATTCCGCCATTGCTGTTGTTGTTGCAGGTGAGAGGTCGCAAAGGAACTCAGACATGAGGGTTGACGTTACCGGCTTTGTAGTTTAGGCTTGTAGGCTTGCTCCTCTTGTTCACTTGACTACTGGCCACAATCCGCCCAATAGGCTCATTTGGCCTCAAACACCGAGAACTTCAAACAACTCACGCCAAACTAATAACAGAAAACGCCCTAAAGCATTGAATTCAAGGTCAGAGAGTTACAGAAGCAACTCAATTTCCAGGATGCACAGCACTGCAGCACTGGGGCGCAGATCGCAGCACCCTTGGCCTGCATTTATTAAGGTGGTAATGCTCCAACCTATCTTCTTAGCCTGGAAACCTCAACTACTTGAAAAGCCCGTTTCTGCTGTTTAGTTATTTAATGACGGTGACCGGTCCACGAGTTGTAGTTGGCTTTCCACTCCGTGAACCCTAAACAACTCACGCCAACCTAATAACAGAGAAAGCCATAAAGCACGTCTATCAATTCCCGTGTGGTACTGCAATAACGCGGAATTAGATATGCGCAGTGCAGATGAACAGGAGCGCTGATCGCTGCAGAAAGTACCTTCAGTTATGATTGTAGTAATGCGTCAACACATGCTTTTACCTCGCAAAACTTATCTACTTGAAAAGCCACAAATTACAGGGCTTAATCGCGGCCGCAAACGCACCAAGAAACGCCTCGCACCTTTACCGTATCTCCGTAACATTTTACTTACGCCGATCTTGTTAGCAACACAACATGCAAAACAAGTCATTTTTAGTCACAATGCCGCTTACTTGCGACCACAGGAACCTGATATATCGCAGATGAAGCGTAGTTGGATGGTGCCGCATGTTTTATCTATGATAGCGAGTCACCTAGCAGCCCCTGCCACCTACGCAAGTTGACCATACAATGCAGACCAACTACGTACATCATCCAAAGCAGTTTAACTTGGCCCTCACGCATTCCAGCACTTTTATTAAGCAATGCGGAATACGGCCAGTCTTATACATATCAGCTTATGCAGTTTCGTCTAGCACAACTTTTGCGCTTTCTGCAAAACAGGCTACAGCCAGTCTCAACTACATAGCCTCCTGCTATCTATACAGTTGATAACCGTCAAAGGCTCTACCCACGACCTCCTCCGAAAGAATCCAATGTCAGCTCGAATCAAACAAAACGTCTTACCACTTACCGATTCTCACCAAATCAAATAAATTTATCAGGTCGCTGGCAAAGTAAGCAATATCTACCAAATTTCTTGCTATTATGCAATCCATGCACACCTCACTTTTAATCCTGTTGCATTTTCTGTTGAACATAGTTAAGGGGCGACCTCTATATCCACACGACTACGCGCCTTTGTTAACCCACTTCCTTGGTACCTTGTCAATGATTGATAATCCGGCTAGAGCTGCCCAAATCCCTCCAGCTTGTTCCAACATCTTTCTTACGTGACTTGCCGGGACACGGCCCGCCACATCACATCCGTCAACCACACGCCATCCACCGCCCACCTCCGCTTACTTCTACACCGGTTAGGGTTCTTCCCATGCAAGTAGCACTAGGTACTGCTGCATCATTGCCTGACTTATACAACCTGGAAATGCAGATAATAGTGCAGTAGAAGCGCCTCCATTGTTGTCTTGTTACGACGCTACTGCAGCATCTGGCGGCTCGATGACCGGACGCTGCAAATAGGACCCGAGTATCTTCTTTCTTTTTAATGTAGGATCAATTTAAAACAAAATGCACCTTGTAGGTCCCTTTATCCTTCTGTTAAGCCCGCATATGGTGCTGATAGCAGAAACCCGGCACTCCGCCGACCCTCCTAAGGCACCACGTACCTTCCTGGGTACAAATATTTCTGTAATGGGCCTGCCAATAAACGTAGCGATAGATGCTCATCTACCTCAAGAACATGTTACACGCATCCTCATTACAAATCATACCTCTTGGCAATTCCGAAGTCTCAGTGTGAATACAGTCCTTTATAAGTCAAGTTGACATCCAGCTGGGCCGTTTATGCGATCCACCGCGTTTCTCTTGTGCTAGCGTTGAGAAAATTAGCAGGCTCTTCCAGGAAGCTGCATTCTTTCCTGCACGCTATAAGTTTATTGTCAGAGATTTCTATATGCCTCATGTTTCGTGATTCCGATAGTCGGTCCCAACCAAGTATAGGGCCTGTTGACATTATTTTCACGCATAAATGGACACAGTATGGGAATGTATCGAGTAGACAATCTAACACACTGGACTTTATGCCCACTAACGGTACCTCCTACGCATGCACCAGCGTGTAAGAGGACATACCGAGCAGCGACCACAAGGTGGTGAAGCTGTCTTTTGCGCTCTATAAATCCACAACCTGAAATCACAAAATGTGACGTACTTTGGCCCTACTGGCGCAACAACGTGGAAGTGTTTGCCTCTCTTCTCCGAGAAGTACTCCGGGAAGACTTCATCTGCAATATAGATAGCGCAGTCAGCACAGGTTATTACAAGTTCAAAACCTGCTAAGACGTCCTTACTCTAAAAGAAAATAAGAGCAGGAAGCGTCAGACGATTGCTGATGCTTCCACACGCGAACTGACTAGCAGGCTCAAAAAACTGCACTTTCGATTCACCAAGACCAACATCTTTCATCTAACCGTCCGTATAAACGAAGTACCAGCAGATTAGAGAATTTAACAACTTCATGCGCGTGGACCAGCTGAGTACGCAGCGCTTTGTACTGCTACCAAGACAACGGCATTTTACGACTGAATAAGCAGCTAGGTGGCTGCAAAAATATACCGTTGACTACTACCTTGCTTCCTGGTAAAAGCTTAGTCACTGGTGCGGTCGATCTCTGCGAGTTCATATACACGCGCTTCTGTAACTGCTTCACCAGCAATGACTCGACAACACCAAATACGATCCGCAACTTCACTGATGAGCAAATACACACTATTGCCTCTGACATAAACGATAGCAAGTGAGCACTTAGCGCGTTGAAACAGTCACACTACTCAGGTTTTGACGATGTCCCTTCTTTCGTATCAGTGCTTGAAAGCTCGGACATACCAGTCTTTCACAATATCTTAACCATCTCCATATAGTGATGGGTGTGTCAGACATATTGAGCCTTGACTCATGAACAATATAGTTATATAGTTACGGGTGAGATGCTTTGCTTTCTACTACAACGCAACCTTATCAATATGCGCCAAGCTGTGTTTCTATCGACTACATCCCGTCAAACCTGTCAGTTTGAATCCTTAAACCACGTGACACACTCCATTGACCTAGGTCAAGCACTAGACGTCGGTTTTTTTGGAGATAAAAATGCGTTTGACCGGGTCCACACAATGGTCAATTAACTAATATAGCTGTATTCTGTGTCTTATGTCCACCTTCTTTATTGATTTCCTTCTTACCCTTCCAACCGAACGCAGTCGATGCAATTGGGCGACATATCAACCAAAAAAGCGTCCGTAACCAGCACAGTATTCTCAGGCAGAGCCTTGGTTTCAATGCTGTTTTTACTATTCATCTCATCTGTATCCTTGGTTGTTATATTCGGCACCCCGTCCCCCTTTGCCGATGACTAAACTTATATTCTCGGTTGCTCTTAACTTACTACTTAATAGCTTTTCCAGCATTCCAAGCGATTTCGGCGCCCTCGAAACATGAGTAATAGCGTTCTAAGCACGAAATGCAACCTTCTTCTGTAATGATTCTTTATACCCCCAACCTATTAACGCTTAAGGGTACACAATTAGACAACAGCTTTACTGTGCGCGACCTTGCTATACACTATTCCAGCTCACCGAATTTTGCGAAACAAGCGAGCTATGGCACTGCCACTGACAAGTCCATTGTTGCATATATATACTGTAGTCTATGGGGTTGATAGAGCCACGGCTGCTGTTTTATAAGTAGTGTGCCAGACCTATATTAGAGTACTGTTTAACAATTCTTATAACTCACGCAAATGTGACAGGATTGTTAGTGAGAAACTTCAGCGTTCATTCACCAAGCGTCTTCCAGGATCAAGCGCTTAAAATTCAAGGCCGCTGCAAGCGGCTTGGTCCGGAAGCACTCAAAGTGTAACGAGTTATAACCAAGATTGTGTTTCTATATAAGCTAATAAAGCCATCGGAATACTGTGCGGGTTACGGACGCTTTTTTGGTTGATATGTCGCCCAATTGCATCGACTGCGTTCGGTTGGAAGGGTAAGAAGGAAATCAATAAAGAAGGTGGACATAAGACACAGAATACAGCTATATTAGTTAATTGACCATTGTGTGGACCCGGTCAAACGCATTTTTATCTCCAAAAAACTGACGTCTAGTGCTTGACCTAGGTCAATGGAGTGTGTCACGTGGTTTAAGGATTCAAACTGACAGGTTTGACGGGATGTAGTCGACAGAAACACAGCTTGGCACATATTGATAAGGTTGCGTTGTAGTAGAAAGCAAAGCATCCCACCCGTAACTATATAACTATATTGTTCATGAGTCAAGACTCAATATGTCTGACACACCCATCACTATATGGAGATGGTTAAGACATTGGGAAAGACTGGTATGTCCGAGCTTTCAAGCACTGATAAGAAAGAAGGGACACCGTCAATACCTGAGTAGTGTGACTGTTTCAACGCGCTAAGTGCTCACTTGCTATCGTTTATGCCAGAGGCAATAGTGTGTATTTGCTCATCAGTGAAGTTGCGGATCGTATTTGGTGTTGTCGAGTCATTGCTGGTGAAGCAGTTACAGAAGCGCGTGTATATGAACTCGCAGAGATCGACCGCACCAGTGACTAAGCTTTTACCAGGAAGCAAGGTAGTAGTCAACGGTATATTTTTGCAGCCACCTAGCTGCTTATTCAGTCGTAAAATGCCGTTGTCTTGGTAGCAGTACAAAGCGCTGCGTACTCAGCTGGTCCACGCGCATGAAGTTGTGAAATTCTCTAATCTGCTGGTACTTCGTTTATACGGACGGTTAGATGAAAGATGTTGGTCTTGGTGAATCGAAAGTGCAGTTTCTTGAGCCTGCTAGTCAGTTCGCGTGTGGAGGCATCAGCAATCGTCTGACGCTTCCTGCTCTTATTTTGTTTTGGAGTAAGGACGTCTTAGCAGGTTTTGAACTTGTAATAACCTGTGCTGACTGCGCTATCTATATTGCAGATGAAGTCTTCCCGGAGTACTTCTCGGAGAAGAGAGGCAAATACTTCCCCGTTGTTGCGCTAGTAGGGCCAAAGTACGTCACATTTTGTGACTTCAGGTTGTGGATTTATAGAGCGCAAAAGACAGCTTCACCACCTTGTGGTCGCTGCTCGGTATGTCCTCTTACACGCTGGTGCATGCGTAGGAGGTACCGTTAGTGGGCATAAAGTCCAGTGTGTTAGATTGTCTACTCGATACATTCCCATACTGTGTCCATTTATGCGTGAAAATAATGTCAACAGGCCCTATACTTGGTTGGGACCGACTATCGGAATCACGAAACATGAGGCATATAGAAATCTCTGACAATAAACTTATAGCGTGCAGGAAAGAATGCAGCTTCCTGGAAGAGCCTGCTTATTTTCTCAACGCCAGCACAAGAGAAACGCGGTGGATCGCATAAACGGCCCAGCTGGATGTCAACTTGACTTATAAAGGACTGTATTCACACTGAGACTTCGGAATTGCCAAGAGGTATGATTTGTAATGAGGATGCGTGTAACACGTTCTTGAGGTAGATGAGCATCTATCGCTACGTTTATTGGCACGCCCATTACAGAAATATTTGTACCCAGGAAGGTACGTGGTGCCTTAGGAGGGTCGGCGGAGTGCCGGGTTTCTGCTATCAGCACCATATGCGGGCTTAACAGAAGGATAAAGGGACCTACAAGGTGCATTTTGTTTTAAATTGATCCTACATTAAAAAGAAAGAAGATACTCGGGTCCTATTTGCAGCGTCCGGTCATCGAGCCGCCAGATGCTGCAGTAGCGTCGTAACAAGACAACAATGGAGGCGCTTCTACTGCACTATTATCTGCATTTCCCGGTTGTATAAGTCAGGCAATGATGCAGCAGTACCTAGTGCTACTTGCATGGGAAGAACCCTAACCGGTGAAGAAGTAAGCGGAGGTGGGCGGTGGATGGCGTGTGGTTGACGGATGTGATGTGGCGGGCCGTGTCCCGGCAAGTCACGTAAGAAAGATGTTGGAACAAGCTGGAGGGATTTGGGCAGCTCTAGCCGGATTATCAATCATTGACATGGTACCCAGGAAGTGGGTTAACAAAGGCGCGTAGTCGTGTGGATATAGAGGTCGCCCCTTAACTATGTTCAACAGAAAATGCAACAGGATTAAAAGTGAGGTGTGCATGGATTGCATAATAGCAAGAAATTTGGTAGATATTGCTTACTTTGCCAGCGACCCGATAAAGTTATTTGATTTGGTGAGAATCGGTAAGTGGTAAGACGTTTTGTTTGATTCGAGCTGACATTGGATTCTTTCGGAGGAGGTCGTGGGTAGAGCCTTTGACGGTTATCAACTGTATAGATAGCAGGAGGCTATGTAGTTGAGACTGGCTGTAGCCTGTTTTTGCAGAAGGCGCAAAAGTTGTGCTAGACGAAACTGCATAAGCTGATATGTATAAGACTGGCCGTATTCCGCATTGCTTAATAAAAGTGCTAGAATGCGTGAGGGCCAAGTTAAACTGCTTTGGATGATGTACGTAGTTGGTCTGCATTGTATGGTCAACTTGCGTAGGTGGCAGGGGCTGCTAGGTGACTCGCTATCATAGATAAAACATGCGGCACTATCCTACTACGCTTCGTCTGCGATATATCAGGTTCCTGTGGTCGCAAGTAAGCGGCATTGTGACTAAAAATGACTTGTTTTGCATGTTGTGTTGCTAACAAGATCGGCGTAAGTAAAATGTTACGGAGATACGGTAAAGGTGCGAGGCGTTTCTTGGTGCGTTTGCGACCGCGATTAAGCCCTGTAATTTGTGGCTTTTCAAGTAGATAAGTTTTGCGAGGTAAAAGCATGTGTTGACGCATTACCACAATCATAACTGAAGGTACTTTCTGCAGCGATCAGCGCTCCTGTTCATCTGCACTGCGCATATCTAATTCCGCGTTATTGCAGTACCACACGGGAATTGATAGACGTGCTTTATGGCTTTCTCTGTTGTTAGGTTGGCGTGAGTTGTTTAGGGTTCTCGGAGTGGAAAGCCAACTACAACTCGTGGACCGGTCATCGTCATTAAATAACTAAACAGCAGAAACGGGCTTTTCAAGTAGTTGAGGTTTCCGGGCTAAGAAGATAGGTTGGAGCATTACCACCTTAATAAATGCAGGCCAAGGGTGCTGCGATCTGCGCCCCAGTGCTGCAGTGCTGTGCATCCTGGAAATTGAGTTGCTTCTGTAACTCTCTGACCTTGAAGTCAATGCTTTAGGGCGTTTTCTGTTATTAGTTTGGCGTGAGTTGTTTGAAGTTCTCGGTGTTTGAGGCCAAATGAGCCTATTGGGCGGATTGTGGCCAGTAGTCAAGTGAACAAGAGAAGCAAGCCTACAAGCCTAAACTACAAAGCCAGTAACGTCAACCCTCATGTCTGAGTTCCTTTGCGACCTCTCACCTGCAACAACAACAGCAATGGCGGAATGTGAGGGTCAAAAGACTTGTTCACAGCAGGCTGAAAGAAGCATGCTGTTATCATGGGTTCCGTGGTGTGTGTTGCTGCTTAGGGCCGGTGACGGTGGGAGGTAGCGTAGCTAATTTAGATACTTGATTTCGAATGCGCTTAGATGGTTGTCCAGGTTCGGCGTCTGTGTCAGCGTCATTCATGTCTGGGGAGCTATACGTCACACCGCTAGCAGCATCGTTGGTTATAGCAGTCAGTGCAGACGAAGACCCTTCGTTAGCTTCTGCCCGAAGTAAGCTTCGCGCTGTCGCGGGTTTTGCATTCGGAATGAGATGTTGTGTTGAAAACAAGTCGAGGTCTAACATTGGCTTGCTGGTCGCATGGACCGGAGAGTTTGCAGCTAAGTCATTAAGGGCGATGCATTTGCCCCTGGGCTTGACTGCCGGCATTAATGATTCTTGAAGCGGAGTCGTGTCACGTCTAATGATGGGCGACCCTAGGTTCCCCCATGTACATAATCATTCTACGGTTTGTATATTCTTTAGCAATGTGTGGAGTATACAAATTGAAAACTGTAATTTAGGGTCGATTTTAGCCTTAATTGCCTACCACATTGAGCGTCCAACAATCCTGTTGTGTGTTGCATGTACTCAAAGTTGAACGCTTCACCCTTTCAAAAGGCAAGCGATTAGGTACGCGGAATACGACGGCTTCTTGGGAGCACCGTATTGTTTCCGGTAGTTCCTTGCTAAGTACCGCTGACAAGTCACCAGCCTCGGTCACCTCCTTTGGATTATCCGTTTTCATTAACCTCGGCAGGTGCGACAGCGTTTTGTGTTTCTGCAAAGTTGCATTCCTAGTAAGCAGATTATTGTTTAGCATGCTGTGCTCATTTTCTATTTAGCGTATTTTGACTTGAGCTGAGTTAAGTGTGTCTTTATGGATGACCCTGCAATCCTGCATTACGGATAACTCTGCTGGGGGTGCTAACGCAGCTTTTGCTAGCACCTTTCTCCGCAGAAAACAAGGGGTTTTAACCGTTAGCTAACGTTGTTATGAGTAACCAAAGCATACCAAAGCAGTAAACAGCGGGAAACCCGTAAGAAATTAGTAAGAAACGAAAACACGGACAGAAAAAACGATCGTGAGTTGCAAAATTGATGACGGATGAAGGTATTGTGTTACTACTTAGTAACACAAAAGACCAACGACTTCGTTATATGCAGTTTTCGAACACCCGGAAAGCAACGCAAAGGCAAACCGGGACTCTCAAATCTGAGTTTTTCTTGACGGTGGGGTAGTTTCACTAGGCACTCTAAGCTAAAGGCATATTAGGTTAGGTCAGGTTCTCAGCACGGTACAGGCTTCCGCCTAAAGAGCGTCCTGCTTCGTGCACCAGCACGCAAGCAAAAGCCTTGGTATTTCTACATCAAAATGCATTGGTTGCTTCTGCAAAAACGAAACGAAAACAAGCAACCTTGTACGTTCATCCTTCATGAGTTCCCTGCAGCGAGCTACACTTAGTTAACAATAGTTCTGGAATATGTTCTAACCAACAACTGTTTAGACCTGTCTTGAAGGCGTCAACTGTTGTACAGTTCCTCAACGAAGGAGAAAGCTGTTTCCAGCTACCGACAACGCGGTACGTGAAGAATATTCTTTCTGACATCCAGTTTGGACGTTTGATGTCGGCGTTTGTGATGAGGAACGCTCAGGTGATCTGTTGTAGCTGGCTCAAACAGGCCGGTAAGCATATTTCTACTAAGGTCCTCCTTGATCCGAAACAGCTCTATTAGATCCCCTCTCAAGCCACGAGTTTCCATGGAAAAAAATCCCACGCTCTTTAAATGTTCATCATATGGCTTTTCACATTGGACCTCCATCATTCTAGTCCCCAGCTTCTGTACCTTCTCTACACAACTAACGTTATTCCAGACTCGGCACCCAAGCTCGGACACAATATCCTATATGAGGCCATACCACTGATTCATATAGTGGGTAAAATACCTCCGAATTAGTGTTGCCTAAGGTCCTCCAAAAGTGGAAGTGTACCTGCCGCGCTTTGTTAAGAGCACGCTGACATTGTGTTGAAGGTTTGGTTATTCGTAATAATGACCCCTAGGTACCGTGCTTCATCAACAGGCTGTAATTTCCGGGGACTAGTAGAAGTCTCCACTGTAATCCCATCATTGCTGGAAGTCAGGAGTTAGCATGTACTGGCCTTAAGGGGCAACTCCCATACGATAGACCAAGCTGCTACAGTGCAGTGCGTCTTAGACAACCGTCCCCCTTACCCCTGCTAACCCGTGTTGACCATCGGCAATGATGTTACAGGGGTCAACAAGAAGAGGTAAGAGGGCGAGAAATAACAGGAAACCTAAAACTGAGCCCTGGGGTCTCCAAAATACGCGGTGCCTATAGTTGAGATGGCCTCACCGAGTCTAGCGTGTAAGGTGCTTTCCAAAGGAAATGCCGGTATCCAGTTCAACAGTTGAGGATGAATTCCAAACCAGACCAGCTTTATTAGTGGGAACCGGTGGTTTACTAAATCAAAGGCCTGGCTGCAGTCAAGATAGCAAACCTCTACTGTAATTGCCTTATCAAGACAACGTGGTTTTTATTTCAACAGGCATTACAAGTTGGTAAGGCATGACTTCTTCTGGCCAAAACCGTGTTGTTCCACTCTTAGTAAGTTTTGTGCAATTAAGTACTCACAAAGTTGGCTTCCGATAGGCTTCTCCAATCATTTGGGCAACACGCTTGTGTGGCTGACAAGCCTTTAGTTGACGAGTAAAGATTTGAAACCTCTTTTATGTATCCCATCACGGATACCACTTTTCAGTCCTGCGCCAATCTGCCTTCCCAATGTAACGTGTTAAAGAGCTCCAAGTCCGGATGCTGGAATATGTCGGCGACTGAGTTGACGAGGGCAGGATGCACATAGTCTTCTCTCGTCGATTTATTAGAGCTAGTGAGGCTAGCGAGTACACTAAAGATTTCTAACACTGATAGCGGAACGGCTGGCATTGTGCTACCGGTTTTACAATGTGGTTGTGAAGGGGCTGGACGCCCCTCTATATATATGATGCACCTTCTGAAAGCCACGCAGCCGCACCACTGCATTATCCGCGTCACGGTGTAAAGTTGGGTGGCGATATTCGCATCAGTGATATACATGTCCAATAGGTAAAGGTTTTATTAGTATACATGTCATTTGGTGGACTGAGTGTTCTCTGAGCTCGGCAGGTTGACTGCAAACGTTTCGTCTTCACTTAAGGTGACATCTTCAGTGCACGTGTAATAGCAGAGCGGCGCGTACGAAGGGTCCGTGAGTCTGAGTGATCGATCTCCTAGCCGCTAGTCTCAGTTTGAATTGTTCGACAAGCACATGACCATGGAAATCAGTCTCTGATTCTCACCTCGTAGTGTACGCGCATGACTCTTTGGTTGTCGTCCTTTGATGCACCAGTCTGGCGTTCCGTTCCGTTAGATTTATTCTACTAATTCGGTGATTTTTCATCCGTCAGTACAATACCTGCAGTTGTTGTGAAGTTAAACCACATCAGCTTTCAAGGCACATGGCGGCACCTTAGAAGCCGTAATCATGGCGGAGGATTCCGACAAATTTCATCATCTGCTAAGAAGGTATTGGCGGAAATTTATGGACATGGCAAGGATTTGAATATTTATTCTATTTGCTACTGCGACCTCTTTTTACAAGCGCACGGTGGTGAAGCAAAACTAGTACGACCGACACAAGGTGTTTCAATTGTATGGGACTGGGTACTGCTTTCCAACGTACCCGGAATCACACTCCACTATACACGTTAGCTAGAGGTGCAGAACACTTCAGCTACTGTGCCGCAGTACCTAAAAGAAAAATGGAATAAAATGCAACAGGTGCAAGCCAGCTGAGCTACCGGTAACGGATGGGCATCGTTCTGATAACCCACGCAGCACACCCATGAAAAGGCGTGGTAAAGGGAATGGCTAATTGTTGTAAGAAACAATAACCTAACGGGACTTTGCGTTTGGGTATGCCAGCCAAAATGATGAGCAGCGTGTTAATAAGGATTAAATAACTTGATATCGGAGGTTGAGCTTAACAGAAATCAATTGCAGTTAAATACCATATGCATGCGGTTCACCCACCTTGCGTTTTGTTTGAAATGTCAAGGAAGGGACGAGGCTTAGTTGGGTCGCGTGCGCCATGTTGGAGGACGATGCTGTGTTTTGCCGTATTGTTCGTGCTGGCTACAAATGCGCTAAGGAAGTGGAGGATGCGGTGCATAATAATGAGTTCGAAGCCTCATTTAGTTTTTAAGTATTTGTTGGTGGCTCCGCAGCTTGAGAGTTTCCGTACCACTATATGTATTTACACCATGTGCATTCAAAGCTTGTTGCCTTCCGTTGGAAGCGGTACGTAATATTGCCTGCGCAAATGGATTTCAATATTAGAATCTGTGGCCAGTTGTTTCGGTAACGACCTCGACTCGGTAAGGGTAATTTCGGTCGTGGCAAACTAATGCGTATTTTAGCAAAAATATTTTGGAAAGGCGTGTGTGCTTAAACATGAGAAACAAACCTTGGCCATTGTCTAATTCTATGTGCTTAAAGGAAACCTTGGCTGAGGATGATGGTGTTGCAACTAGCGTTTATGTGACGCTTGCTGTAGCATAAGACGTACGCTTCAACTGCTTAAGCGTCGTCGCTTAACTTGCGCCTAACATTATTGCTTGCAGCCAAGCCGAGTGTTGTGAATCTAAATTCCAAAACTTGTGGGTAAATACACCCTGTCGAGGCGACTTTTTCATGGATAGCAACGAGGTATTTCGTAACACAGTGGACTTCACTGCCGCCCTTCCTGCTGAACGTATGTTGGACGATCTACAGTACGTTAAGATGCGCGTATCGAAGCTCCTTCCGCCCGGGTTTCCCGGTACTGCTGTCTGGAAACTGAGTACATTGCGTAATGTCCCGGTTAACACCCCAAGTGCTGGACCGCGATTACTTCGTTTATTCGTATCCACCCCGGAGGAACGCTACGCGCTGTTGCGCTTTGCCTTCAAACTGAAGGGTACTAATGTTAGCTTTCAGCCAGACCTCCAGCTAGCGGACAGGCTGAAGCTAAGTGGGGCCGTTAAGAGTTTCCAAACCGGGCGAGCGGTCGGTGAACAAGACTTCGGTTGCTGCGTTTTCGGGTGACAGCCGGCGATACTTTTGCGCCTTACCAGTGTCAGTCCTGGTAGTCCTGATCCAGGGCTGGACATTACGAGTACCTTCAGATGGTGCTAAGCAGTGTTCCCAGCCCAAGGAATAAGATGCGCGAGATAGGTCAGCTTGTAGATGGAGCTCCTCTCAATATACTTGCATTTATTGAAAGGTGGCTGTCTCAGGACATCAAGGACGGTGAAGTAGGTTTGTCTGAGTACGCACTTTTAGACGCGATCGCTTCGTGGGCCGACAAGGCGGGGGCGTTGCGATTTACTTTAGCTGTGGACTTGAGGTTTTACGTACCTACATGTTTCAGTCGGCAGACAGAACCGTCGAAGCCTTATCGGTAGTGATAAGCACTTCCTCGGCTCAACTAGCAGTTGTGCATGTGTATAGAAGCCCTGGGATTGCTTTCAAATAGGTGCTTGACTGTATTCGCTCCCAAACCGCAAACAGGTATTTGACACTGGGGGAGCTCAATCTACCTGAATTTTGTTGAGCAATTCTTTCTTGCAACGCGGCGGCGCCTGCTTTCGGTGCAGATCTTCTTGAGCATACGCTACATGTACCGTTGTATCAGTTCGTGGGCCTCCATATTAGGTACATGGATGTCCAAGTACCGATATTTTGGATCTTGTTTTTGCCAAGTCACTAGACTTTGTAGTTACCAACACTTACGGCTCTCCCTTAAGCGCCAGTGATCATTCCCGCTTATCATTTACGTGTACTCTGGGCAGACCTCACCAGAGTATTGCTAAGCCATTTCCAAACATATGGCGTGCTAAGTATCAAGCACTACGTTTTAAGGCTTCTGGGTTGCGCTTCCAAATCTCGGTGGCCGCCATGGTACACGCTGCCTGGGATAAATTTAAGTCATCTCACAGAAGTGTTTACTCAGTACATATCGTTTGCAAGGAGAAATGCGGCACGGAGGCGGCCGACGTGGATAAGTACCACTGGCAATTACCTGCGCCATAAGCTTTTGTACATAAAGCCGCGTTGGCTAGCATTGAACTTGACCCCAGAGTACCCAAGGGTTCTTATTTAGCTGAATTAACTGTGGTAGATACACAAGTACTTAGGCTGCTGCAAGGGCTGAACCCTTTTAAAGCTGATGGACCTGATTCCATTCACTTGAAGCTTTTGCATGAGTTGGCGGTTGAACTAAATGGACCGGTAACGATGATGTTTTAAAAGTCACTTGCCAGCTGTACGTTACCTTTTGAATGGAAAGAGGCTGCCTTCTGTTCTACCTTCAAAAAGGACAACAGGAGTCTGTCAGGAAACTATAAATAAATAAATAAATAGTATATCCTTGAAATTGTCGAGACACCAAACCAGGCATGATCAACATTTACATGCAATTATGTTTCGCAACAAACGCGTTGTTATGTATGTAATCGGCAGTAAGCCGAAAGTTGTACAGGCTTTGGGAATTGAAAAATTAATCATGAGGAAGAAAGTCGTCAATGCATGACGACACGATGGGTTCTAGCATGCATTGTGTAAACAATCTGGGCATTACATGTGTAGTAAAAATGGTACATGTAGGCTGGGAGTATCGAACACTTGAACGTGTCAGGAAAATATAAAATTATGATTCTAGTCGACTTGCCAGTATGCAGTTGTGGGCAGTGACTTTATTCAGTGTTGAGTCACATCCGCCACGTCGCAGTGTTGTTAAACGGACGTTTGTGGCTTTGTATAGGGTAAACGCCTGCTAGGCGAAAACCCCCCACGTCCTGGAACACTGTTAGAAACCCGTTTGGACATTAATGTAACACTGAAAGAGCAGCTTGCCGACTGATTTCACCCTCGGTTATCGGCAGTCAACTGACTTACAATTTCCTCTGTTAGTTAATCTGGTATCTTTGGTCGGGGCCGCCATAATGGCTGAGGCCCATGGAGGGTGAGAGCTTCATGAAGAGTCGTCTTTGTGGGTGTCCAGGTGAGCAAAATGTCAGTTGCTTGCATCTGGATTTTTCAGGTTTACCTATACTGTTCAGCAGTGTAAAGGCCTCGTGTCCAGCTATCATGCTGGACAACGGCCGTGGTAGTGAGTGCACTTGTATCCATTTGTTGTACAACCATGTTCTTTGTAGGTCCTTGTGGGTTATGTCCTGTCCCGGTTAAAAACTTTCTCGATCTAATCCTAGATCCCCAAGGGAAGGTGAGAGACAAGCAAGGCCGCAAAGAACAGGCGTGGAACAAACATTGTTAAAGTCCTATGGTATAACATTTACTGGAGACAAATGATGTACAATGTGCAACAATGATTGTGCTGAAAGTGACTTTTGAAGGTTCTACGAAAGCAAGGGCCGTATAGGTTGGTTGCAACAATCTACATGGAATACAGAGCGTTGCGCCATTGCGCAAAAACGCAGTATCGGTTTGCTATGATGCAGCTATTGCGTGGGAAGACAGAAAGCAGAATTCAAAGACAAGCGGCCCTTGTATGGTGGATGATCAGCTGGTAGCAAACCTACTTTGATAGGGCGCGCAGAATAAGTAAGTAAAGGTATAAATGGCTTACGACGAAAGCGGTTCAAAGGTCATTTGTTTGTAAATCAGTGGATAGATATGACTCAAGCGCTGAGTAAACTTCTTCTGAAGATCAAGCCGGAAAGCCGACACGAGTGCATTAAGATTATAGTGCTATGGCCGACTGAGTTAGGAAAAGCCTGTGAAAGAGCTTACCGCCTACATAAGTAAGCGTCGAAACCTTTGCTGCAAAAAGAGACCCAGAACACTAGGTGAGAAATGATTGATCGATAGAAGTGAAATAATAAAGATCAGTTAAAGAAAAGCGAACTTGAGGAACAAATGTATACGTAGCGTCGCGCAGAGAAACGAGTTATTCTAGAGTGCTAAGAAAGTATTATTAGAGGATGCTGACCCAGGAAAAGCCATTGAGTCTGTTGGATTCATACATGGGTAAGTGTCCAACCTGGTCCTCCATGTTGGGGGTTTGAAATGAGATGGCGTCTATTTCTGTAAAACTAAATCATTGCCGCCCCGCTGCCTTGCGGACAGGCTTTTGAGCCAAAGGCTTTGGATGAGAACCCTAATCGTCCTCCTGTCTAGGTCTGGGCTCCCTGGCAGTATATCAGCCCACATACAACCATGACATCTTCTTCGAACATAAATTTCCTCCTGCATCGGCCGTCGCGCAGATTATCAAGGGTCGATTTAGCTGCTGCATACAGCAGGGTGGATAAGCGAAAACATGCTACTGCTGGCGCCTCCCTTCTTTCTTTTCCACCTTTTTCTCTTACTCCCATCCCGGCCCCCATTACTAACCTTCCTTCTATAATTCCCAGCTCAATTGACAACAACCAAAGTGCTACTGGAGTAGTACCATCTTCAGCCACCACCCCACAGCACCTATCCGACGCCTACTGGCAAAAGTCCCTTATAAGGCCACGCTGTCCCGTTTCCATTGCGGCATTCAACGTCCGCGCTCTAAGACAAACAGGTCAGCAGGCTGCACTCGCACGCACCTTGGACACACTGGGTGTTGATGTGTGTTGTGTGTCCGAAACTAGGATCAATGAGCCCAACGGGGTTGTTGCATTACCTGCACCCGGCTTATCCTCTCGTTATTGGTTGCACCTATTCGGAGACGCCGATGCAGCACTCACGGGTCAAGCTGGTGTAGGTATCATTCTCAGCTCCAAGGCTGAGCCATCGTTGGTTGATTGGATTCCAGTGTACAGCCGTTTATGTGCAGCTCGTTTGACGACATCAGCTAAGGTTAATTCGCGAAGTAGTACAAAACGCTTCTTGTTTGTGATTTCCGTTTATGCTCCCACCGACTGCAGTTCTAATGCAGTCAAGGACACTTTCTATCACGAACTAAACAGGCTACTACGCAGTGCTACTAGTTCAGATATTATAGTACTTGCAGGGGATTTGAACGCACAAGTAGGGCGTCTGAGCTCTTCAGGAGCTCAGCTGGGTGGTAAGTATGGACTTAACTCCGAACGGACTGAAAATGTTGAGCGTCTGCCGCAACTGTGTGCGGAGCACCGGTTGTTTCTTACTAGCACTGCTTTTAGACACAGTGGGCGCCGAAGTGCCACTTGGCGTCTACCTGTAGCTGGCCAGATATTGACCCAAATTGACCACATTGCCATAAGTTACAGGTGGCGTGGTTCCATCCTGGATTGCCGCTCATACTGGAGTACCTGTGTCGACTCTGATCATGCCTTGGTGCGCTCTCATTTCGCCATGAACTTTACCGGGAGGCGCACAAGACGTACTCTCTGATTGGCAACAGAGAAATTGTCCCAGCCCTCGGTCAGGCAAGCCTATCAAGATGCACCGCGTATCGAACTTTCGCTGTCTTGTCCTAATGACACTGAACTTCAGTGGAATAGGATCTCGGCTGCCATGCACCACGCAGGAGCATCTGCATGTGGCAGTATCCATTGTCACCGCACTAGTCATTGGATACCCGAGAGGTCGGTAAACCTGTTCGAAGCTAGAAGACACCTCCCAGCTGGTTCTGAATACAATGTGACCAGACGGGCCATTAGGCGTGTACTAAAGCGGAGCCTACGTGCTGACAAGGAAGCCTGGTGGACCAGTCGGGCTCAAGAAATGAAGGAGGCAGGAGCAGTAGGCAATTACCGGAAGCTCTTCCAGCTGATGCGCACCACTGGTCTCAGAAAACCAGGCGTCAGTTCGATAATCAGAGACAGCGCGGGTGTACTGATACACAATAAGGAGCGCCGTATGGCTCGTCGGGCCGAACACTTTGAAGATCAGTTCAGCTGGCCGCCTGCTGCCGGACCACTTCCTACTCAGGTGATGCAGGACGAGCCATGGACGGTTAGTTTAGAGCCTCCGTCGGAGGCCGGGGTCCGAAAGGCGATCATAGCCCTCAATCGTTTTCGTTCCGCTGGCTCGGATTCCCTCCCACCTGCACTATTTAAGGATGGAGGTGAGGTCCTCTACAAAGCATTGACCTCTCTGTTCGAACGTATCTGGAACGAAGAGAGTGTGCCGGTTAATTGGAGCGAATCGATTATAGTGGCAATATACAAAAAGCGCAGTCGCACAGACTGTGCGAACCCCAGAGGTATTAGCCTAACGCCAGTTGTGACGAAATTACTGGTTTCGATTCTTGTTCGTTGCCTCACTGCGGAACGGGAATCTCGGATTAAGGAAGAGCTGGCCGGTTTCCGCTCAGGACGTGGCTGTATAGACCATATATTTACTTTGCGGCAGGTGCTAGAGCAGCGCCACGCATACCGCAGACCGACAATAGCTGTGTTTCTCGATTTCAAGAGTGCGTTCGATTCGGTCGGTTGATCGAATCTGTTCGAATTACTTGCGCGAAAAGGTGTTCCCACGAAATAGGTGAACATCCTTTGTGCTCTATACTCGAACACTACAGGCCGTGTCAGGATCTACGGTGTCTTATCGGATAGCTTTTCGACTACAAATGGCGTTCGTCAGGGTTGTCCGATTTCCCCGTTTTGTTCAATTTCGTCGTGGATTCTATCATGGCGTGTTCTCTGACGGAATCCAACGATGTAGACGTTGAAGTGCTGCCTGGTGAAAAGTTAGTTGACCCAGATTATGCGGACGATATGGTCTTGCTTTTCGACGATGTTGAGGCGGCACAATCAACCCTGAATAGCCTGTCCAGAGTGGTCCCATTATTTGGTATGCACTTCGTACCTTCAAAGTGCAAAGTGTTGCTGCAGGACCACCAGCCACTCGATGACCCCTTGACGCTTGTTAACGAGGAACTCGAGGTGGTTGATCCATTCACTTATCTTGGCAGCTGCATCAGCAATGATGGGCGCATAGAAACTGACGTGAGCTCACGCATTGCAAACGCCAGAGCTGCCTTCTTAAACCTGCAGCAGCTTTGGCGACAGAAGGGAGTTTCCCTCCGTCTGAAAGGCCGTTCTGCTGTATGGTAGTGAAATTTGCCCCCTTCGGCCTGAAGATCTGAGGCGCCTTCAAGTCTCTGATCATCGTTGTTTGCGAAGCATTGCTGGTGTCTGATGGCACCAGCATGTACCCAACAATGATGTGCGTAGGCGAGTACTAGGGGGTGATGATCATGCTAGCTCCCTAGAACAACAGATAGCACTGAATAAGTTGCGTTGGCTCGGGCACGTGCTACGCATGCCTGGTCACCGCTTACCAAGGAGGGCCTTGTTCAGTCTACCAGGTGTCGGATGGCGCAAGGCTCGAGGTGGACAGAAGTTGACTTGGCAGCGGGAAATGAAGTCACTGACAACCAAACTGGGTGCCGTTGGTCCGCCTTGCCTTCCGGGTTGGAGTCCACGTGACTCACCTTGTGCTTGGCTCGAGACTTTGCAGGACATGGCTCGCAGTAGACACCAGTGGCGCGTCTGCTGCCGCCTCCTTATCGGATTGTCTGTTTAAAGTGTGTTTGGTGTTGAGTTATCTGCGGGGTAATGGCTGATTATGACGCGTGGCAGTGAAAGTAGCAAGGAAGCTGTCTCGCCGATGCCGCCTTATCCTTGCACGATAGCCAGCTGTTTGTGACGGTATGTTGTCTACACAAGGTGTAGGCGCCTTGACCCAGAATGTTTGCTTAGGGAATTAAGGTTTTCCTATAAGTACCCTTTTCTCCCTCTTCTTATTCTTTATTTCATAGGTCCTCATGGTTGTATGGCAGCGAAGCATCAGTTCAAATGGCTGATGTACTGCTGTTGTTGATGATAATGAGGTCGCAAACATAGCAGCGAATAAGTGAGATATGAACACTTATAAATGCGAATCTAACGGGCGTCCGTGTGCTGACCAGGTGAGAGGAGTGATGAACTAAATAGCTAAGAAAGGTTAATTGACGTAAGGGCAACGAATAGCTGAGGATATCAGAACATGTGTCCCAACCACAGCAGCTAGTGTGCTAAGATACTAGTACAAAGCTGGATAAAGCCAGGAAATGCTAGCCCGAGAGATGGGGGTTGTAAGTAAAAAAGCCTAAGACAATACAGCGAGTGAGGGATAAATGAACGTCTAAAAACGTGATGCAGAGCAGCGGCTTGAGCTGAATACATGGATATGCTTGCACCACAGAAGACAGCTAAGAAATTTTTCGTGATAGAAGGACAGCGGACTGGAGAGGGGCAAGCATACAATGAGGTTGGTTAATAGTTAAGGGCATAAGAGACTAAGACACATTAACGCGCAGCTAATCAAATCATGCTGGGGTGCTAACGGAATATAACTAAGGTGGACTGAGTCGAGAGAAGCCAGTGAGAGAGCTGAACTACAATTAATTAGGTGTCGCAGATGAATAGGTAACAGCTGCGCATTTTGCAAGAGAGCCTGGGCCGGAAAAAGCCGGTGAGAGAGCTGGACTTTAGTATAAGTAGGCGTCATAGACTTAGCGAGGAACAGATAAATTACCGTCTAGAAAGGAGCGGCAGCGAGCGGACTACTTGAGTTAGGTTTGCACTACAAAAGAGAGCTAAAAGGGTGTAATGAATAAAGGTCTCAGAAGCCCAAATGTATTCACTGATTAGAAAGCCAAAAAAGCGGGACTGGATTAATCGGCGCTTTGGGACTAGGGCAAACAATGAAGGTATGAAAAGGCAAGGGAACCAGTCTATTATTCCCTCAGAGTAGCGGTAACAGCGTTAAAGCTGCGGAGCATGTACCGTTTAAGTCTCGGTAGCATGGGAGCAGTCAGAGAGAAACAGACTAGTCTGGTGTGAAAGATCACGGCAAAGCAGTAAAGCTGGCCGTCCGATTAAAAAAGGAATAAAAACCGAAAGCGAGATAATAAAAGGGTAGGGACGGAGGTAAGAAGGGTTTATTGAGAAATGTTGGAGGAGCCCACGAGGCTTCCCAGGTGATGTAAACAAACGTTTGGTCAGCCGAACCAAGATTTTTAACGTCGAAGAAGGCTGAGTGAAATCGGATAACAAGTGGCCGATCCAGCGAGACTGGTTTAGTCGGCGCGTAGGAATAGCATATACATTAAAGGCAGGAAGAAGGGGCGCAACGATAGAGGGTGAACGAGTCTAGCAGCCTCTCTGGGTAGGGGAACAAGAGCGTTGTGACTGCATAGCATATACATGCATAGAGAATACAGCTTAAGTCTGGGTAGCATAGAAACAGTCACAGAGAAAGCGGCTAGCCAGTGGGACTGGATCCCCGCAGAGCAGTGAGATCTGGAACTCCATTTGAAGAAGAAATTTAAACAGGGCGCAATAATAAAGGTTCGGGCAAGGATGTAATCGGGTGGTTGAGTCAGCCGAACTAAGAAAGGTGACGTCTCAGATGTCTAAATCAATCCAGAGAGCAGGAGGCCGATCGGGTAGGACTGGATTAGTCGGCGCGTTCGCATAAGGACATATAGTAAAGGTGAGAAGAAAACTAACAATAAATGGTGGGCGAGTCTAGCAGACTCAAGATATAGGGGAACATTAGGTTTAGTCTGCCGAGCGTATACCGCTTAAGTCTAAGTAGCAATAATGGAGGCAGAAAGAAAGAGACAGATAAGCGGGACTTGACCACAGCGGGGTAGTGCAAGCTAGCCAAACAACCTCCTCGTGGTGCCAGCTGGGTGATTCGGGTTTGACCCGTTCCAGCAAATAGTTCGGCGGCAGTGTTCCAGGACGTGGTGGGCTTTCGCCTGGCAAGCGTTCTCCCTATAAAAAGCCACAAATGTCTGCTTAACAACACTGTGACGTGGCGGTCGTGACTCGCCACAAAATAAAGTCACTGCCCCGTGGGTACCCGAATAATCCTTTCCAACGCACGGACATCCATCTTCTACTCGAGCATTGCCGACGATATGAGAGTGAAAATTAGAGCAGCACAGTTACAAACAGGAACCTCACAGTTACACACCCACACACACACAGCTACATAATTAAATGTTTGGCGGCATCCGGTTTCGGATTTGCCTGTCACTGTGGCAAGCCACAGGACGCCTGCGCCTACAGAGGGACCACGGGTGGCTTGCGCTGCACCACCCACAGCTCCAACCACACACCCCATACCCAGTGTAAACCCCAAGGAATAAGACCGGGAGGCATGTGGATGGGAGCCACGTTTCATCAACGGAGCCGGCCCACACTCCTTCACAGGCAAACACAAGCACGCTGTATTTGGGAAATCAAGCACACACAAGGCGGTGGCTGGACCGTAGTCCGCTCCACACTGAGTGCATGGGACCACTCTTCGAGCCTAGCACGGCCACAAGGACCGTGCACCCCGTCCCCTCCAACAACGACTAACGGTCTCCTGGAGCCTGTATGGACGAGGTAGTGGGTAATAGACAGGTAGGCACCTTGTCAACATGCACATCAAGCGCAGCCACATCAGGGATATCAAACAACAGCCAATCACCTAAAACGACAAGATGAAATAAAACAAATCCTATAATGCATACAGATACGGTAGCATAACTCTTCGCTAAATTAGCATATGAAGTAAGTTGGTTAGCAACGAATCCGCGATAAGGAAAAATGTCCACGTTAGTTAAAAATGCTACAAACGCAACAAAGTTACCGAAGATAAGCGCAATTAATGTCAGCAACGTGGCCAGTTAATAGAAGAGTATTCAGGTAGGCAGAACAAACCAATAAAGTGAAATGAAATTTAGGCAGCTTAAAAAGACCTAGTATAAGTGTAAGTTGGTTTAGCCCAGCTGCGGTGAAGAAGCATCAAGAATGCAACATCAGCCTCAGCATGAGGCACACATACATACCCCCATTACATACCCCCTACATAAACATACACTGGTACGGCAAACATAACGTATTCTTGCACATTCTTGGCAGCGCATTTTTGTCATAATGATCATGCCTGTACAGGCGTGCCTCGCCTTGTCGAGAATAAAAACTTTATTTATTTATTTATTAATTTAAGTCACATCAAGTCGTACTATTAAAGTGCGTAAATAGGCTATAACAATAAATAGGGAAAAAGTCCAGCAGGCTTTCGTGGGTAGCGAAACAGCATCAAGTTCGTAGAGCCTAGAACGTTTGTGTCTCTGTAGCATAGAGGTAATTAGAGATAAAGAAATGGAGTATTGGCAGGGCACTGAGAGGTGGCCGTCCGATTGAGGAAGGTAGGAATACAAGGAGCGCGATAATGAAAGTACTGGGTCAGGGTAAATGGTGGAGAAACTAAGGAGGCACACGTAGCGATCCGTCAACCAAACATTAACCGTTAACTTAACAGTGATCTGAGGGAGTTCGGAGAGTAAAAGATCTTTCAGGCGATACTTGTTTAAACGGCGTACAATGCAGACAGAGAGCGCAGTATGGAAATGACACGGGCAGAATGGAGAGCTTTACTGATTAAAGGAGCTATACTAATATAGTGTAAGGTAACCCAGCAAAGTTCTCGGGGTAAGGGAATCGGTGCGTTGGATTTGTAGTGCCTAGATCGTTTATGTCTCGGTAGTATGGATGCAGTTAGATGAGATTCGATTAAGGCAACGTACAGAGTTGACTGTCTAGTTAAAGACATGCAATCAGACACGACAAGAATAGGGCAGGGTAGGGATGAGAACGGTTTTATTGATAAAGAGTGTAAAAGTTGACGAGGATTCCGAAGGAATTTGAACAGTCCATTAGATCAACCGAACCAAGAGAGGCAACTTCTCAGAAGTCTGAATGAATCCGGCGAACAGGAGGCCGATCTGGCAAGACTGGGTTAGTCTGCGTGTTAGGATTAAGACGTACAATAAAGATGAGAAGAGAGTTATAACAATAAAGGGTGAATGAGTCTAGGAGGCTCACAGAGTTAATAATGGTTAAGCAATTCTCGCAGGCGCTTGAGGTGAGGGGAACCTAGCATTGAGTCAACAGAGCCTAGCCTGTTGGTATCATTCTAGTTTTGAAGGCAGTCAGTAAGCAGTAGACTGGTCACATGAGACTCGGTCAGGGCAGGGCACTGAGAGTTAGCAGTTTGATGGAAGAAGGAATGAAGACAGTAAAGTAAGGAAAGAACAGTCAGAGTGGAGGAATCTTTACTGGCTAGGAGTAGGGAAGCCAGCGAGACTCTATAAGGTAATGTGGACAGGGTATTTGGTCTGCTAAACATTGGCCGGTAACGTCACAGTAGTCAAAGAGGTCAGAAAGCAAGAGCCGAAATACACGAGGCTGTATTAGTCGGCACACTGAGGTTTAGTATTACGGTTAAGTTAGAAAGACAAATAGAGTGTCAGCAGAAAAGGACATGTTAGATATGGGGGAGTTTAAATTGGTTAGGTATAAGCCCTCGGGTTGAGGGAATTAGTGGTTCGGTTGAGCCAAGCCTATACCGTTTACAACTCCATACTCTGTAGGCAGTCAGAAAGTAGGAGACTGGTCAGAGGAAACTAGGTCAGCACACAGCGCTGGGTTACTGACAAGGTGGGGAAAGGCAACGAGGGAGGGGAACAGTGTTCAGCCTTCTGCATAATGACCGGTACCGTCACAATATTCAGAGAGGGTCAGCAGAAATGGACAGGTTAGAGATGGTGGGTACGGTAAAAAATAGGATGAGCAAGACCAGGCGGCTCTCGGGAAGAGGGAGCATAACCAGAAGTCTACATAGTCGTGACCGTTTACATTTCGGTAGTCTGGAGTAAGTCAAAGAGGGGCAGGCCAGTCAAATGAGACTAGGTCATGGCAGGGCACTGACAAACGGCAGTCCGATAGAAGAGGAATTAAAAGCGAACAGCGGGATAAGGAGAGGATAGGGTCGGTTTGAAAGGGGCCTTATTGTGCTGGGTGTATAAGCTAACTAGACTCTTGGCGCATTGGGATTATTTTGCACAATTACGACTTTGTATGGAATTCTATATGTGATCTGAGCCGTTCTCCCACAGCTCGTCCTCAGGGATGCAGGTGCCTAAGATGTCTGTTACCGTGGGGACAATTAGTACTCTATTTAAGGCCGTGGAGAATTGCAGGATACCAGCAGATGCTCTGATGGCTTCAAGTAACTTGTTCCACACATGCGCATATCAATAGAGAAAGAAGTTAAAGCGTATGGAGCAACGGATTTTGGGTAGTGAGAATGAATGTGGCTTTTTGCTTAGAGGATAACCTGTTTCGCCCAGCGGTTGAAAATATCTTTCAATACTTGAGTCCGATGTTTTGATTAGCTTATAGAGAAAAACTAGTTTGCTTTTAAGTCTCCGCAGTTAAAGTGGTTCCAGACCAAGCTGCTTGCAGCGGCTTTGATAACTGAGGGTAGCTGATCCGAGAAAGCGCTTAGTGAACGAACGCTGGACTCTCTCCATGATCATCCTATCACTTTTGCGTGAATTAGTAGCCACTACGGAGCAGTACTCTACTATAGGTCGGGCACATAACTTGTGGAGCATGAGTCGCGACTCTAACAGGCTCATTGAGTTTAGTATATTGCCAACGATAGACCTGGCTTTTGCAGAGCTATAGCTTGCTTGCTCCGCAAAATTCAATGAGCTTGAGTAGTGCACACCAAACTCGCGCACAGTAATGCTGCTATCTAGTGGTGTTCCATTAAGAGTTAATATGTTGGGCGGTATAGAGCACCGGTAGGAAAGGACGTTACATTTCGTTGGTGAGAACTCTAGTTTCCACAGGTCATACCATGTTTCAAGAGCGCCGAGATCGCTTTAAATGCTGGAGGGGCCATTACGTAGGCAGTTGGGATCAAATGAGAATGCCACTTTTATATCATCAGCAAAGAGGTAGGAAGTGCCTTGTTGGAAGGCCTGGAATACATCATTGGTGTACAGCAAAAACAGCAAAGGACCCATGCCGCTGCCTTGGAACACGCCGCTGGTTACAGATGCCATTTTAGACGAGACACGGCCAAGTAGCACTCACTGCGTTTGGTTAGATAGGTAAGCAGAAAACCAAGAACGAAGACGGCCAGAAACACCGAATACAGCCAATTTTGTCAACAAATCATTGTGTGGAACCCGGTCGAATGCTTTTTTCATATCCAGAAAGATGATGACCAGTGCTTGACCCAGGTCTATGGAGTGTGTAACGTCGTTTAAGAATGCAAACTGGCAAGTTTGACAAGCTTTAGTAGGCAGAAACCCGTGTTGGGACCTATTAATAAGGTTGCGTTGAAACAGAAAACGAAGCATCCCGTCCTTTGTTGTTCTTTTTATGAGCCTAGAAGCAATAGCTGTGTGGCTAATAGGACGGTAATTGTCAATATTTGTCGGTAGCCTCGTTTGTGTTGTGGTATGATGGTTGCCTGTTTCTATTTAGACGGTATTGTCCACTCTTCATATAGATGGTGAAGATATTGAGGAGAAGGACTGGAATATCCGGTCCTTCAAGTATTAATACAGAAGAAGGGACACCAGTAGGACCTGAGTAGTGTGACATTTTCAAGGAGCAAAGTGCTCGCTTGATGTTATTTTAGTCAAAGTCAATGGTGCGTATTTGATCTTCAGTGAACTTGTGAATCGTAGTTGGCAATGCCGAGTCATTACTGGTGAAGGAGTTACAGAAGTGCATGTTAATGCACTCGCAGAGCTCGACCGCATCAATGACTATAGTTTTATCAGGAAGCAGAAGCGTAGTGATCGGTATATCTTTGCTGCCACCTCGCTGCCTCAGTAGTCGAATAAGAGACTTTACCTTGTTGTCAGTGCAAAGCACTGCGTGTACAGCTAATTTACGAGCACTGTTTTGTAAACTTCTCTAGTCGCTTAGTAATACTTTCATGCGGAGGAGTAGATGAAGGTCCTTGGTCTTGCTGTAGCGGGAGTGTATTTTCTTAAGCCTAGTAACTATTTTCCGGGTGGAAGCATCATCAATGGTCTGCCGCCTTCTTAGCTTCCTCTTTCTGGGGGCAAGAATGTCTACGTAGTTCGTGAAGTAGTTATAAAGCTCCCTGATTGCAGTATCTATATTTTCGGAGAGGAAGAAATCGTCCCAGGATGATGCTCGGAGAAGGGAAGAAAATGTTTCCCAGTGGATGTGATGGAGCAGGCGAGATGCCTTATGCTTGTTGTCTTCCTGGTAAGGGAATTCAGGCAGTGAAAAAGACAGCTTCACCACCTCGTGGTCGCTGCCCTGTATGTTGTCTAACACGCTGGCACATGCGTGGGAAATGCCGTTAGTGAATATTAGGTCTAGTATGTTAGACTGTCTTGTCGGTGTATTCACATGCTGAGTCCAGCTGTGTGTAAAAATAGTGTCTACCAGGGCTCTATATTTGAGTGGGGCTGACTGATTAAGCCACGAGACATGAGGCATGTTAAAATCTCCAGCAACAATCTTACAGCGTGCAGGAAGCAATGAGACATCCTGGAAGAGCTTGACCATTTTGTCAACGCTAGCACCAGAGGAGTGCACAAGAGGAGTGCCTATCAAGAGGTCTAGTGGACCTCCAGTGGCCTGGATCCATACGGAATATTTCGACTTGCCAAGGGATAGGGTTTGGAAAGAGGTTGCATGAAACTCGTTCTTGACGCATATGAGGCATCCGCCACCTCGGTGATTGGCGCGTCCACTACATAAAGTGGTGTACCCTGGAATGCGTAGTGGTGTGTCAGAAGCATCGACCAAATGCCATGTTTCTGTGACCAGCACCAGATGCGGGCGTGACAGAAGAATGAGGGGCCTAGGAGGTGCATTTTATTTTTGATTGATCGTACATTGAGAAGGAAGAATGTATACGTGCAGTATCCGCAGAGTCCTTTAGTTTGGCCGCCATCTTGCTAATAGCAGCATACTGTCGCCTTTGACTGGGCGCCGTATAGCCATGTGTTTTGATCTGATATTGATAAGTTGGAGTTTGAGCAGTTTAAGTTTTTGGTTCGAGTAGATATGGTATTCTGAATGGCTAGCTAGATCTGTTCGGAGCAACAATCCCAGGTAAGGCATGATAAGCCGGAGCAGAATGTGTAATAGTCACCGGTTGTGGTTGCAGGGGTATTAGTTTAATGTGGTCAGTAGTGTATCGGGGAATTTGCGAATTTGGAAATTCTTAATTGGGTTTAGGGTTTTATGTAGGTAGCTCCAACGATGAGACTGTGCTTGGTTGGCAACAGACTTCGGTCCAAGATTGTGAATTGGAGGTCCTGTTGTATGCGAGCGAGCCATCTGGTGGTGTGGTATTTTTGTACTGACAATGCGTATACTTTAGCCATATCGGAACGTCTGGGTATAGTCCTTTTGGTGTACTGATATGGATTTGATGGGAGACGATGGGGGAGAGCTGTGGAACACCGTTGCTTTGAGCTGCTGGTCACTGGCGTTGTGTCGATAGCCCGTTGCGTGGGGTCATCGACAACGCCGGCTAATGGAGTATATACTGATAGAAAGCCCCCACTCTCAAGTTCAGAGTCTATGTCGCGCAAGTCAGACATATCAACAACCTGCGTACTGTATTCGGTCATGTCTACGACAACAGCCGAGTTTACAGCTGATGTTACGGACTTGGCAACAACAATTTTTGGCTGTTTTCTGTCTTTAGAGGGCTTTTGTGCATCGCGAGATGTTAGTCACTGTGAGCAATCCAGGTCAACTTCACATGGAGTCGAGGAAGAGGCCGTGTGGATTGGTTTTTCTTGCGAATTTGTGAGTTGGGATTCTGTGAATGATGTCACACGGGTTTCTTTCTTCTAAGAAACTGAACTAGTAGGCAAAGTTGATCTTTGCAGCGGGGGTCTGCCCGGTTGTATCAGAACTGGCCCGAGGTTCCAGTGCTGATTCAGCATATATCGGGCGTCAAGGAATCGTTTAGCCTGCAGTGGGCTGCTAAATTTCATGACTATTAGGCAAGATTGGCGAGAATCTTAAGTAGGCGAGTGGCTGAACAGCAATCATCTGATAATCTACAATCATTCAAAAGGGTACGCAACCCCTTTTTAAGTCGTATCTTGTCAGGTACGTTGAATACTACCGCGTTATTGGCACGACGAATGCATTCGCTGACCTCGTGCGTAATGTTATTCAATACTTCACCTGCAGCTAGCATATCAGGTCGAGTAGCCAAAATTTGGACGTTGTCCAGATTGACCAAAGGTATGACTTTGTTTAGTAGCGTCGCACGAGATGTAAACTCTTCTTTCAGCGAGCTTACCTGACTTTCGAGAAAACGGACTTTTGCAGAGCTTTTGCTAGTGGATTTACAAGAACTACTTTGTAATCTAGTAGTTGAGATGGACCAGCCACACTGACGTCATGGGCGGCTTGTTCCAGTATTTTTTGGCAGATGTGGGTGACATACGTCTTTTTACCATGATACGAATAAAAAGTAAAAAATCGAGTAAAAATGTGGGGTAAAACGATGAACCCGAGACACGAACAAACGGCTTTGGGAAAACGGCTTGGACAAAGGTCCAAAACAGCAAAAAGGATGTAACAGTTAATATGTGTTACTTTAGTGTAACACAAACCGAACTAGAACGCAGCGATATACAGTTCAAAGAACAGCGGGACAATACACAACGAAAACGCACCGTTTCAAGGTCACAAAGTCTGTCAGTCTGACTAGCGTGGTCAAACTACTTAAAAATTTTGGTGAGAGAATCGTTGTAAAGTCATTTAAATGGATTTAATCTACTCAGTAGTGCACCACGCATATTTCGGAAGGGCTTTTCGTGTCTGATAAATTTGTTGTTTGCTCATGAAGCTTGGACCGAAGCAGTGAACAGTGGCCACGTAATGGATGTGCTTTTCTTCTGCCTCTCGAAAGCGTTTGACAACGTACCCTAGTTGTGGCTATTACAAAAGCTGAGCTTTTACGGCGTATCATGTTGCGCCATTCGCTTGATATCTGCGTTTTTGCAGGAAAAAGCTGTGTGTACTTGTGGGTCGCAGCTTAGGGTTTACGCAAGTTGTCCATAGCGGTGTTCCACTGGGCTCAGTCCTGGCACGGATGCTTTTCTTTATCTGGGTAAACGATCTCCCTGGAGAGCTTGTGCTATCATCCCTATTGTTTGCTGATGACCATAAGCTATAGAATGTCGTAAATGCCCCTCGTGTGCTGAGACCATTCAGCATGCCCTGGCCAGACTCTGGGACTGGGCTACTTCGTGGCTACTGCCCATTAATCAGGCTAAGTGTTTCGTCCTTCGTATAGTAGCCACTTCACTACCATCGAGATACGTGCTCCGTGGGTTTGGTCTTCCCTTTGTCACCAACCAGGTAGACCCAGGCGTCGTCCATTCCTCGACTTTGCATTCTGGTGACAACTGGTAGAAAGCCGCAAGTAGTGGCTTTAGCATGTTGTGGTTAACACGCCATTCGTTCGGCGTCTTAGCTGACCACATATTTGTGTACCTGTTCTCAACTTTTGTTCAGTCCAATCTGGAATACCCTGTGCAGGCTGGCCGGCCATGCCTTGTTTGAGACGAAATGGAGCTCGACAGGGTTTTGAGCACCGGTACCAAATTGGTCAAGGGGTTAAGAAGGCAATCGTACCCCGAGCATCTATTTAGTATGGGTTTGTATTCAATGCACTACCGACAACCTCGGGGAGACCTAATACTAGTTACATAATTCTAACGGAGTAGGTTGGACCGCACATGAGCTGGCTATTTAGTCCGGCTAGGTTGCCTTCTCTTTGCGGTCACCCCACTAAGCTACACAAGCCGCATTCCGAGCGAATCAGGGCGGAAACTCGCTTACCGTGTAGATTTACTGAACAATGGAACCATTCCAGAAATTGTACTCAGTGAGCCTATGGTTACGTGTTTCGAGCCTCAGTCAGACGCTCTTTGGTGGCACCACGAAAACTTTTCCTTTTCCTGGCTATACCCAATTTCCAACTTTCGGTTAATACTCCTTTATCTTTGTTGTGGTCCTTCATTTAAATAAATTCCTTTCCTCTATATCTGTCAGTTTCTGTTAAAATTGAGGGGACGCCTCTTGATATGATTGCGTAATTGCCTGATAAGATTGTCGCTGGCAAGGTTGGAGCACGCATACGATGACGACTTGTGACGTTGGCCAATCGAACAGAGTTGCGCTGACCTGACGACGCTAGCTTAGCAGCTGAGACGGAAAATGAAGCAAGCGTGTAGACGATCCTAGCCGCACGTGTGCGGATAGACGCTGAGCCTTCGGAACGGATGCACACGAGAGCGGGTTACGATAGACGCGCTAATGACTTAGGCGCGAAGGTTGGCCAATTAACGACTCACACGCAATCATGTGACCCGACCGACTCCCAAGTAAGGCGAAGAGGAAAGAAAGACAGGCGGTCCTATGTAGGCTCTTTTAAGACTAACAAAGGGCGAATCACAGTCAATGCTCTGGGTCATAAAGTAAGGGAAAATTTCTACCATGACGAAGTGGTTGTTTGTAAAAGGCCATTGTCAAAAGGTGCGTAGTTGGGTCGCGCCTTGGAGTGGTTGGTCACCGCTACATTGTGGGGAGGAATTGGACCCCGCTACCCACAGCCATTCTGCCGGGGTTTCTGGCGCGTTCTTGCGGGGATTTTTGACGGGCCCACAACGGTTACTCTCTACGTATTCTATACATCACTTGACGTACACAGCCGGGACGGCCAGTGCAGGGAAGGTAAGCCGAAGTTGGTTGTTTAGGGCGGGGTTCGGGTTTTTCATTTCTCAGAATAAGGCCACAGACTTTCTGTCCAGAATTTAGCACGGGCCTCTGCATACCCTTGCAGTGTTCACGGATATCTTGCGGTGAGGTGCAGCCGAGTGCATCAGCCACGTATGCTTGATTTCCCTTTTGAACCGTAACAGTAGAAAGTCTGGTTGCCATTTTTCAAGTGCCTTTATAGGCTGTTACACCTAGAGGTTAAGTGTTATAATAACGCATTCGCAACTCCGTATTTTTCATAGTTTCACGCGATGTAGATGGTCTTGTTCCTTTATAAGAGCAGGTCTATGGGCATATGCTCACCGCTGGTCTGGCTTAGAGCACCGGCGCCAAACATTGTTCTTGACAGTGAGAGTTCACCTTGGGAGGTTCAGTATTTGCTGCCGTCCGCCTCAAGCCGAGCAAACTGGTCAAATTGGTGTCGGTGTTCCCAACATAGTGGATCAATAGAACTGCCCGTGGAGTGCCAAACCTAATTTTCGTGGACGACTTAAGGTTCCGGGCTACAGTGAATGAACCTAGTGTTTCATTAGCTATACAAGTCGCGACACGTAGACAATGGGAGCCGTCTTCTTTTTTGGCAGCTATCAACGAATCTGCACGCCAATGCTAAGTTGTGCGGTGGTACTTGGCATATTCGGGAGGGGTCACAGATGAGCCTCGTGTGGTCGGCGTACTCCAAGTAAAGCAATCTAGCATTTGGGAACGCTTACACCTCTTGCAAGTCGTCGTGTGAACGCTAGCACCAGTAGTCAAGTCCTCTGGTTCACCTATGATAATCGCGCAATGCCAACACAAGTGGCTTCTACGGCAGTAGTTGACATGCGGCCATATGAAATATGTTTTCTCCGTAGCATGCAGCCTCCGAGTACCGTGAACATTACATTAACCAGCTGGCTTAAACAATTGATTCTTTCTCTGGGAGATAAAGGACCCTCTCATCGTTCCAAATGGAGCCCTTTCCGCCATTCTGAAGACGACACTTTCAAGCGATCTAAACAAATGGGTTTAGCTCACCTCGTACTCACAGTATCACAATTCAGTCACCTGGAATAATATATTTACATGGATCCCCTGTTCCACAATGGAAGACAAACAATGCTGTCGTGATTACCTTCACGGCCTCAGTTAACTTTGCTCATTCTCACCGGCATTCAAAACATTGTTTTCGATGCCATACATTTCCGAAAGAACATTCCGATTCTCCATTCACCTGGATCTTTTCCGATTTCATTTCACGGACAGCTTTGCGCTCGTATTAGTGGCTTTTCAGATGGCCTTTCATGGAGTTTTCAATTGACCATTGAGACAAGTACATTCACTTACACTTGAAGGAATTCCGATTCCTTTTTGCGGAGGTAGAAACTGGTACCGACCCCTCGCTGGACAAAGGAATGGCATTTCCGCCTGTTGTGGACGTATTCAGCCACAAGGAACAACTGCACGCACCATCCCTATGACAAGTCCAGTATAGACAGCTGGCCACGGTTTGCGAGCCAGACAAGTATGTAACAGAAATAGCCAGCCTCTCTTAATAAATTTTTACTCACCTGCGCCCTTTATCATTCGACTCTGTGACTCTTTCGCATCCTTGACCGGTTTCAACGACTACTGCCGGATCACTAACAAGCTGATCGGTCAACCAAGGAAAACTTTTGGCTGTCATCCGACTACGAACAATAGAGTGCAAAATCGGTCTGTACGATGCATAGCCGGCTAGCACTACGGTTCAACGGAAGATACGGCAGTGTTCCAGTACGCGGTGGGTTTTCGTTTTACAAGCGTTCTCCCTATAAAATGCCACAACTGTCCGCTTAACAACACTGCAACGTGGCGGATGTGACTGGCCACTGAATAAAAGCACAGCTGATCATTTCACACTGACGCAGTCCTCCGACTTTTACGTACAACCTGTGCAACGGATTTTACTCTGAAGAATTCTTAGGTAGAGCACAGAACCTTTCGATTACTTAATGTTCATTGCTTGCACCAAAACTTTGTTTGGGCTCGTGTGCTTATGGATTACTACATGGCAAAATCACGCCCAACCTGTATCTTGACACAACAGTTATGACGGATTTTTACGCGCACCAGCGCCATCGTGTTTCTTGGTCTGACTATTACCTTACAAAATGCTCACTCGTATGGATTACATCTTTTCTGTTAAATGTTTCGCTAAACCGAAATAATTTACTATTCCGAAGAAGCTATGCTTATATGCATATTTGATCACGCCTTCACGGGTGTGCCTCATTTTACCAAGCATACACCATTTATTTATTTATTTAATGGCCCGGTCCAACTATGGTAAGTGCTTGACATATAATAAGGTGATTTTCAGGCAGTCAGTGCACATGTGCCGATGTGCTCCTTCAAAGTACAAGGCCAAATGGCATCCACCTACAATAATCCAGTAGGCATTTGGACGTTTCACCGGTAAGTTGACACCCTCCATTTCCATGGTTTCCGACACCCGGTTCACGTGCTCAGCCCTAATCATTGACTTCGCAGTACCACCTTCCAGCCACTTACCCACTGATCATGTCGTCCAATTCAAATCCAGTAAGTGAAGTCTCCAGTGAGGCATCTTTTAGTCGTCCAGCATAGATTCCTTGCTCCGTCCACGCTTTCCCATTGACACCTAGCATATATAGAGGCAAAATAAGGGCCCGGATGGTATAGCCTATTTCCCGTCTGCAAGTACAATGCGTCACATCAGCAGCCCTTATGCACATAGCGACCCTGTCTCGGAAAATGTGAGCCTACTTCTTACGGGGCTCAAACCATTTCTCAGTGTTTACGCTTCGTGGGTTGTTAGCGTTTTCCACGCTCACTCGAGAGGTCGGGAATATTTGTGAATCGTTGGAACGTCATAACCCATTGCTCTCTCATGCCACTATACTTCGATTGCCCCATTTCGTCAAGCGCTGCCTATTATGCAATCTCTCCGGTCCCACCGGTTTGTCCTATGCGTCACTTGTTCGCTTCGTCCTGACGCCTGCAGTGCTTGTGAAAGTCAGCGCCGCTTGTAACATCGTTGTGGTTTCAACCGCAACTGAAGTGCGTCGCTGTTCTCTTATGTTTTCTTTCCTAACCTGCATCCGCCGGTTGCTGCTTGTTTACCTAACGTTGTTTCCTGGTAGTATGTGAGCAATGTACGCTCAACTTGCAAGCTGGTTGACGTTTCAGACGACAGGTAATTCATGTTGGTGTGAATGGCTGCTGTCTTACCTTTTCTTCCCTATACATAACCACTGTCTACATGTTTGCCGCATACGCCACTTGTCCGCCGCACCCTGTGACCTCTACAGTGCATGTGAGAGACGTCAGCCCGCTTTCCGTAATTGCCGTCCGCCGTGCCCGATGGGCCGCCCTGGGTGCACCTTCGAGTTGTAACTTTTAGCCGCCGATCGCCTTCGGTAACTGGTCCTCGCTTCACTCCCACAATCCATTGCATAGCCTGCGCCGGTCGTCCACACGTCACCCAATTCTTAACCGCACCCAGTTGTCCCCAGTTGGTATGTGAGCAACGTCCACCATGTGTCATCCCCTGTTGGTATTTTCAGCAACATCACTTTATGGTAAATACAAATGGCTCTCGCCATACCTTACATTTCAAAGACTGTATCCTGCCGACAACCCGTTTGCTGCGTGCTCACCTCCGTTAATGATCGTTTGTTACCATGTCGGGGAAGTCCGCAGTTGTTCGCAACATCTTTGCCGTTTAGCTGCCAGTCACGTTCGATAAGTGGTCATCGCTTTACTGTTACGTTTCTTTTCATAAACTACGCCTGACGTCCACCCGCCAGCCACTTCTTAAATACATGCAGTTGTCCTCCGTTAGCATCTCAGCAACCTCTGCTAGGGTTGATTTTTCCTTCGTGTTTTCACAACTTGCATTTCATGGTACCTTTACATCCCTTCGTAATAGAGCTAATCTCCTAGCCCACAGCCTACCGTCAACCGGTTTGCCGCATTTACGTCTCACGTGTCACGTTCGCATGTGAGCAACGTCAGCCATTTTCAGACTTCCTGCTGCATACGGCTACACTTTCATGGAGTAAGTATTCACATGGTCGCTGTGTGGCACTTCATTTCCTAGGCCGCGTCATACGTCCACCCGTTTACCGCTTATTTGCCGTTCCTAGTTGTCGCGGGTTGGCGGGTGAACGGAACCCACTAGTGTGCATACGAGTCCTCTCTTTCGACGCCTTTCATCTAACATAAGTGGACCTCACTTTAGTATTAACTGCTATTTCGCAGCCTATATCCGTCTGTTTGCTGCTTGTTTGTACGCTGAACTAAATCAGACACGTCATTTCTGTAGCCCATTTCCCAGGTCTCAAACCAGCCCTGTCCACCCTGCCCGATGCGCCGCCCGTATTGAGCTTGAACGTAGTTCTAGATAAGCATGCATATATTTGCTAACGTTCAAAAAGGCAGTACACTATCACCATACCCAACTGGAACACAACCATAGCCTACCTTAGGGCCTGCCTCAAGGGGGCCGCGAAAACCGCCCTGTTAAGGGCCCACCAGTTTTCATTTTTCACGCATTGCGGGTAGGGTGCGTCCATAACCCGCTCCTCACAAGGATGTGGTCATCAGAATTGGTGTGAACGTCGATCACCTCCTCCTCCGTTTCTATGGCGCATAAATATTCATCTTTCCAGCTTCTTTTTCTATAGCGCAGCTAACACGTCACCCCATAACTCTTAAATCCTTTGACACCTAGGTTGGCAGGTTATGCAGCCCCATGACCTACATCCACCAGTGTTCCCCTGCTTGGCTCATACTATACGTGGTAGCATGCCACATGTAATCATTCAACATAATAGTTAACACCTACACCTTACGAAAACACTTATAACCCATGACTCCGTGATCCGCTATGCTTATGTGACGCCATGCATTCTTCCCCAGCATATGCGTGAGCACCTTGATTGGGATTGAGCAACGATGCACTAAAAGTTTACATTCCGTTTTTCTTCTTATCCTCTTACACATGCGACC
Source organism: Dicrocoelium dendriticum (assembly GCA_944474145.2). NCBI lineage: Eukaryota > Metazoa > Platyhelminthes > Trematoda > Plagiorchiida > Dicrocoeliidae > Dicrocoelium > Dicrocoelium dendriticum. The sequence goes on along the minus strand of OX104066.1, from coordinate 138,274,038 downwards.
TTTTTCCATTTCCTCTGTATCCCAATGGACAGTCCGCCAGTTATTTACATTTACACAAATAGTAGTAGTTATTTCAATAGCCTCTGTATAGCAGAACAATTTAGGTGCAGTGTTAAATAAATTAGGGAATAAAAAGGGATGACAACTACACACCTGGATAACCATAGCTAACACCTACACCCCTTGTATCGCTCCACAGGATATTGCTAGCCTCAATCTTTCTTCCCTATGAAGTTCGACTATCGCAGTTGGCACCCGTACCTTTCAGCCATTTGCCAGTATACATTAGGTCACATCTGGTTGTCAGCGTCCCCTAAGGATTTCGCTGCCACCGTTCAACCAAACGGCCAGTCACAGTAATCTCTTGATTACAAACCGTGCATGCGTGTATTCCAATGTAACACCTACATTTCCAAACACGCAGCCCGTAAGTAGTGTAAAATCGGAGGATATAACAAGGTGTAAGGTGCATGGCGCTAGCGTTTCTTTAACAAAATGTACAAAGAAGCAAACAAATACTAATACAATTGCAATGTACTCAAGATAAGATAACCAACACAGCGTTCACTGAACCCCAGTCCTTGCAACACAGAGTCTGGGCAAACCTCGTTCAAACATAGCACGGACAAAACGGTCATGCACGCCGAACCCTACAGCATACATCTACCGACATCTGGAGCTTGCCTTGACGATGTATCGCTTCATAGACGTGGACCAACGTTATCAATATGCATATGTAGCGCAGACAAACAGGCTAGCACTACTAATCAAAGTATAAAGTAACACGTATTTGTCGAGGCATTCCGCTATGCCGAGATACCTCCACCTTTAAATCGCGTAGGAAATAAGTTGGTCAGCAAGCGAAACGTAAATACTTGAAACTTCCCTTAATTATCCAAATTATTTGTTCCAACAGAACAAAACTTCCAAAGTGTCTCAGCCATCAGCGTATGTTACGTGCTCTGTTTGATAGCAAACTATTGAACTATCGCCAAATGACAAAAGAGAAATAAACTAAGGTTTATCCCGCTTAAAAGTACCTGTATTAGCTATCGGTGGCATCCCACCAACTACGGTGAAGGAATAACAGGAATGCCACATCCTCCTTAGCATTGAGCCTCAAGTAAGATATATCTTTGTGTATAAACTTATTTAAAATTATATATATATACATCTTTTCAAATATAACTATATTTACATAAACGCATGCAAAGATATATACATGTATACATAAATAAACATGTCCGCACACATCCCCGCATACATTTATAACTACGTACATAAATATATACGTATACTTAAGTGTTACTTCCTTCATATATTCTTTCCTTTAAGCAAACATGCATCCTGATATACATATATATGGCATACATATACATATGCATACTTACGTATAAATGTGCGCGTATATGAATTTATATGTATGCATATATGCACAACATTTACCTTGCGTATCCGTTTATATATCTACTTATGTATTTATGTACGTATTCAAACCATTATACTCATTATAATACTTAATTAAATGTTCCTATTTGCCGATACATATAAATATGCACACACATAGATTGACATTTGGTAACTTCATTATTTTTTTATAGTTATGTACTTGTATGAACTCCATTACATGCCTTTAAATTTACAAATGTGCATCGAAGATATGACAATTTGTAACAACCGGGATTACCCATTAGCACCATACATTTGATCGATGCATTAAGTATAGCATTCCTTAATCACTCATATGACCATCCTTCCTTAACATTCACCGAACCCCTTAAACATTCATGTAAATGCTCAATTTACTAGACAATACAAGCCTTCAATGCAATCGTGCCCCCTAACAATGAAGTACCACTGCAATACATATTCATAGTTCCACTTTTTCAGCATCACGTGTACTACAGCTTTGAAGAAGATGTGACGCCTCTCTACAATATTCAGACAGGATATCATTATCACAGTTATCAAAAGAAGTAAGCTCCATTAACCAGTTGCTTCATGCAAGCATTCCGTTTGCATAAATGATTACATCGCAAACACACTCCTCCATAATAGATCTTTCACTCATCACCTGTAGTTACCATTTTACTGCTTTAGATTAGGCCGTGACCTTCCACTACACCGACAGTCATCACGTTACTTTATCATAACAGTTTTCAGGAAGCAAATACATATATCATTACCCTTCAGTTTCCATTCCGTCATACCATCAGCCTTAATAATAGGCCATACAGTAATGCATGCTAGCTTAGATGTCACCGTGAACAGTGGCCGCAAAAGTCATTCCCGCCCTTAGAAAAATTAGCCCCTCCTCGTAGTCAATCCATTGGAAATCGTACGGTTCTCATAACTCTTAGTTACACTTAGGTTTGCAGTTTATGTTAAAATTATGAGCATTGTTTGAAAAGTCAGTTAAATATAGTTATAAAAAATGTAACTTTCTTGCTGCCTAGCATATCTTTACAATGTGAAAGTATCGTTTTAATGCATCTCAACCCCACATTTTGAATTCTGCGAACATTTGACTACATTGTCGCAAGCTTGCCTTGGAGACCATTTTCCAGAATAGTTCGCTCCGGTCATTTTCATAGTAAGTTCGCTGTGCGTCTGTGGTCGATTTACTTATGCATTGTCTTAAGCTTTATGAGTGCTAGACAAACATACCGTGCTTGTTTGTTTATTTTACCATCTAAGCGAACTTGTAAAATATTTTGGCAGCGGCGGTTGTGCCGTAGGTCATACGTGAGAAGCAGGATTTTATTGATGCTGTCACAAATACCACTACTCTTTTACCTGCATCTGAAAATGTGAATTGTTAATTGTTAAGTTTATATGTAGATAATGTGCCTCCTATTGCTTTTGACTCTAAATCACTATCAGTTAGCACAATTGCACCTCATGATTTCGTGTGTTAGACTTAAAGACAGCTGTTTACATGTTATGTATATATGTTTAGGTTTAGGGAAAGTATTAACAGGGGAGGTTGCGTTGCTCATGGAAACTCTTCCGTCATACGAAACCCACAAGGAGGATGTTTGGCGCCCATTAGGTGAATGGGTATAGAGCAACCGACCACATGCAGCTTCAGTTAATAGGTTATTACTTTTGCATAGGCCATTCCTGCCTGCATTGCCTAAAGACTACAGAACGCTACTGCGAACTCCAAGTTTTAAAGAAACAGCATCCATACCGCCTGGGATATATTGACATTATGGATTACGAAGTGGGCTTTGTACTATACTGCATGTAAAGTGCACACTCCCAATGGGTATTCTTTGCATTCAATTACACGTGGAGGGTTTAGCCCCTTCAGCTCTTTAACTTTACAGATCTGGCGAATTTTGAGCAAGGTGATAACCTCAACTACGTCAGCCCCAATCGTTGTTGGTCTGTATAGTGGCTCAGGAAAGCCTCAAAGTGCACATGAATTCCTGGCTGCCGTTATACATTATTTGTCGGATGTTTTGTTCATCGGTGTTCTCTTACCTTGCCATACAGCGCACCCCATGGTGCACTTATCTGCTGTCATATGCGATGCACCTGCGCGTGCTTTTGTTAAAAGAAGAAAAGACATTCCGGTTATAGTAGTTGTGACAAATGTGTGCAGCGGTGAACGTATCTTTATTGAAAAGGGACTTTTCAAAAACAGATTACCGTCCACGCACTAAGGAACAGTTTCAGTTGTTTAGGCGCCCGGAACCATCACCATTGGGGTCGCTTTCAATAGATATGGTTGCTACATTTCCCATGGATTACAGCACGCTGTGTGTTTTGGTGTTATCCATCGCATGCTTTCGGTATAGACAACGCCAATCGTAAAACGGCAATGCTTTGTCGAAGGGAAGGGCGTCGAAAGCTTGAATGATCTTATGTATAAGGTTCGATGTTGCTGGGCAGGAGCTTTTAGTAGGCATTGTCGCAGAGTGGACATTTATTGCCGCTGGCAAGCTACGGAATTCCGAGAGTTTTATTGTACACAGGGCTTGCACTGCTTCAACAAGTAACGTCACCTATATACTACGAAAACTTGACTGCTTTAAGTACAGCTATTTACCTTCCATGCTACCCTGTCCTTGTTAAAACACACATAGCTGTCGCAGATTATGCAGTGCAGGCCTTTGTGATAAATTTTTATCATATATATGGCACATAGGAAATGACTTACAAAGTTCTTTCTCTGGTGCATTTAGTGCCGGCTGCTAAACAACATGAACTGTTGGATAACTTCTCCGCGTTTCCGTTCGAGTCATACATACATTTGCTGAAGCGTATATTGCATAATGCTATTAATCCTACGGCGCAACGCATGCGGAGATTTAGGGAACTGACTGCGCAGCCTGCCGAACTCCATTCTGAGGAATCCTCTTCTTTGGACATGAAATCCGTGATTAGTAACAATGAGCTGCATTTAATATAAATGGTATATTTTACTCTCCTTGTTTTCCAAACAACGTAAATGTGGTTAGTAACAACTTTATGTGCTTCAATCTGTGCACAAATAGACGGTGACAATGCTTACATGTTATGCCGGGCATTTGAAAACATGTATACCCTCTACAGCCGTGGACTGCAATCATCCTCGATCGGCATATAGGTTGCATTTCAGGTAGGCCACTTTGTGACTATGTTTACGGTAGATCAGGTCGTTTGCGAGTGTTTGTGTTACAAGATGGGAAGCAGAATGTTTGGCATTCCTCTGTTGCATACGTTTGGGGTAAATACTTAGCTGGTACTCTAAACACTTATTCCGTTTTCACTGATAACCATTCTTCTTAATCCGGTCCTTGTTAATATGATCAATATTTAAGGAATGCGAACACAAGTATAACCGTATTCTCTCTTTACACACCATGGAATAATGGAGATTTACCATGACTTGTTTCTAGTCTAAGGAGTATGTCTAACTTTTACTACTTGGTGCCCATGAATTCGGAAATACGCTCCGATGTTACGGTCATCAGCAGCACGTGGCTGCTTTAGTATGGTCGTAGTGACTTGCTTCCCAAAATCACGCAGTATATGTAAAATGCGGCGGTCTAAACTTATCGGTCACCTGCCCCAGGTGACCGCCTACACCCTGTGAAAGTTAGCATGCCTTCCGGTATGCTCTTTTCTAACAAAGCGTTTTGAAAGTGACTTCGATTACTCTCTATTAATGGTATGAGCGTATGCATGCAGGACATGCTCAGTGGATACGAATGATACCGTTGCCATGGGTACGCCCCCGAAGCGTCCTAATTAGGTAGCCCGTTATATGACGTCCTAAAATACACCACTGACGAAAATCGGCCCGGCTGTTTTCTAAGGAGCAAGAGGATGCAGACAGACAGCCGAAAAAGAAGATGCCAGTCGATGTCATCTACCGCGCGCCACCTCCAGCGTTGTTCGAGATTGCGTCAGAATCTGCATGCATTGTGAAAACCCCCGTGGCAACTTTCAACTATGTAGTATAGGTGCCCGGGCCCTGCACCAAGCCGATACCCCATATACGACAACCAGAGGGTAATCTTCCTCGTCCTGGTATGTTATCTATTGAACTTATTACTCACTGTTCTCATTTCCAGTATCGGTTAGCCACTCACCACCAACCTCGAGATCAATGCATTAGCCCAGCTTGGCAAGTATTTATCATAATTTATACTCTCTCAAAGGTACAATTGCGCGCATTCAACGAAGGCGGAAGGCCAAGGTGGCAGATACTAAGAAGATCCTCATGTGCGTTCTAGGTAATGTTAGAATGTTTTCTAAACGCACGCGTCGTCCCGTGTAGCAATGAATCAGCGCTAAGACAGCCTGTGCAAAAGCATGTCCGAAAGAATGAACTACTGCACGGAAGCTTTACGGCAGTCATGTGCGAAACACAACTCATAGTTTTCTGTACCAAGTTCTTTGCTCTTGGAGTTACAAATATTTGATGCTACTGTGAGAGAAAAGCAAAGCAGATAAATTGGTAACATTACAACAATATTACTACCATTTAGTCAGGTGCCGTAGTTGGAAACCACTCACGAGGAAATGTGAACGCGGCCGCTAGAAACAGGATGCCTGCTTTGATAACTAGCGGTGTCGCAATATGCACTATATATTCCGAAGCGCACAGTGTCAGCTTTCCAAAAGACCACTATTAATACTGTTATTCGCTGTAAGCTGTACTTACTATATGTGTGGGTCTATTACGGCTGTTCTGCTTGGAGGAATTGGGTCTGTCGGTGTGACCGTCTCGGATGTCACGAAAGCTGTCAAAACCGGGTTGCATGCCGTACGGCACATCGTCCCACAACGGACAGCAGACGGAGGCCTCTGCAGTCCGGTAATGTAAGCAGTTAAATATACTGCCTACTCATACTTCCAGTTTAGGCAGTAGAAATTGTGGACCTAAACCTAAGCATGGAAGACTGATGTTCTCGGAAAAAGATTATGGTGGTAAGCATTTTTCAACATAAATTTGTTTCTTTTCAGCGTTGTTAGCGATTCCACTGGATGTGGCAAACGTTTGCGTATCTTTTTCTACGTAGTCCGTATGCAATGAACCTTTAACCTTGCCTTCACTTTGTGTGCTGCTGTAGGATTGTCTTGCTTTCACTTGAGTAGCACATATACCCTTAGAACTACACAGGTTCGTTATCAGCAAGCGGGCTAGCAACCTTCTGTTGTTAGGTTGGCGCGGCTCAGTAAATTTCGTGGAAGTTGCTGATGTCGAATTAGCATATATTTTAGAGTATTACATGTGCTGATTAAGCATTGTGCGAACAGGTGATTTTGAATGCCTGCCAACATAGCTAACCGACATACCTAAGCCAACATACCTAACGGTTTCTTGAGGATTTCAGAAAGATTTCCAATGCAGTTTTGAATTGTTTCCGCACGGTTTCTAATTGATTTCCCGAGCATGCTCGAAAGCGTTCTGGAGCATTTCTAAACCATTTCCAGAGGCTTTCTAAACAGCTTCGTAAGGATTTCTGGACGATTCCAGAGTGCATATAGTCGAGGAACTTGTAGCGTCATCGCATGGCTCTTGATGACAAACGCATGATTTTGGAACGCTTTGCCAAAAGCTGCGGTTGAGAACGAACTTGATGTTAAGCATTTTGAAATCGTGATGTGCTGGGTGGGACGCTACCAGCCGGCTAAAATACAGCAGAAGAATTAATAATGCAAAATTATAAAATGTTAATTAATGGGATCGTGTTTGGAGGAGGAGGTTAAGAGGAGTGGGGTGGGACAAAGAAGCTCACAGCACGAACACCACTGAGCTCGGCTCCTAGCCCTATCAGCAAGTGTGTCCAACCAAACGTGTTCATCGTCTTTCGGACCCCAACTGAGGCCAGCTGCTTAGGGAGAACCTACATTCCTCTAGACCAAGTTATCGCTTGGGCACCTCTGCTGTTCGTCCATCCACATTTCCGGCGCGCAAACAATGCACATTGCGGGGGTCGGTGGGCTGGCCTGCGTAACACGTGGCCAAACCACGGGAGCCTGGTGCGTGAAATAACGGTGCTGAGCAGTTCTGTTCCTTTTCCTGTGCCATAAACAAGGCGTCGAACACGCTCGTTGCTCACGCGGTGCTCTTACCAGGTGTGAGCTTAATTGCAAAGGCACCGCTGGTCGAACGCAATTAGCCTTTTCAGGTCCGCTGGTCTAAGAGGCCAGTCTTCACAACCGTAGTATAGGGTCGAGCGTACCGCTGCATAATGCACTCTACCCTTCAGGGCGAGAGTGATGTCGCGCCGACGCTATTAGTGGTGAAGGTTAGCAAAAGCGCCCCGAGCTTTAGCTAACAGTTTTGCGATCTCATCTTCAATCCCACGGGTGCTGATACAACTTCCCAGGTAGTTGAATTTTTGAACGACTTTTACCCAACCCCCACCAAGGGTCAGCCAAGGAGGCGGTCCAGGCCAATCTTGGAAGAGCGTTTTGCACTCCGATGGTGCAAAGCAAAGCCCGGAGCGGCTGACAGCCAGTGCTAATCTGTCCAGTGCCGCTTGGCACGTTTGTGAGCTGTCACCGTTTAGGACAAGATCGTCAGCATACTTCAAGTCAAGCAGCCATTCGCCTGGAAGCAGATCCACACCTTCTAAGCCTTGTCCTGTGAACGAGATTTCCATGACTACATCGATGGCAAAGTTAAAGAGGAACGGTGACAGCGGGCATCTTTGTCTCACACCGTTGGAGAGATTAAAGTGCGACGACAGCTTGCTGTAAGCCCTCACTCTGCCCGAGCTACGCGCATATAATGCCCAGATAATATTTACATGTTACTCCGGTACACTGTTACTGAGTAGACCGTCCCAACGTGCACGTCTAGCCACCGACTCGAATGAACCTTTGGTATCGAGGAACATGACAACTGTTGGCCGCCAGTGTGTGTGACGGTGTTCCAACAACTGACGCGATGTTAAGATGTGGTCATCGCAGCCACGAACTCCACGAAAGCCGGCTTGCTCTTAAAAAATCTGGCTTTCACGAGTGCCAGTCAATCTGTGAAGGATGACAGGGGCAAGGATTTTGGATGCTCTTGAGACCAGACTGTCTGTTCTTAGGTTACCGCATTCCGACCTTGAGCTTCACTTGAAAATTTGGACTATGACGGAGCGGCTGCAGTCTGTAATGACAGTTTCCTGCTCCCACAGCTTCCTTAGTAGCTTCTATAACTGCTTCACAAGAGCAGGTCTCCCGAAATTTAAGGGTGCTGGGGGAAGACTATCTGGTACCGCGGCTTTATTTAACTTCAACAGTGCGATTTCAGTTTCGACTTCTGAGCGAGAGGTTTCATCCAATGGGACAGCCCAGGATCGAGGCGAGCAGTGGCCGAGGAGAAAAATAACAATTCTGACCGATTAAATTGACACTCACAGTGCTCAGCCCAACTCTCCAAGCGTTTTGACAAGTTGTGGATAGTCTGTCCACCCTCGTTACGTATAATGTCATTAACTCCAGGTCTTCTGCTGCATGTTTTCCGTATCAGCCAGAATAATTTGCGATGGGTACCAAGGGCAGCGGCCATTTCCATCCCTGATGCACGATGAGGCTACCAGGATTCGCGGTCGCTCTTCAGGCCAGCACGGAGATTTGCCCGACTCTCTTTTTGAGTTTCGTTGTGTTTGATTCCAGCCGGAATATGCCGACGAGCATCTATAAGTCGCAGAGACTGCGAAGGGACCCAATGTCTATGTTGGCGATTAGACTTACTACAAGAGGACTTTCTTGTTGCCAGTTTGATCTGGTTAATGTGACATATAAGGTTCAATTGCCTCCATTAAGCGCTTACTCAACTCGCATGACAGCGTACTTTGATAAGCATACAGAACAGCTGGTTTCGCTAGTTAGCGCACAACGTCGTCTTGGTAGCCTGCCAAAACGCATCCACAGGTTTGCACATACAAGTGCATGGTCGGTGTCCACACCTGTGCTCCAACTCCAGCGACAGTTCCGGAGGCAGCCTCTCCGTCGGTAACTTATCAAAGTGTGATCGAATTGCGTCCATAGTTAGTTCAAGGCTGATGGGCGCCAAGTCACGCTTCGGCGGGTGCCGTGTCGGAAATTAGTGCTCGCAAGAAATAAGCGAGCATCCTCACACAAATAAAGTAACAGCTCACCGTTATAATTACGAGGGATTATACCATGTTGGTCGCCCAGATGCAGTTCATCAGTGGATAAAGTTCCAACGTGAGCTTTCAGAGCCCCATCCAGCATAACAGTATCCGGACTCCTTCTGTGGCGAAGGAGCTCGTTCAATTGCCGATAGAACTCATCTTTTATGGAACCATCGCTAGGAATTGTGGGTGCATGGGCAGCGAGGACGAATGGACACCTGTTACTCCCACGCGACTCCGAAGCTTTGAACGTGCTAGCCAAATAGACCGCATACAACCGGCTACTGCTTGGGATCTAGTCAACCAGAACAGCTTCAGCCCGGGGATTCATAACAATGCTAACACAAAAGTAACCGGGGTTCAAAGCTGAATTGTTACCGGATTGACGCAAAGAGAAAGTGCTGCTGGTGTCCCCGGAAGGGGATCGCAAAGCGATCACGGAGCGGAAGTGTTGCGGGCGGGTCCCCGATAAGCAACAGTGATCGATCAAGAGTGTCGCCAACGTTCGGGCTAGTGCTGCCTGTTGACCAAGCTGTGGCATGCCAATCTGAAGAATGATCGAGGGCTCCAAATGTAAGTCGATGATCTAGGCTTGGACGCTTTGTTGGACATGGGCTTGTCGACAGGACAGGATTGCCGCGCCGCATTCACATGTGAGTTGGAACTAGAAGGTAAAAGCCTAGCAAAGCTAGGTGGGGTAGGGCCAAGGATTAGGGAGATTGAAAACAGGGGGATAAAAGTGAGACTGCAAGAACACGGTAAGAGTGAAAAAGCTTAAAAGGGGAATAAGAAGATGGGAAGGATTGAGAAGTAGTATCCAACCCCTATCCTCTCTGCTGCTTGCTGCAGCAGATGGGGCACCGAAGATTATCCTCTGCGGTAGCCAAAGCATCAAGCAACTGATTGAAGAACAATTCATTGTATTGCGTAGGCAGGGCAGTGTCAGGTTGCCCAGGCCTAGACAGGAGAACGATCAGGGTTCTCAACCAAAGTCTTTGGTTCAAAAACCTGACCGCAAGGCTGCGGGTTTGGCGTTGATTTACAAGGAGTCGTTTGAAGAAATAAGAAGCCACCTTAGTCCAACCCCCGACCTAGAGAACATGCCAGGACTCACTCCTCTCTGTTTGTTGGTCCTTGACGATTTCCTTGTCAATTCCGCCTCCATGCACTTGGTGCGACCGGTTTATCTAATAAGCAGGATTGTTTTTGCTTAACCGTTACCGCCTGTGGTATTTTTGGAATTTGCTGACGCGCCTACCGTGTTTCATCATCATTCAAGCTGTTTTAAAGACTTGTGCAGAAACAGTTTGAATAATAATACTTAGCAAACTTGAAAGTGCTACTCAGGTACTCGATAAACCGAGATATATAACCGAGTTAAATCTGGGAGGTTATTCGGGATTATGAGGACTAAACTGTCGTCTAGCATATTCAGCTTTTATATGGCTTGCCACCCATGCTTTTTTCTTGACAGCATGGCGGTTGAACTGGTTTTGCGGTCTTGGATCATAATGATGCATGGGTTAAAAAGTTGACATACGCTGCGAGGATATGTAAGTTGGATATTTGTGCCATGTATTACAGGCGACTTCGTGTACTCGTGCACACATCGCGTAATATTGGGTCAGATTTGTCTAGCTTAAACCGGACTGTTTACCCAACACCAGTGTCAGCCCAACGTGGGCACCCATCAAAGCAGCACAAACCTCTACCTTACCGGGTTGGAGCAGCTTCTCGGGTATCTCTTAGGGTCCGCGATTAATAGAACGTGCTGTCCGCAATGGTTTTGATGGCAGAGTTGGCGAGAGTCTGAACATCGACTAGACATGCTTGATCTGCAGTTTAAAATAGGTTTGTTTACACCTTATGTTTTACTCGTCTATTACGGCTTACTTCTTTTAACTTCTTTTCACTTGCATCTATTATTTATGTAACTTAGAAAGTTTGTTTAACCCTTCTTTTCTTTTTCTTTTCTTTTATTCAAGTGGTCGGAGCAGCATGGGTTGCTAGTACAGAGCACGTAGGCATTGGTTGGTTGACCAGATGCATCGTGTGTGTTGATCTGGCTCATATCTGGCAGATAACTCCATCGTTTTCCCAGTTGGTTCGGTGACGACTTCAAAGGTGGATGATTTACGGAAGCTTCCTAATGTTTTGATCTTAAATGAGCTTGAACTAGGAATTTTCAACATCGTGAATACATAGGGCATGAGGTTATCAACAATGTCCTCAACAGCCACTGCCAACTTTTGCGATATGGTAAGTTCATACTCAGTTTAACGTGTTGCACTTCGTCACACCGAGTAACGCACTTTTCGGTTGTTTAGTTGGCTATCGTAAACCCGAACACCAACCTGTTGCTTCTTTCCTATTAGCTAGATTCCCCTTCCTCCTTGATTCCTTTTTAAGTTAACAGCCAAAAAGCGTTGGCTTGTATCGCCTGCTTTCCTTCTTATTGACTCAGTGGTTCTATGTGGTAAGGAGAGTTTATTACGGTGTATTCTGGCCCATCGGATAGCATGCAGTGTAATGTCTGTAACCGGAGTTTCTAATAATAAAGTCGACTTGTGCTCGAAACAACGCGCTGCCCTGGAGAGCAGCTTGAGTTCTCTGCAACCAAAGCAATTGCTCTGTAGGTAGTGCTGAGTGGTGTTCACTAGCAAATGACAGTTATGTTTCTCTGTTTGGTTTGCTGTCTCTATCGATTACTATAGAGCAAAATTTGGAAGGGTTTTGTAGCGCCGGGATGGGTCATGTTTACCCAGTAAGGATACAACTATAGGCGTCGACCAATTTTAAGGTTGCTAAACCGCACCTAATTTTAGCCTGCTACTACTATGTCTGGAACCAATGATCACTCGGGTAGGTCCTTTGATGCAGCAGTTTAGTTCAATTTATGTGAACTACGGTGAGCCCAACGCCAAAGTGCAATGGATCCAGCTGCGACCAACCACATCGCAAGCTTAGTAGTAACTCATAGCTGCATGATAGCGGGGTAAAAGGCAATTAGTATTTAAAGGATTGGAAAAGGTAGTGGCTCAACCGAACCACATGGCACAAACGTTATTTTCACGTGAGAAATACCGAGTGCAAGTACGTCACGGTCTGCGTGACTGTGCCTTGTTTGGTAAGGTGAACAATCGTTGGGGTGGACCGCCCCGCAGCTTCATCCTGGAAGAAGGCACGCACAAGCCTGACAAAGTCTCCCAGTCAATTACTTCAATTTACTGCAAACACGGTCAAGCATTAAACGTCTTCGCTGCGCGATGGTCTGGTCTCTGCTCCATACAATTAACCGGCCTAACAGAAGCGTTTTACATTTTCCATTTTACTGAAAAGCTTATATCCCGCGGTTTTCACAGGTGCTCGATTCTCTGGGAAGTCGCACTGCCCGCGCCGATACAGGAAGTGACCGCTTCAATGTAGCGGCCACCAGCGTAAACACAGTTACCAAGTTAGGTGCGTTCACCGCTTATAGTGGCTGTTCACTGAGATCTAGGACCGTCAGTTGTGTCAGCGCAGTCCCACAGCATTATTGCACACTTTAGGTGCAAAGCATTTGCCGTTAGTGTACTCAAACGTGTTTGCATAACCATTGATTCCGACCTTAGTGGAGGAAGCTCGTCCGCATACTGCAGTGCCCTATGCTGGCTCGGTCAACGGAGTGGAAGAGAGTTTCCACTTCTGGCAACTCACAAGGTGTGATCAGTAAGTGTGCCTCTGTTATAACAGGTGACGATGTTTACCAAGGTAATCGGTGCAACCACAACCTGAACGTAAGCCAGCGCGGCTTTCAGGTTTTCCGTTGTTGCAAGTACCAGTTATTTGTCGGAGTATGACGTCCATGAGTTTGGATACAACGGAAACGAAGCTAGTGCTGCTATATATTCCGCACGAAGTACGCTCAGCCTTCTTGATGATGAGCACGACTATGGTCAGTCTGAATGCACTTCAGTGTTATAAATGGCGTCGCTCTGAGGTACAAGTTCTGTTTTCACAGTGAAGGAACTTAGTGATCCAATAGACTTTCAACCGGCTCTCGATAGAGCGTGGAACGGGGCTGCTTTGTTGCGTTGGCAACCCACGTATTCATTGCTTGGTGCAAATGAAGTGCTGCTTGTTTCGATGCAAACTGACCCAGATGTATTGTTGTCACCTGAGTTTAAGTCGATTAAAACCTTACTTGCGTCTAATTTCGACGATTTTGCACGTTGTGCATAATTTGCTGGTCACCCTTGATCCCGGCAACTTAAGATGTTCTCAAGACTATTTTCAGCCTTCGTTTATTCGCACTCAACACTTTGTACTACCTTGTGTACTATCTTCGGGACAAAATGAAAGTTAAACTAGTCTTATGGTCGGAGAAAAAAATAGTATTACAATTAAGGTACTTTTTATATGCTGAGAGGCTACCCAGGCTGCAAATAATTTCAATGAACTACAAGCGATATAATGTTGACCATGTCCAGACATGTCACATGCTAACCGGTCACCTCAGCTCCTATTACTCCGCGCTTTTCCATCACAAACGCATGCCAGCTATCCATAGACATTCCACTAAGAATTCAAACACCACGGTCTGAATGGGCTAAAACGTATTCTAGGTTGTCACGAAGGGATGTAAGCTCTGGGAACACGCTTTCCATTGCAACGAGGTTGCACCTTAACGTGACGTAGCGGCTTGCGTGTCGCTTCTACCTATTGACATATACGTGGCGTTGCCCCCGGGCCGCTAGAAAACTACGCCTACCTTCTGCATAGCTACATCATTGCTACCTCCGCTGCTGCCATGCAACAGGCTTGTTAGCCAAACGCATATCTTGAGCGTCCCGATTTTCCTTCTGCCTAAGTTTGGAAGTTCTGGCAGCTTTCCGATTACAAGTAGTGTTTGACAGATTTATCCACTTTCCACATTTTTGTTCCCTTTCGTAAAGGACTCCAGCTTGTCTTCCCCCTGCGGAACCTCAGACCGCAAGCATTGTAGTGAAGCTTGGAGAACGGCCAGTTGCTCTTGATTATACAGACAACATGGTGTTGCTCCCTAACTATGTTAAGCTTGCGCAAACGTCCTTTATTTGGGGGAGACTAGAGGCATTTGAGCAGTTCCATTACCTTAGCAGTGATATCCATAAGCATGGGCGCATAGCAACTTCAGTCTTTATAAATAAATATTTTAGTTTCGACAAAGAGGGGCACGCCTTTTGGGCATGATCAGCATAGTGCAATATTCTACTTGATAGCATGAGTAGCAAGACCGAGCGCGGGAGTAGCACAGACCTAGTCATTGGTGTGGATCCACATGGCCCAAAGCTTAAGTGTAGTCTAGCCTCACGGAATGCGAGATGTAGCGACAAGAATAAGAGCAATAATGAGGAGCACGTTAGTGAGGAAATAGGCCGATATGGTTGTGTACACAGTGCGAAAGAACAACCTGCCTTTTGGTGACATCTGGGCCGTCCAGAATGGTTCCAATTTGTTTGAAAGACTATGTTTACATGGCCACTATGAGAGCCATCTTGATCTATGGGAGTGCAACTTGTCCTCTTTCGTCTAAAGATCAGAAGCAACTACAAGACATGAAGCTATAAAGGATAACTTATTTGTTTTTCTCTATCTTCGGATCATCCTTGGTGTTGCGTGGCACCGATGTTGGCATGAGCACATACTACTTATGGCTGGTCACCGCTTACCGCGTTGGGTCGTGTTTTGCCTGCCAGTGTTGTGGTGGCTCAAGACTAGAGATAGGCAAAGGTTAACATGGCAGCGGGAGGCGAGCCTATTTATCTCCATTTCACTCCTACTGCCTCCTTTTTGTACTACACTTTACTCTTTATTTCCTTCTTTTGAGCAAAATGAACCAGTTTGTGTAGTACGGTGCACACAGCGTAAGTGCATAGCCTCAAAAATAATGTGACTTTCAGTCAGCCAGTACGCATGCGCCGCTGTACTCTATCCTTTTCATTGCCAAACAGATTCTACCTACGAGGATCCACTGCATGTTGCTCATATGCCGGCCCCTAGCCTGAAAGCAACCACTCTGCATTGCAACGTCATAGCACGGGTTCCAGACTGCGTAGGGACGGGCGTCCTTGCACTATCCCTCGCCGACGTGCAACCGGTAGATTTACGTGGCAACGAAGCGTCGGTATTGCGTATCGGCGTACCGCTGATGCCAGTTATTTTTCGTATCAACTTTGCTAAGTGAACTGCATACATTCATTTAGCTTATAGACAGCGAGTACACGTGAGCCGCCCTGATACGTTATTTCATAGTGCCACCCGGTGTCCACCAATTATTAACTATTGCCATATCAACCGCATGTCAATACATATTGTGCTTTTGTAGAACAATAGTACACTAGCCGCGCCTCTGTTTATGGTTTTTCTGTGCTCTAACTCTTCAAGCTATCATGAGCCAATGCTTATTTCCTACATTTCACCTCCGTAATTGCGCACCACCCATCATAGTGGATTTTGCCACCTGTCCGTCCTGCTCCGCTCTGTTTAACAACTTCGAAGGGCCACATTCCATCCGGTTAATCCTTGCTTATGTTGTTTCGTGCACATTCCATTAGTGCTTAGCCTACAATAGTGTATCTTTCACTCAGACGGCGTTTATGCGTCGCCAGGTGCGAGCTTTTTCAGTGAAACACCGCATATACCAATAAAGCCATAGATTGTGTTGTTTTGTTTACTTCTGTTAACTGCGTAGCTTCCCCTCAGGCACTGTTTAGCCTATTTGCACACCTGCGTCCGCCTGGTCCACGGCTTCGTCGTATCATGTTTACTAAGCTTAAACTGCATCTACGTTTCACAAAGCAGCATGTGCTTGGATTAAACACACCCTAATGCGATATCCCTACATTCTTCTTGGCGCACGCTTAAGCCACTTTGCATCAAATGTTGCATCTAATTTCTTAATAGGTAAAATCCTAATAGCCATTTCAGTGATGTTACAGATGGCGGTACTTGTACAACACTTATTCTATCTACGTTAACTTTGTTTCGCGTATGCAAGGGTAGGCAATGACTGGAGAGTGAGGTTGACGCATGAGCGAGCGTCGGCGACAGAATTGTCGACACGTTAGACATGACGTATGTCAAAAGTGAACTGCGTGACAAAGCCTAGGTGTCTCGTTTTCCGTGGTGAGTATTTGTTGCAGGCGGAGTTGAGGGAGAAGCTTAGGGGCTTGTGGTCAGCGTAGGCCGTGAAAGCGCGGCGTACGAGTGTGTGCCAGAAGCGCCGAATGGCTAGGTACATGGCGAGCAGTTCTCTACTAAACGTGCTGTAGCGGGCTTTCGCTGGCTGCAGGAGCTTGTAGAAAAACCCAATAGGTTGCCAGTGCCCACCAAGTTGTTGGTGGAGGACGGCTCCTACCTCGACATCTGCGGCAGTAGTCGTAAGAGAAAGGGATGCAGTCAATTCGGAATGAGCGAGGTGGGCTAGATTGGAGATAGCATACTTGAGCTCGGCGAGGGCTGCCTGTGCTGTGTCAGGGTAAGCGAACATACCTTCACTCCGTCAGAGTAGGCCGGTCAGAGGCTGCATGAGCTGAGCGCAGTGCGGAATAAAGCGTCGGTAGTAGTTAACCAAACCACAAAATTGGCAGAAGTGCTTGAATGAAGTTGGAGAAGGGAAGACTTTGATTGCTTGGATCTTATCAGGAAGGACTTCGATACCAGATGACGCGACGAGGTGGCCTAGGAATTCTACCGTTGCTTTGCTGAGTTCGCACTTGATCGGGTTGACTGTGACACCGTGTTGAGTAAACGCTGGAGCAGATTTCGAAAACACTCGAGATGCCCTTGTTCGGATGAAGTGGCTACTAAAACATCACCCAGTTAGGAATAAGCGATGTCTAGGTCACGAGTGACATCGTGGATGAAGCGTTGGAACGTTTGTGCGGCGTTTCACAGTACAAATGGTACTTAAAATTCAAACCAGCGGAAAGGTGTGATGACGGCTGTTTTTGGAATGTCATTGTTTTCCACAGGTATCTCGTGATAGAGGCGAAACAGCTCGATCTTGCTGAAGATCGTCTTACCTGTGAGGCATGCGGTAAGGTCCTGCCTGCATGGGATAGGATACCTATCTGGGTCGGTTAGCTGATTGAGTGCGCGGTAATCACCGCAAGGGTGGCAGTCACCAGATTCCTTGGGGACAGTTTGCAGGGGCGAGGACCAGAGGCTGTCGGTAGGGCGGATTATTCCAACGTTAAGCGTGTGCGCATACCCCGCCCTAGTTACCTTGAGTTTCTCGAGCGATAGTCGACGTGGACGGCATGACACCGGTGGGTCATTCGTCCGTATGTAGTGCATGACTTGGGCTTCCACGGGCAAAGCTGCGTTCATTGGCTGGAGGAGCTTTGGATACTGAGAATAGAGATTGGCATAGTCTGGGGAGGTCTGGGGAAATACATAAACCGGCGATACAGATGCGATATCGGCGGTGATGCTACGTACACTAAGTTTTGTTGCAGTGTTGACTATCCTTTGGCGTTTCGCATCGACTAAGAGGTTGAAATTCCTGAGAACGTCAAGTTCGATTATGGCAAATGGGACTGCAGCGAAGGTGAATACCCAGCGGTACGTACACCAAAAACCTAGGTCCAGGGTAAGCGGCCGTTGACAGTAGATGGCTATTGGCGTGCCATCGGCGGTACTGAGGCTTGTCGACAACGAAGCGAGAGGCTCACCTGGCATATGGGAATGACGCTGACTTCCGCCCCGGTATCAACTAAAAACTGGGTCTCGGGGTCATACTTCCGAATGTAGATGAAACGACTACGGGCTTTGCCAAAGTTCGTGGCTATTACAGGCTGACTTGGCGGATCATCTATAGGGGAGTAGCTACATGGCTGTACGAAATTACACGCTTTATTACAGAACACGCGAGTAGTAAAAGCAGTAACCAGGGGCACCAGGTTTTGTGCGACGGTGCGATGATATAGAGCGGTTGCGGTGCTTACGGTTTAAAGTAAGTCCCTCTAACTGGCACTGAAACTAGGCTGTCTGCGAAGATAACGCTTCTATTGCCGACGGCTGGCCGTCCGCGGGTGTCGGTATGGTTGCGCCAACACAAAGCTGTTTAGGTGCTTTCGGTTCAGTCTCTGGCTGGTGCCGTTTGGTGACGCGGTCTGCTAGATCTGCAATTGCTGTGATGGGCAAGTCACTTGCTGCTACAAGGATAGCTTGGGTGCTTTTAGGAAGGGGTTGCATCCACAGCTTGCGCAGAATCCCTAAGTCTATGTTGGACGTGCCGATGAGCTGTTGCATTTCGCGCATCAAGGCTGTGGGCATCCTACTTCCTAGTTGCGGATTACTAAATAGTTGCTTCAGGCGGACCTTGTCAGAAGGCGTGGTTCGCTGAATAATATACTGTCTAAGAGTCTCGTATTTCTTTTATAGGGGGGATAAAATATGATGTCGCTCAGCTGCGAGAATATACTCTGAGGAAGGCGAGATATTAGCTGATTATACATGGCCAAATCAGAGGAAATCCTACAAATGTAGAATACGTAATCTAGGTACAAAAACCATACCGAAGGATCATTCGCCCAAAAAGGTAGAGGGGCTAACGCAGTAGAATTGACCATGACAGGTTTAACGGCGATAACCGCGTATGATTGCTCATCCACTAGATACTCAATGGCAAAAAGCAGATAAATATGCGGTAGGTAAGGAAGCAGTATGTGCACAAGTAATGAATCGCAAACTTACTGGAACGAGCTCACCAGAATGAAAATACAAAGAAGCCGAAGGCGTGTTCCTGAGAGGGGTCACCAATTGTTAGGTGGAGTCTGGGACACTAGTCTGTAAGGAATGATACATAAGAGACGTGTCAAATACGGGACAGTATGGAAGCTGGAGACGACAGAACCCAACGTATATTGCGCAGGCTACCAAAATAAGAAGCGAATCAGCCAGAGCGAGAAACGGTGCAGCAAGGTACTCAGCAAAGCGCTTTGTGTCAATGCATGTGCAGTCAGTAAAACACGTAAACGTTTTAAACGTTAAAACAACCGTAAAATCCAATGTTGCAAAATACTGAAGGAGAGAGTTTTCCGGTACACTTCAACTTATTCATCTCAACCCAGGATGAACAAAATAGCTGAATTGCGCAAATCATTACTGACACATTACGGTTATCATAATAAATACCCAGTGAAAGTTAAAGATGAAAAAGGTAAGTCAGATAAAATATATATTGCTAGGGTAACGTAGGAATAATGTGGGAAATAAATATAATCTGTATAAAAGTAATGTTGTTAATGTACAGCAGCTATATATGCATTACGGTATATGGTGGAATATCTATGCCAACTTGGCAAGTGCCTGGTAAACCCATATAACTGCCACAAGTGTAGCATTATGTTCTTAACTCAGCAAAACTACATTGGTTGCCTCACTTGCCCGCAAGAGCGGTGCATAGAGGAGTAGTATTGGTCCCGTGGCTGGGGCAACGTAATCGCTAATGAAGATGTATTCATCCTCGGCTACACAAGCGTAAGCTTATGTATATCTCAAAGAGAAACGTTAGTATTGCGAATAAAGAAACCTCAGTTATGGGCTCCAATGATCTCCATGAATAGTGGATACTAAGCCCATGTGCGTTCCGTGACACTAACGTCGATATAGCCACGAGCTAAACCTTCACTATTAGCTCCACGTGCCTCCAGGACGTGTTTTTGTTAAGCTATATTAGTCCTATAGAATGTGTTTCGGTATGGCGACACGCAGCGGATGATTTCGGCTCTACCGGCGTTCACGACCATCGTTTATTGAGCCCATGTTAGTGGCTCAGCTGTGTCCTCAATATCGCAGCTAAGGAAACCACTACTATTGGCTTCACTAGCCTCCATGTACATTGTTTACGAGGCCAATATAAGCACCGTGGCAGCTGCATCAGAATCGCTACTAGGGTAGGAGCAGCTGTTAGCTTCACACGCCTTAATGACTGGCCTATTAAGCCTGTATAGATCACAAAACAGTGGCACCATACTAGTTCATAATTGTGTATCTACCACAGACGCTGCGTGCCTCCACCGGGATTAATTATTAATGGCATATAGATCCCATAGCGGAAGGCAGTTTCGCTACGAACGAAACTACTGTGGTGGGGTAAAGTGTCGCTTCAAAAAACCTACATGGAATAGATTTTATTAATGGCATGGATATAAAGGTTACGCAGGTCACACGGAATCATATTTGTTGGGAACAGCGTGCAAATGTTGGAAATCTCTTTCCCCGCATAAGCTTAAAGACGGTAATGCTAAGGATAAATGGCAACATTGGAAACGCGGACGGCTGTACCAATTCCAAATATTCACGCCATCTTGAAAACCGTTTTGCGCTCTTTTCCCACAACGCGCAAGCAGTTAATAGTTCAATAGTGAATGATGTGATAAAAAGCATTGGCTTTACAAGACCCGTGAGATGGTAAATGCAAAATAACTAAAAGCATTAGGTTCCGAAATGGAACTGAAATGCCAATAGTCTAAACCTAGTACAGCACACCACAATGTTTTGTTTATCACTCAGATGAATGTCTAACAACTGTTTGAAGACTGTAATGTTCGGAGCGTTTACCACATGCGTTGGCAAGTCATTCTATTGTGAACAGATTCTAAGAGAGTAAAAATATTTTCTACAGTCTAAGCGGGAGTGTTGGATTATCAGCTTAAGATTATGACCTCTCGGTCGCATATATGAGGCTAGCGTGAGCAGCGATTTGCACGGGTGATCGCTTTCCGTTAATATTTGGTATGCGAGTATGAGATCTCCGCGTAGTCGTCGGTATTCGGAGGAAAACATTCTGATTAAACTGAGACGCACTTCATAATTGAGACCAGATAATCCGCGTGTTGCTTTCGTAGCTCTTCGTTGGGGCTGCTCTAAGAGGTGAATGTCCCGTTTTAACCATGGGCACCAAGCCTGGACGGCATATTCGACGTGGGGATGGATATAGGAGTTGACAAGCATGGGTACCAACCGTCGTTCAAAAACACCAAAAGCTCGCCTCAAAAGTCTCAGAATTATGTTCGCCACGTCTGCTGCTTTCGAACATTGGAGCAAATTCCCCAGACTTTCTTGCACAATGATACCTAAGTCTCTTTCTGTGGTCACGCGCCGTAAAACGTACTGCCACAAGAGGTACTTGTTGGTAAGATTGCTGCGCAATGACAGTAGGTGACACTTGGCAGGATTCATGGGGAGTTGGTTTATATCTGCCCATTTGTTGATTCGATCCAAATCATGCTGGAGGAGGGCACAGTCTGATGTTGAGCGAATAACTCTCCAGATTTTTGCGTCATCTACAAAAATTTGCATCGAGGATTAAATATTACCCGGGAGGTCGTTAATGTAGACCAAAAAAAGGAGGGGACCAAGGACGGATCCTTGAGGAACACCGCTGGAGATGCAGAGGGTTTCCGCGAGGGCATCGGCGACTCTGACCTTGATCGTTCTGTCATGCAAATATGCTGCTAGCCAGGTGAGTAGGGAACCATGGATAGGGTGGGCAAGAAGCTTATAAAGTAGAGCTAAGTGATTGACTCTGTCGAATGCCTTTGAAAAGTCTAGGTAACTCACATCATGGGAAGGCTTCATCAAGCGCTTTGGTCCATGAATCCCAGGCAAGAAGCAGATATGTGAGGCAAGATCGTTTGCACCTAAAGCCGTGTTGGAGGTGAGAACATAGCTTCAGACTCTCAAAATATCGTGTAATTTCATCTGCACCTAACGATTCCATTACTTTTGATAAAACAGGGAGGAGAGTAATGGGTCGGTATTTGGCAGGATCCGATCGCTTACCTCCTTTGTATATAGGAGTGACTATCTCGCTTTTCCACTCAGACGGAAGTGTTTGGGAATTGAGTAGACTTTGAAAAAGCTGGCGAGGTGTGCTGCTATGGTGGGAGCAAGAGTTTTAAGAACTTTGGGTCTGATCTTGTCGACTCCCGGAGCGCTATTTTCTCTTAGAGACCGTAATTTGCTAGTGACAGCTGCTGAGGTAAAAGTGACAGTTGATATACCGACCACGTTGGGTGAATGCTGGTTTGGCAAAGGTTCTATGGCCTTTGCAGTCACTGTGCCAAACTGCAGAAGTAATGCGTTCGCAGCATCCACAGCAGTAGTCGTTAGGAATAGTGTATTGCAAATTGTGCCAAAAACACACAAAAACCATAAGCATATATGTAACGCAACGTTAACTTACAGATTTAAGAGCTACCGAGGTTGCGCATATCCAGGTTTTCAGGGTGGATCTTTCACAATAAAATGTCCATGAGAAGTCTTTCTAAAAACGAAAAGCAAGCGGGTTGGTTGAGAGGCAGTGGATCAGCTTCCAGTGCCGTGCCACCTCGCAGTTTATGAGCAGGGTGCCTATGAACTAGCCAAAGAGCAACAGTGCGGTCGCTTTGGTCAGAAAAACTTGCTTGAAAATGCGTTCCGAAATGAGGTGATGTCTACAGCCTCCACACAGGGTTGTCGCTATCAGCTGGGTTTCGGACAGACGCAAGATGTACTTTACATCAATAGCCATAGACTGTGTAAATGTGCGCTCCTGTGGTGAGGCAGGACTACAGCAATGGTACGTGTGCGATAATGGTGGTCAACCATGTAAGTCTAGTACAGAGGTACTACAAGGACATGGTATCAGGTTACATGCAAAGTAAGGTTGGACGGAATTGGGTAATCGAGGTAAAGGAGCATGCTGAATTGATGGTTTATGACGTTCAAACCATTCACAACTATTCCTGGCTATGCGGGTAAACGTGTAAATTGCCCGTAACCCACCAATCAAGCACACTAAGAAATGGTTGGGGTCACGTAAAAAGTGGACAGCAGGTACTCCGATACAATATTGCGATTTGCATACAAGCACCTGATGGGAGCTGCGCACTAACCGAAGTAAAAAAGACAACACCAACCACGGGTTTTTATTGGTATATGCTGGGTGTCACTGATAAACCATGGACGGCGCGAAACATCTCTGCTGGTTGACGAAAAGTTACATTAACGGAGTGTATACACTTACCGGAGGCAAATCTGACGACAAACTCTATGTGCAAAATAAGTGGACGGATTGTGGCACTGCAAGAGTTTGAATAGGGCGATGTAAGGCAACTTTGGGTCAAAAGCCAGGGAAACAGGTGGTTTGCAATTTTTCGGAGGCTTGAAAAATTGGGGTCTCTTCACCAAATAACATCTCTTTTACATATTTCTTATCTGGAGCTCTTCAGTTGACATTCACTGTCAACACGTAAAGAGAAACGTTGCATGTGCCTTCGGAAGGCTGATTCTCCTGCCGAGACCATGTCATTCCCAATTGGACAAATAAGGTTTCATTGCAAATATTCACTAAGGCAAATTTTTTCAGCCAATTGTTGCCACTGCATAATTTGATTTTGCTTACCACCCCTCTAGATTTGTTCACTCTGCCTTGACTATTTAACTGGCCGTGGATGCTTAGATTTCAAACTAATTTCACAATTTGTCAGAGGAGGACCCGCGATTGGTCGTTCGGGATGTATTTTGTTATCCTTCAGTGCCTGAATGATTGTGGTTGACCATCTACAGCGCTTCAACAAGTTTAATTTGATATTTTATTGGATATGTCCGGAGACTTTCGTGGTTCTACAGACGAGCAACACAGCACATTCAAACAAATTTACAATCCGTGACCTACCTACCTCACGGGCCCAGCCATTCGGTTAGGACAAGACAGGACCCGGAAGCGAAACAAACTCTCGCTTAACTTGTATCAGCCCACGGAAAAATTGGACGCGTTGTCTGCCAATAACCAAGCAAATAAGCGCTCAACCTGAAACATAGCCAGTTAAACTTTCCAATTCAGTGAAGTGGCGCAGCGATCCAGCACGTGGTGGATCTTCGTCTGGCAAGCGTTCTTCTTATAAAAGGTCACAAATGTCCTTTTAACAATACTGCGAGGTGGCGGATGTGACCTGCAACCGAATAAATTCACAGTCCATAACTTCCACTGGCAAATCACCAAGCGCTTCACTTCACCTTTCTTTACACGTTTGTTACACTGACTCTTCCACATCTGCATACACGGTTGTCACTTTTCTTCTTACGATTTCACCCTTGAGCTTTGCGTTACGTACACAAGAACCTAGTATATCGACACGTCTCTTTTGCTTTTGCTCTTTATGTAACGTCTAATCAATAATCTGGGTTCTTTATCCATGCTTCGCTGATGTACTACGGCCATGTATGGCAGACTGATAATATCCTAAAAATCATGCCCAGTACTCCCGACAAACAAATTATGCTTTCTACGCTTGCACAATTTGTACAGTTTTAATCATGATCGTTTGACCAATTTTCAGCTGCCGCTATTATGGGTGTCAAGAAACTTCTGCACCGTTGCACCTAACTGATCATGCTTCTATGGGCGTGACTCTCATTGTCCAGCATACACACTTCGTTACTTAATTTTTACCTGTAAAGATAAGCAATGGGTAATAGCTCAGCTACCTTTAAGTGCTATGGCACAGCAAAACCATGGACCGGGACCAGACCCGAGTGGTGGTGGAGGTGGTGGTCTCAATATATGCAACGTGCGCAACAACAGGACGTGAAGCTAACAGCAGAAAAGGTTCATGACTGTTGGCTTCGGTACGGAACCACCAATCCAGAAACCAGGGCGACGCATGGCGACCGGCCATCTTAAAGCCACGTGCGTGTAAGCTGTGCACTTAACAGTGGGATGCGGACGACATACACAATGGACATTTGTCATCCAAGTGGCCACGTGAATGTATGCGAAAGACAGGGTTGCTGATTACTAATGTGTCACGCTTAGTTCTAGGCACACATCAGTCAACACATTTGTGTGGTATGCACATGCTGCTATCCAGAAGTGCATACCGCATCGGATGCAAGCCATTACAGTACTTCTGGAACCAACGACAACCCATATTGGACTGCATGCATCCAAAGGGGTCTGTAACGGTTTTGAGACACTCCGCTTTGCCATATAGATTTAACCAGTCGTCGGGAGGAGAACGCGTTGAGTTTGGACGGCACTGGAAAACTTCTCGCCATAAGAAAGTCACAAAAATAAATAGATGTAATAGACAACAGAGCTGTGACCAACTATGCAGACTACAAAAGGACCAATAGAAACGACCAAGAATGATATGTATGTAGTAAAGTGGACGCATCAAAGCATGACAAGCGCCACAAGGTTAACGTTAACTTCAAGGATGTTACAACCAGTTAGTTGCAAAAGTGCATTGGAAAAATTACTATCAGAAACGTTCCACGCAACGAGCAAGTCACAGGAAGAATGCAACATAGATCCGGCTCTGTTAGCAGAGTAATTGCGAAAGGGCAGATACTCTTAGGGCTCGGGTGACTCGTAAGCTCTTCCGCGCACCATCTGATAAGGAGGAATAACAACTATTCTTTCATTCAGCAAAAGTGGTTGCGACAGCTACACATTCTGCATCAGTTGATGGTTCGGACCAATTAAGCTCATTCCGCGGAGCGCCTAACTCCACAGCCGACATGGCTCAGATTTGGGGCATTGTGTGATCAGATTCTCATCATAGGATTTACCGGTGCATGTTTAGCAAGGCCCCTACATTTAGTTATGGTAAGGAGTTGGCAACTAAAGAAGTTCATTCTACATTGCTGAACGATGCGTTGTGACACTGGGCGGTGTCCGAGGCTTATACCTAGGTAACAGCCTTAAAGTCATGCAATGTGCCGGCGTGCAAAGCATCTCGGACACCGTCATCATCCAATGCAACATCAGTAAGTTCTGACTCCGGATAGCCCCAGGCAATTTCTAAGGACGAAATAATATTTGATGGTTACACATGAGCCACGGATGCGTAGATTGTGTGTTTATCCTTGACCATACTATGCAGGCTGCGGTTTTCTTGTTAATTATTCCGCTTACAAGCAGTACGCAATTTATGAGAGATAATTGCTCTGTGATCAGTAGCCAAAATACTAGCAAACATGCAAGGTATCAATACAGACAAACATTAAACCTAGCTGATTTTGCGGACGAATTAAAAATACGTTAAGCATAAACTTGGTGTTCTTTTAGCTACTCACTCCAAGCAGATTTAAGACACAGCTTGCTATATGTCAACAGTTTGTTTGTACTTCCCTTTTACATACCCAATACAAGCAGAAACACATACTCAAATATAAACAAGGGAAATTTTGGCACACCGATTATTGGGTCAAAAGCAAGATCAAGGCAAGCTAGTTGATAGTCTCAAGAATTCCTGTACACGTAGCCCAAGTTTCTAGGCTCCAACTGGCACCTGTTTACTGTTTGCCAACCGTATTGGCTTCTGGTAGCATATTAGCACTTTGAACGCAGTCTTTAGGTTCACGTTGTGACCATTTGTCCCGAGTTAGTTGGTGACAGATGATGACGGAATGCGGTACATTCTTCAGTTGAACTAGTTTGTTACGTCCTCATTTGTTCCATCCACTTTAACAACTTTTCAGCCTTCCGCTGAGCAAACCGAATGTTACTCCTGCGTACGTACAGGTCAGTAGATTGGCAGATGTACTGATAAACTAACATGAGTGGCCAAACTAACCAAAGAGAAGCTCTGACGTTCATGGACAACAAGTATCCGAGTAGTGTGCATGAAGTGCAACTGGGCAATCGTGTACGTGCGCGTTGGGGTAGTAGTGAGCTTGTGTCCGATGTCACCGGCCGCACGGTCTCCCTTGAAGAGCAGAAACAGATAAACTGCTAATTTTCTGCCATTACCAACGGCAGCTTTTATGGTGAAGCTTCTATGCACTAGGATGTGTTTACAGAATAATCTTTCGACACCAAGGTCCTATGCAGAAGCTTTTCTTCAGCTTCCAGCCTTCCTGGACTACAATCGCTGCTGACCCTGGAGAGCAGCGTTTTCACTAGGCCGCATTTGTATGCAACCGCAGCAAACTTGGAAAAGTGGTGTTGCCCATTACAGGTTTCCTTGCTGTAAAAATTGTGCTGCAATGTAACCCCGTCCAGCCTTTTAATGAGTATAGCCAAAAATGCTAGCCAGCCGTGTTCTTTTATCTCGTGGGCGACCGATAGGCAACGGTTCCTTGGAATACGAGTAGTTAAGAGGCGAAGAATATGTTCACCGTTGATCAACACCAGAAAATGGTCCACATTCCTTTTATTTACCCTTGCTTTACCAATGCTGGCAGCGACTTGCCTTACGATCTAGCCGAGAAAGACATTTTCAAAACCCTGTCCTCTAGGGCCGCCAAAGGAGACTTTGCCGGTTTGTTTGTATGCTGTCACTTTAAACTTAACACGTGCATTCTAGGTACACAGTAGAACAATATTTCTTAAATATTTCACTCAGCGGCCCACATACATGCTTTTACTTAGGTCAAATTGACACAAATCATTAACTGTTTCCTGGATTGGCACGTTGGCTACGTCAATAAACTATATTAAGCCCAAGCCCAGTAAGAATTTTTCTGGCATCTCCGCTAGTTTAAGTGAGTCTTTCAGACAGTGCGCAGACAAGAGTTTACACACAGGAGCCAAGTGTTTTGCCAGCCACCGGGCAACGTTTGCCTACGGCGAGTGGCTCATGCAAATACTCGAAAGCAGTACGTCACCTGGCTTGTTTAACTTTGGCTCGTCCCTCATTCTCAATATCTGCGTCCCTGTCAGCTTACGCTGCCGATACTGCGACTCAGTAAAGTATCCGTGTAGCGATATGTTTTGGTTTTTTGGCTATTTGCCTCTTCAGCAAGAGGTTATTCTCTAGTGTTGTAACTATCAGGAATTTGTTTTTTAAAAAAGTAGCCTCCTTTTTAGAAACGTAGTCATCCTTGTACATTATTACAATGCCCGACATTGTACATGTCTGCAAAAAAAATTATGTGAGCCATTACGTTTCACTCTCTGACGGCAGTATAGTGTTTAACCTTCAGGCGACATCTCTGGCTTATTTTGCATATTATGCGACCGTGGTGCATCATCCCAAATTTGACCTGACGCATTTGTTGTCCTTATTCCTTGCTCACTGCAGGCGTTTCCATCGATGTTTCTACCACACTTTGCAAGCAGATGCTAGATGCGTTTGAATGCAGGTCGAAAGAAAGCGGTCCTCCTGATTACATAAATCCTTTAACTGCTAGAAAGGGGTAACATTTTTATACTGACTCTAGGTATTGTTTCCAATTCAATTTATGGGCAAAGCAGCGCCTAATTGCTGCCAGTAACTAACTTCTCAATCATCAGTTAAACATTTTTCACATCCTTATTCACGTCCACAAATTTAGGTGAAAACTAACGCACCAAACAGTTAAACGTGGCCATGACATCCAACACGTTGGCAGCCTCTAGCTTGGCACCACCATGTTTTACAACTCATTGTTATCTATTTGTACAACGAGGAGGCTTTTAATTAACTTCCTTTTATCTTTCCGTTTAACCATGTTTAGCTTGCATTTATTAATTACACGATTTTATCATCATATACGAAACAGCCAACTTGTCGCTACGCGTACTATCCCAATTGGTAACATCGGGCACGCTAGCGACCGATGCCGAAGTTCTTTCGGTCACCCAAGGAATAACCCATTAACGTTTAATTTTATTGTACATCATTCATGTTTTAGCATTAAAACACAAAACTATTATCCGTAATTATTATTGGTTGAGTAAACGTTGGTTGCTTTTAAGGGAATCAATAGCGTATCCTTCCAAATATCCTTCGGATTTCGTGACTGGATTTATGCAGGCCATGATACGGTAACCCGTGCGGTCTGTACCAATTGCGCGGCAGGGTGCTTATCGTGTCGTTTGCAAGACGAAGAAATAAATACAACGAAACATAAAGGTTGTCTAAACTGACCGTGGTCTATTTGGAAATTTGGATTATAGTTCATTCTTGTTGCTGCTTTCAACAATTTGGGAAAACTTCGAAATATCCATGGAGAATTAAGAATTACCTAATGCATTGGGCTCTCGGATATACATTTTGCCTATTCTTTACAATTTAAAGGGCAAATTTACGGGGAAATTGTTAAAACACACTCGGTGCTACTTTCATGGTTCTTACTTTATAAATCCTTCAAGATGTGGGAAGCATCCAGGCCGCTAATATCTTATACTTCTTTTTTCTCTGTTGCTTACGGAACGGTAGGATACTGTGTGCACGTGGGCTTGACTGCTTTCGGATTTTGCGCGGCCCGCCTTTGTCAAATCTGTGTTTGAGTTGTAAGAGCGCAGTACATTAAATGCCTTTCGATTAGTCCAAATTGGCTTACGCATGTCACTGTTCATACTCTTTGTTGAGGTATTAATGCTTCTGAGTGTAATAAATTCCACCGGAGCTGCCGGAGTGGACGACGTAGCAAGTCTGTGCATGATACCGTAGCGATCCATAGCGTAAAGAGATCGTTAAACCTTGATTGAATGGACTTTATTATACCATTTTTCTCTTAACTTCCTGTTTTTCTCACTGCCATCGCTTGTTTTGTTTGCACCATCCACATGCCTGAGGCTCCACAGCCTGGGCAGTTGTGACAACTGCAACCAGCTTGCCACTACTTGTCACCCCCTAGCATGTTGTAGTTAGGGTAGTCTCTTACTAGGTCGTTGTGCCATGTTAGCCTCAGCTTGGGCTTGTGTAAAAAAGCTATACTTGTATAAATGCTTTATGGACGAATCACGGGTGGACTGCTGTTTAGACAAAGTCTGATTGTCAAGTATGCATTGCCCTACAGAGATCGAGAGAACTTAGGATATGCTTCAACCGTTATACGGCAAATTCACTAACCACATGCTGTAACAAATAGAGGAATAAATATCATATTATATGAACAGCAGTGTGTACTGAGGCATACCACGTCAAACTTTGTAGACAGGCCTGTTCGCAGAGCTGAACGGCCATCTGTCCCATTTGGAAGTTCTTGGTCTCTCGTCGAGGCAAAAGATTATTATGAAAATAAATGGCCTAATGTGTCCAGATATGTTGTCTTTGCCTACATGGCGTTACTTACCAAGAAAATTGTAATTTTACTCAGCGTGAGTAAGCACTGGGGCTTCATGTGTGACCAAATTTTGTGCATCTAGCAGCCCCAACTGGACACGTTTTGGACGACATAGGAATAACTGAGCAAACTTTTGCTTCATCTCAACGGATTCCGGAAGATGTAATAACAATTTGATAATCGTTTTTGGCTTAATATAAACGGTATATGTAATTAGAACAATAAATAATTAAAAGCTTTATTCTTAAATATTTCGTGGAACATCAAGCCGATCATGATCTAAATTGGACAAACAATGAACTTACTCGGTTTCGGACAGGTTACGGACAGTAATAAGAAAATGTAAAGTATTCTGGTGAAATGCAGCTTATCTAGCTTTGTGTTGTAAATGTAGAAGTGAATAGGGTTAATGAGGTTATGTAAACATACGTAGGCGTATGTATCCATAATATTGATATGTAATGTAGGTAGACGTGCCAGTGTGGTGCAAAGTGCAATGAGTTTATACGGCGGAAAGTCATATCCGTTACCTTGCAGGGCTGTTAGGCAGACGTTTGTGGTTTCTTATGGGGGACGCTTGCCGGGCAAAAACCCAGCAAGTCGCGAAATATTGCGAAATGTATGCAAGGGGCGCGTTGTAAAACCTTCTGAGTTGCTAATCGTCGTCCTGATTGTGACTAAGATTTTCACTGAAAAACCTTTATGGTTTCGTTTAATGGCTACATTATTGCATGGTGTTACACACCGCCCACACCAACTCATGAGGTTAGCTGCTTGGTTAGGGTACCGGTTCGGCAAGTTTTTAAGCTGACGTTTTTCGCCTGTCTTGCTTCATCCGTCCACATCATTTGTATCCAATCGAATGTAATCCACTATGTCAGACTTCAGCTGCCTTCTGCTATCTGCGTTTAGTTACGCGCACCGTTTCATTCTAGTGTTTATTTGTCCTACAACATGGTGACCCCAAATCACACGTCCGAATATGAACATTTTAGTCGTTTGTGGAAACCTGTACCTTTACCTTTGACTAGAACGAATTTAAGCGCGTATGTGAAACAGAATATCCGGGAGTACAATCTTAATAGAAACGTTAACTACCTAGTTAGTAATTGTTAGCAGATAAACTTTGAACGAAACGTAGACTTTTATATTGCGAAAGTTCATATGGTTTTGTGCTAATATGGTTTACTGTAAAATTGGTAGCTGGTATCCAAACTTCACAAAAGCATTTATGGGTGTAAATAAAAAGTCTAGTAACGGAGTAAAATGCTGCATTTTGCTGTTTAATAACAAGATATATAACTCTAAGTAAAGTACGAATAAAATACCACTTTAACTGCATGGAAAACGGCTGTCAGATTTACTTCTCATTGTTTGCTATGTGAGTTTCTTGGTAATGTATCCTTCAGATGGAACTTTTGCGCGAAGAGAAAAGTCACTATAAACAAAAGTCGGTGGCAGCAAAAGTAATTCGCAATTGAAAGAGGAAAGTAATTTTGTAGATTTAAGCAGGAAACTGGAAAGTAAACCTTGCTGTTAATCCATATAAGATTGCTTTAAGGAATGCGAATGTTAAACGGAAACGATAAGCAAACTCGTTGCTAGTATGTACGTATGCCGGTACTTACCAACGTAATTGATTTGCCCTTAATTAGAAGTAAACAACAATGGCAGTGACGTATTTATTTTAGAAGAATAGTTCTTTCCTGGGGAGGAAAAGTAGGGTGAGCATACTACATAGTGAACAAAATTGGGTAATCGATAATTTGCATATATGTGTTACGTACCATGTGACGCTTTGCAGGAATTTGTGCCTGACATCCAAGATATTGATGAGATCGATAATGTGAATTGGCAACCCTTTATGGTCTAATGGATTGTCAAGCGTCCCATTTTGGCTTGTTGTTCACCCCATGGCGCACACGACAATTATGGAAATAAAGTACATGATGTATTGCGATATGTGTGCGTTATTATTAAGACATCAGTAGCATCGTTGTGTTGTGTCAAACAGATGGCCACCTGGTATTTAATTAACCAGTTCACGCATATTGCAGATTGAGAGAACTAACAGGTGGCAAATACATGTAAAATTTACGATTTGTCCGTCTGTTACTATGCAAATTGCCGAGTAATATTGCCAACCATAAACTCGATTGGATTCCCAATAATACTCATAAGTATGGATAGGTTAACGAAAGCGCAAAGCTAATTAAACGCATTTAATAACTAAAACCGAGATATACAGGCAAATTTAACCACATATATATTTATCCATATAAAAATACATAGCTGGTTGGAGGCATCCGTTTCCGGAGTTGCCAGTCAATTTGTCCTCCACGGGGACAGCCACAGGACGTTTGCGCCTACAGAAGGACCATGGGTGGATTGCGCTGCACTAACCACTGCTCCAACCGCACGCCGCATATCCAGTGTAAGCCCGGAGGAATAGAACCCTAGGCGTGTAAATGGGAGCCACGATGCATCAAAGGAACCGACCCACATTCCTGCAAAGCAAAAACAAGTAGGCTCTATTTGAGAGGCATTTGCACGCAAGGCGGTGGCTGGACAGTAGCGCACTCCACACTGAGTGCATTGAACCAGTACTTGAGCGTAGCAAGGCCACAAAGACCATGAACCCCGTCCTCTCCCACAACGACCAGCTGTATCCCTGCACCAGTATGGACGAAGTACTGGGTACTAGATATTTAGACACATTGTCGACGTGCACAACAAGCACGACCGCACCGGGGATATCGACCAACGGCTAATTAATTAAAACAACGATTACATTTATAATAAATCGAACAATACATAAAGATAAATTGCCATGCATCTTCAATAAATGACCATATAAAATAAATGCTTTACGAACAAAGCCGCCATAAGCGAAAGACGTCAGAAACTATATTTTAACAAAATGCCACGAACGCGCCAATGTTATCGAAGTTAACCAAAGTAACTTAAGGGATGTGCGCAAGTGTATAAAAACTAGTTCAGTTTGACAATTATATGAACTAAAATAGAAGTAGGACAACATAACAAACTCAGCACCTGAAATAAAGAAATTAAGCACAGACAAGCGTTTGTAAACCAAATGCAGCATACCTACAAACGATGCGCCGGAACTGTCTACGCGCTCAGCAGTTATAGTCCGCTTCGGTGTCGACCCCGTGTGTTCTCCGTTATGATTCTCTAGGCCTGCCTGATTCAGGCACTCGCGACCGTCCATGCTACAGCATCTTACGTTCGAGGTCGATGGTGTACAACCCATCAGCGCTTGTTACTTCTGCAATTGTTGCTTCTTCCCTGTATGCACGAGTGCTTTCTCGACCACGGCCTTCGTGATTATATTACGTCATGCAGGCCGACCAACCGCTTTTGATTCCCATGAGTTGCAATCAAAATAAGCACGTGATAGGCTCACTTTGATCATGTCCTGATAATAAAGCTTTGGTTTGCCCACCCGCCGCTTCCCAACACAGCTGACCGTATAATAGCTGCTTTGGTATCCAAGACAAATCCATTCGCCACGCATGTCTGTCGCATCAACCGATGCGACAGAATCTGTCGCAGACACTGTTAATGAATCCATTCGACATATCGCGCATGAAGTATGTACGTCGTCTACGTTTCGATGCCGTATAGAAGAACGAACAATATCATGGATTTGTACACGAGCAATTTTGTGAAAACGGTACGCTGATGGTTGTTTCATACTCGGTAATTTAGGTTCCCGATGTCAAAGCTGCCTTCGAGACGCGGATACGCAGCTCAATGTGTAGCTGCTCATCAGTCGACACAACACTCACAAGGTAGCATAAGTGAAAGGTGGTTACCAATGCATCGTCACCATTGCGGATTCGCGGCATCCTAATAAATTGCACTTTCGTTGAAGGCTGTTTGAACCATACCCTATTGCTTTTGTGGATGTTGAGACCAAAGTTGGCCGCTATCAAAAGCAGCGCAATGGTCATGGGATGCAACTCATCCGCGTTGTATGCAACCAAGGCAGCCGTCAGCAAAAAGCAACCCAAGGGTGTTCGTCTCAAAGACTGGAGTACTCGCACCGAAACAACTATAAGCAGCAACCCGCCATCAATAAAGTGCTCTACTCGAACACCGTAGGCACAAGTGACATCAAAGATACTTGACAACATGGCATGAAGATAAATATTAAACGTTGCAGGAGCTTAGACCGCCTTGCTTTCCACCATTGACAACTGCAGAGTCTTTAGAGGTCGGTCTGTTCATCTGCACCCTCTTCCACATACCACTGTTTAGCTTTTTTATATAAAATTACAAATTTACTCGGACAACAAACTTATCAACACCGGCCGCAATGCCTTGCGGTTCAGCGTATTAATGCCTTAATGAAATAAACAAAGTCGTGTACAACGGCTGGTGTCATTCTGTACAATGCTCCTGCAACTGACAGGAAGTGAACACTATTTGTATAATACTGCGACTTGTACGAAACCTGCAGTGCCCTTCCACCACGTTCGGTTCCACAAACTGACTGACTAGGTGGTTGCGCAAGATTCCGGCAATCAATTGCTTCACCCGATTCACCAAATTGATACCAGAATAATTAATGCTAAATTACTCCCTTCCTTTACCTTTGTACCGTAGCAGCACAAGCGCATCCTTTAGCTCGGGAGGCATTCTTGCTTATACCAAACGCGGTGCAACAAATGCTGCAGCGCAGACACCAACCTGGATTAGCCGTGTTTTAATATTTCAGGTGGGATCCTGACTGACAGGTGCTAATTACCCCAGTAAAGTTCCACAGGTGTGCCAGCAATTTCGCCACACAACGTGCCTCCAGCGTTAAGCTCAATTTTGTGTATGTCTAGTGCAAATTAGCAAATCGTAAGTCCTATAACTATGGCTTCCTCATCGCCACTACACAGGTAACTATTTATGGCTTTACTTGCTAAATGTCTGGTTTAGTAAAATTCTGCGTTGTCTCAAACAAAGAAGCAAAAAGCCCAGGAGGTCCGCATAGGTATGAAAACAGTAACTGGAAGGAACTGTACACTCGTATTTGGTACCCATATTGCTGTGCGTACTAATTTTACCTCATTACAGTGCGCTTGTAAGGAAAGGTCTCAATCTCAACTTGATGCCTTTTTACATCTTTCTCCATGTGCGCAATTTCCGACAATGTTTTCGTATCAAAAACATAGGCTGTTGGAATCATCCGTTATTACCTTGGCATCTCATGTGGCGCCAATCGAATACGAATCTCAATACATCTATTTCAACAACAACTGGTATTGTGAAAACCTCATATACTAACCAAACATTAACCAAATTAACTTGTACAAAACAATGTATGTGCTTCACCCTGAGTTAACACCCACATTTGGAGTCAACTAAGGGTGTCTAGTGAACCTAACCCGCAGCTACAAAAGGCACCTATGGGAGCATCCCGGTCCGCCATTTGTAAGTTTTTGCGCGTCCTTATCAATTATGCATGTGCATTTATTTTCTTATTGCCCAATTTTAGAAGTTTCGTGATATTTTGTTCTGCATTGCTCTCGATTCGCAACTCGAACGCAAAACCTGACTCGTTTCGCAGCGGACATGATTTTTGGCCGTTCTAAGCTCCATGAAACACAGTGGTTTGCATTTGCGATATTCGAGAACGAAACGTAAAATATAGCATTCAGACGGACGGTCTAGGATAACCTCTGCTCGTCCCACGTCTTCCTTCCTCGGTCGTGATGCTGGTTGAGGATGTTATACCCTGCCCATTGAAGGAGGCAAAATATGAAATGATGTAGCACGCAACTGTAAAGGAGTTACGGCCCAGCTCAGGGCTGGATTTGAACAATTTAATGGTCACATGCTAGGACGTTGCAAGCTGATGACGTTGCTTCGCAAAATTCAGCGCACAGCCGGTCCCTTATTTTTGAGCGAAAAGAGGGTAAAGCAGCCGGTTTTCACATCCCCTGAGCCATTGTCGGTGATCCTGTCCGTGCTTTTAGGAACGCCTCTAAAAGAACTGGCTACAGCAGCACATGCTACGTTCAAACTTCCTCCTCAGCAGATGGACAGTAGATTCGGTGACGTATACTCACCGATGGTGCCCGGGGTTTACATTTCCGCCATCTCCTCATACCAATCTAACAATAATAACAAGGAATTTGCGCTACTTTGCAGCAGAAAGGTAGCAATGAATGATTCGAAGCTGCTTGTGACACAATCAGGAGTCTGGACCTGCATCGGGTACGTATCGTTCCGCACGAAATTACAAAATTTGCTCTCCATTGCTCCGTCAGGCAATGCCAAAACCATCAAAGTACTCTTTGGCAGCACCACCAATAGGTTGGAAAAGCGACCCAAACGGCATCCACATTTCTCTTCCGCCACGTTTGGTTATACACCCTGACCGGCTAGGCGGTTGCGCAAGATTCAGGAAATCACGTTGTCCACCTAACTCCCCAAGTTGACACCGAGATAGTTCGTGCAAAATTACTTCTTCCTTTACCTTAGCAAACTGGTAGCAAAACGCAACCTTCAACTAAAAAAGCTTTTCCTGCTCAAAATAAAAGTGGAGCAACAAAACTGCAGCGCAGCCACCAACCCGGAACATCTATGTTTAGTATTTCAGGCCGGAGTCCGTCGGTCCTGGCACACTTGCCGTTATGTCGCTGTGCAATTGCTCTATGAGTAGGACTTGCCAGTATATCAAGCTGCTTGAAACCGTTAAACCTAGGCCAGTAGATTTTTGAACGGATTTCAAACGCCAGCCAGTGTTTTCATCAGATCTGCATTGTTTGCAGTCATTGGGCAAATAACGCATGAACCGTCATCATCTATCCACAAAAATACATAAAAACATCAATATAAGCAAATGTATGTGTGCATCTATATATGTATATATGGCGATGCTGTAGAAATTATCGTGACATTCACTTGCTGAGTTGTGTAGGCAAAGTGATTCCCAAATCTTGCTCAACCGCCTCATCACTCCAGTTGTGGAACCTAACGCGGCGGAAGAACAGTGTGAAATCCGTGCGGGTCGCAGCACTATAGCCATCGTGTTTGCGGCTCGTCAGTTACAGAAGAAGTGCAGAGCATGGCACCAGCCGTTGTACGCGCCTTCTGTTGATTTCACCAAGGCATTTGATACGGTGAACCGCGAAGCATTGTGGTTGGTGTTCGGTAAGTTTGGTTGTCCGCGTAATTTTGTAAGTTTACTTGAATATCTGCACAGTGGTATGCAAGCGAGGGTGCAGTTGAGTGCACAGACCTCAGATGACTTTGCGATCGTCACTGGTGTAAAGCATGACTGTGCCTTAGCTCCTACCCTGTTTAATATTTATATGCATGCAATCATGTCTTGTGCTTTGATGCCGCTTGTGCTTACAGTGTTTGCGTGGAGCACTGTATTGATGGTGGGATGCGGAACATCCGTCGTTCCCGTGCGAAAAATCTAGTCTGTGAGACAACTATCTGCATGTTGCTGTTTGCTGACCACTGTGCGTTGTTTTCACACAGCGCGGATGCGTCGCGTTACCAGCCTGGAATTGATGGCGTGCAAATTCGGGCTCTCCATTAAAACAAGCAAAACTGTCTGCCTCTTTCAACCTTCACCCGAGGTAGAATCTACAATGCTGTCGCGAATCAGCGTTGATGCTGAAGTGCTGGAGACTTCCACCTTCTTTTGCTAACTTGGAAGTGTGCTATCTACTGACCAACAGCCAAACAGTAAGCTGCGTATCCGCGTCTCGAAGGCCGCGGCGGCATTCTGGACGCTAGAATACCGAGTATGAAACAACGATCAGCTTACCTTGGGCACGAAGCTGATGGTATACAAATACATGGTGCTGTCCATTCTTCTATAAGCAGTGGAACGTGGTCCTTGCCCCGGCGTGATGTGCGATATCATAAACGGTACCATCAACAGTGTTCGCGATGGATTCTGCGCATCGGATGGGGTGACAGAGTTACGGACTCTGCAGGGTTGCGTCGAAGTCGAATGTATGCAGTGGACAGCATACTATTGCTCAGACACCTGAGGTGGCTCGGTCATGCAAGCCGGATAGATTCGACGCGGATACCGAAACAACTATTATATGTTCAGCTGCTTATTGGGAAGCGGCATTTGGGGACACCAAAGTTACCTTACCAGGACATGATCAAAGCGCGCCTCTCACCTTCTAATCGTGATCGCAAGCCATGGGAATCAAAGGCAATTGATCGGCGTGCATGGCGCGATCTGATCACGAAGGTAGTTACCGAAATGAGCTAGAAATACCTCATGCATTCAGAGTAGCAGCGGCAAATGCAAAAGAAGCTAGCGCAGATGGATTGTGCACTATCTACCTCGAGCGCATGATGTTGCAGCATATTCGGTCGCGAGTGCCTGAATCGGGCAGGCTTAGTTGGGAATGGGCCAGGCCACTCGGAGCCAACACCGAAACTACGACGGGTCCTGCAGAGAACGTAGGCAGAACCGGCACAGGGTTTTAGGTCATCATCATCATCAACAGCAGTACATCAGCCATTTGAACTGATGCTTTGATGCCATACAACCATGAGGACCTATGAAATAAAGAATAAGAAGTGGGAGAGAAGGGGGACTTACCTGAAAACCTTAATGCCCTAAGCAAACATTCAGGGTCAAGGCGCCTACACCTAGTGTTAACAACATACCGTCACAAACAGCTGGCTATCGTGCAAAGATAAGGCGGCATCGGCGAGACAGCTTCCTTGCGGCTTTCACTGCCACGCGTCATAATCAGCCATTACCCCGCAGATAACTCAGCACCGAACATACTTTTAACAGGCAATCCGATTAGGAGACGGCAACAGACGCGCCACTGGTATCGGTTGCGAGCCATGTCCTGTAAGGTCTCGAGCCAAGCACAAGGTGAGTCACGTGGACTCCAACCCGGAAGGCGAGACAGACCAACGGCACCCAGTTTGGTCGTCAGTGACTTCATTTCCCGCTGCCAAGTCAACTTCTGTCCACCTCGAGCCTTGCGCCATCCGACACCTGGTAGACTGAACAAGGCCCTCCTTGGAAAGCGGTGACCAGGCGTGTGTAGCACGTGCCCGAGCCAACGTAACTTATTCAGTGCTATCTGTTGTTCTAGGGAGCTAGCATGATTATCACCACCTAGTACTCGCCTACGCACATCATTGTTGCGTACACGCTGGTGCCATCCGACACCAGCAATGCTTCGCAAACAACGATGATCAGAGACTTGAAGGCGCTTCAGATCTTCAGACTGAACAGGCCAAGTTTCACTACCATACAGCAGAACGGCCCTCACTTTGGCCTTGTATACACGGCCTTTCAGACGGAGGGAAACTCCCTTCTGTCGCCAAAGATGACGCAGGTTCAAGAAGGCAGCTCTGGCCTTTGCAATGCGTGAGCTCACGTCAGTTTCTATGCGCCCATCATTGCTGATGCAGCTGCCAAGATAAGTGAATTGATCAACCACATCGAGTTCCTCGTTAGCAAGCGTCAAGGGGTCATCAAGTGGCTGGTGGTCCTGCAGCAACACTTTGCACTTTGAAGGTGCGAAGTACATACCAAATAATGGGACCACTCTGGACAGGCTATTCAGGGTTGATTGTGCCGCCTCAACATTGTCGAAAAACAAGACGATATCGTCCGCATAATCTAGATCAACTAACCGTTCACCAGGCAGCACTTCAACACCTACATCGTGAGATTCCGCAAGGGAACACTCCATGATAGAATCCACGACGAAATTGAACAAAAATGGGGAAATCGGGCAACCCTGTCGAACGCCACTTGTAGTCGAAAAGCTATCCGATAGGGCACCGTAGATCCTGACGCGGCCTCTAGTGTTCGAGTATAGAGCACGAAGGATGTTCACATATTTCGTGGGAACACCTTTCCGCCCAAGTATTTCGAACAGCTTCGATCGATCGACTGAATCGAACGCACTCTTGAAATCGAGGAACGCAGCTATTGTCGGTCTGCGGTATGCGTGGCGCTGCTCTAGCACCTGCCGCAAAGTAAATATATAGTCTATACAGCCACGTCCTGGGCGAAAACCGGCCTGCTCTTCTCTAATCCGAGATTCCCGTTCTGCATTGAGGCGACGAACGATAATCGAGGCCAGTAATTTTGTCACAACTGGCGTTAGGCTAATACCCCTGTGGGTTTTAGGTACGCTGCATTGAATTTACTAACCGCGTGCTTGCATGCTGTGTCGCTTTGCTTCAGGAGGGGTGTTTGCAATTTTGTACTAACGCGTTATTTTCGCATATTAAGTTCTACCTTTACTATCTTCTATAAACTTTCTCACGTCGCTGAAGCTAACTGTATTTACTTCCAAAGACATTTTTGCATTTGTGGCATTTCCTTGCAACACGCTTTCTGACTTATTAAACTCATCGCGGATCCGTTCGTACTCAATTTTTATACGCCTATTTAGTAAAGAGGTATGTCACCGTGTCTGTATGCATTATGGGATTTATTTTATTTTATCTTGTTCTATCAATTGATTGGCTGTGGCTTAATATTCCCGGTGTGGCCGCGCTTGCTGTGCATGTTCACGAGGTGCTTACTTAGTTGTTACCCATTACCTTATCCATACTGGCTCCAGGAGGCGGTTTGTTCTTGATGGAATGAACGGGTTGCACGGTCCTTATGGCCGTGCTTGGATTAAGTAGCGGTTCCATGCACTCAGTGTGGAACGGACTACTGTCCAGCCACCTCCTTGTGTGCGCTTGAGCCCCCAAATACAGCGTGCTTGTGTTTGCCTGCGAAGGAGCGTGGGCTGGCTTCGTTGAGGAAACGTGGTTCCCATCCACATGCCACCCGGTCACATTTCTTCGGTTTTACACTGAATAGGAGGTGTGTGGTTGGAGGTGTAAGTGATGCTGCGCAAGGCTCGCATGGTCCCTCTGTATGCTCAGGCGTCATGTGGCTGACTATAGTGACACGCAAATCCGAAACCGCATGCCGCAATTATGGCGCGAGAGCCCATGGTGCGCT
Organism: Dicrocoelium dendriticum; assembly: GCA_944474145.2. Lineage (NCBI taxonomy): Eukaryota > Metazoa > Platyhelminthes > Trematoda > Plagiorchiida > Dicrocoeliidae > Dicrocoelium > Dicrocoelium dendriticum. The sequence continues at coordinate 138,232,440 of OX104066.1, read as the reverse complement.
GAGGCTGGTGGTGGCTAGATCGTGACAGGTTGTCTACCCAATGCTGATACTGTTGTGCCATGAGCTCATGTTATGGACGCCTCCTCGTGGCGGCCGCTGGGTGGGAGTTGCGTTAAGCTCTTCTCACCGCTAAGCTCCAGAGCACCAATGCGCATGAGTCAGTGGACTGACCAAGTGCTAGACCGGCTGCATTTCGGGTGTACATGTATTCAAAGGCCTTGGCTGAGAACCCGAGTCGTTCTCTTTGCAGATGTGGGCGCCCTGCCAATATTCCAATGCATCCTGGTTAGCGCGCGAATTAACAAGGCGGTCAAGTTTAATGCCCGATGAATTTCAACGTGGACGTTATGTTAAAAATGTTAAAACGATATGGAATATTTTACGGTTCTCCAGCGTTGTAATTTTTCACGAAATTTAATGGTAAGCTTTTGGGGGCGCTACGCTTTATTTCCCGCTCTTCAAGTCTAATTGTTTCTGCGCTTGGATTGCTTTACTTGTCTACATGTAGGAATCAAATCACTGATGTATTTGCGCCCTAGTTTCATACATGATGGCTGGTTTCAGTATTTTTGTTTCATTAGCTAACTAGTAATTTCTTATTTTACTTATCGTTTTTGTGTTGTTATTACATTTTACGGTAAGTTTACTGCTTTTCTTGTGGTGTGATTTTATCCAAATGGCTCTGAACATAGTAGTTCTCGTGTATTTTCGGTTTCACTCTGTTGGTCATGGCGTCAACAGATACTTAGGATGGTGACGAGCATACCTCCAATGGTGTACTAGAACAAGCAAGCGGCTGACGGGTGCTTATTATGGAAACACAACAGCAGTTCACGATATGACAAGGTGTCAGAATCAGGTTCAGCTGTGACTGTAATGATAGGAAAATCCCTTGTGTTTCTTCTTGAGCGGATCGTTGAGCCTGTAAAGCATAAGATGCTACCACGTCCTGATACATCCAAAACAAACACCTTAACCACACCGTAGTCAACCAATTACCGTCCACGTGCCCTTCACTAGCAGCCCCTGCTGTGTATGTCACGAGAACTAAGAAAGCGGTAGAAAGGAACTGGAAGAGAAAGAGGAATAAAAGTCATTTCACCGAAGGGTAACATCAAAGTTGAAGAGAACGACGGAATATGAACACAAAGTTGAAAAGCACGTATCAGCAGGAGAAGGGAAAGCTTTCGTGTTGCTACCCAAGCGCGTTTAACTGATACCCGAAACCCCTAATCGTAGGTTCAATGACTACACTTTCTGGAATCGAGTTCCAGCGCTCGATACCTCTACGCGATACCCAAGTTTCCTTCCTGATCCGGTCGGAATGCGGCTTGTTCAGCTTCATGGGATGACCGTGAAGACAAGGCCACATAGACGGACTAAAAATCCTGCTCAAGTCCGGCCCAACCTTCCCCGTTAAAATGCGTTAAGTAAGGATTAGGTCTCCTCGACACTGTCGGTAGTGCATTACATAAATACCCAGGCTAAATAGACGCTGGAGAAACGAAGGCCCCCGTAACCCCTCGGCTGCTTTGCTACTTAATTGTAACACCCTATCGAGTTCACTTTTCTCCAGAACAAGGCAGGGCGGGCAAGCCTAGACAATATGTCAGATGGTGCCGAACGAAAACTGAGAAGAGCTTCACAAATATATCCGCAGTTATGACCCCGAATGTACGGCGTCTTAACCGTAACCTTCTAAAACCCTACTTGAGTCCTTCCACTTGGCACTGGAATGCAAAGACGAGGAGTAGACGACGCCTGGGTCTACCTGGCTGGAGACAAGAGAGAGTTCGCCCTACGGGCAAGTACCTCGAAGGTGGAAATGTTGCCCCTACTAGAAAGACGGAACACTTAGCTTGATGACTGAGCAGTAGGCACAAAGTGGACTAGTCCCAAACTATGTCCAAGGCTTGCTGAATGGCCTCAGCACCCCAAGGGACATCTACAACATTCCATAGCTTAAGTTCATCAACAAACAATAGGGATGATACCCCTAGCACTTTAAGGCGATCGCTTACGTAGGTGGTGTACATTATCGGTCTAAGTACTGAGCCCTGTGGGACACGGTATGGACCGCCTGCATAAAGGATACGCTGCATCCCATAGTTACCCACCGCACTTTTCTCAGTAAGAATGCAGATACCCATTAAAGGGCGCGGTCAGATACGATGTAGGAGCACGGATTTTGTACGAGCTACCAGACCAATGATTTCGAGAAATCGACCGAAAGTACATCCACTACGTGGCCGATGTCCATTGCCAAGGCCCATACCTCACGGGCGACCAACAAATTCGTCAGGCACGAAAATCTCTTACGGAAGCCGTGTTGTGCACTACTAAGCAGATTAAATCTATACAGATGAACTTCCAACGAATCACCCACCAGCTTTCCAAGCAACTTGACCACGACGCTAGTCAGCCTGACTGGCCTATAATTAGCGGACCAAAGCCTGTCGCCATTTTTAAAGATAGGAGAGATGACAGCCTCCTTCCATTCATAAGTTAATGTACAACTCTCAAGTGACGGCTGAAACACTATCGTCAGCGGTCCACTTAGTTCCACCGCCAACTCATGCAGAAGATTTCGGGTAAATTGTAGCAGACCCAGTTGCTTTAGGAGGGTTTGGTTCTTCCAGCAACCTAAGGACTTGTTTTTCCACCACAGTGAATCAGCTAAATAACAACCCTCAGGTACTATGGGTACATGTTCAACGCTACTCAACGCTGAATCCCTAACAACGCCCCGCATACTGCTCACCAAGTACACGAGCTTTGTCCGAGTCCTCAAACGCATGAGTTCCATCGGCCGGCATCAATGTTGGAATTAGCAAATTTGAACAGCAGCGTCTTAACAAAAGAGTAGGACTTCTTCGGATTTTCCGAAGCTTCATCAACCATTTCCTTTTTTGTACAGCGGCCGAGCTTTCCTAAAGCTTTGTTTACACCTATTTCTAACCTCGCAGTACCTATCATAGATGCTAGTTTATAAAGCCGCACGGCATGTCCTCCAGCACTTAGAAAGCTTCTGTAGCAGGTACTTCCCAGCAGTACCTATCCACGGGGGCCGTGCTCGTGGCCCTTCTCCCCTCGCAAGTAGGATGCAGAGAGTAGACACTTCCGTGAGGTGAGACTTAAATTTATCCCAGGCTGCCTGAACCGTATCGGCCACATAGGTTTTGTAAAGCAACCAAGAAGCCTTGGCATGCAGTATCTGATAGTTAGCACGCCGTATGTTTGGCTATGGCTCAGCGATGCTCAGGTGATGGCTGATCAGGGCACGTCTGGATCCTGTACAGACGAGCGCTGGCACCTAATTTAGAGCTGTAAGGGTGGTCACCTACGAAGCCTGGAGGCTTGGCAATAACTGGATCCAAAATAGACAGTATTTAGGTATCCATGTACCTATTGGGAATGTGCACGCACTGAGGCAACGGTACTTGTAACGTAAGCTCAAGGAGATTTGCACCGAAAGTACATTCCATCGAGTTGCACGACGGATCTGCCTAGCAAAATTTCGGTAGATTGAAGTCCCCCAGGATCAAACACCTTTTTGCGGATCAGCAGGGAATAGTCAAACTCCACTTAAGACGCGTTCTCAGGACTTCTATACACAATTACAACTGCTAACTCGAGAAAGCGCTAATCACTACCGACAGAGCTTTGACAGTTTTACCTGCCGACTGAAGCATATAGGTACGCAAAATGTCAAGTCCACAGCTAACATATAGCGCAACGCTCCTACTTTTCGACCAACGAATCGATCACATCTTACTTGTGCATAGCCATACAGATGTACTTCATCGCCTGTGGTTGGCTGAGACAGCCACGTTTCAGTGTATGCGAGTATATCGGGATGCCATCCATTACAAGCGGACCCAGCTCGATTAATGTACATTCACTTACCCTAAAAGGAAATGAGTGTTTTCATTGTGTGCTAGACGGACACTTGCTCCAGATTGCTGAGTGGGGTGAGAAAGGCTAACTGTTTTAAGGGCGGGAGAGAATATCTTGGTTATCGTCTGCGGTAACATCAAAGGACTATGGAATAGCTATACAGTTTCCGCTTATTACAGATAGTATACGAAAATGATAATATCATAAATCGGAGTGCTTCAGGAAGACGGTAATGATAACTGAAAACGCAGACAACGGCATATGTGAAGGCCACTCCCTAGTTGGATGCTGGAAATGATGATTGCGGGAACGTGGACCGTCGAATGCGACGCAAACGATCGATTGGATTTGGCAGTGTAGCTATGGTACAGCAGCCAGGCATTAATGGACGATGCTATGGCAGACGTACGGGCGGTTTTTCAGTCAACTTATAAGGGGCATGGTAAGAAATAACATAGCGTAGTGGTAGCGTACAATGATGCCAAGACGGCGGCCCGGGTTCAAATTTTGAATGCGCAGGCTTTTGTACACGCTCCGGTGGTACATATACTAGGCTTGGTTCGATACAGTGAAGCCTGCAATGGTTCCTGCGCAAGGATAACGTACAACATTTAACAGTTTAAAGTTGTTCTACGCTTGTGTATGCACAGGAAGGCTCATCTGCATTTCAAAAGCATTCTCGCACCTTGTTCTAGGTTAGGATTGAAACCAAGTGTACATATCTCAAACCCTATATCCATGAGTTTACTATAACATTTGTTCCCAAAGTACTTATGGCACAACTTTGATTTCCAATTTAGCGTCCTATCCAAACAAGTATTCCATATAGGCACTTGGACCACACCCACACTTTCGCATTCAGGACCACTAAGTACGTTTGCACTGACGGCTTTCATTATACGCATACCTACTACTTGGATTTTTATGGACAGTTGCACATTCGGCTTCATACTTAACCCCTTGTTAATCATTAAATATTAACTTTCGCATCTTGCTCCGGCTCACGCAATAACCATTTAACACTGCATGCTGTTGCCTTTCAGAGTTCCTTTAGCAACAGTATTAACATTTTAGCACACAAGGTAGTCTAACTAAGCATACATATACAAAACAGAAGTCAGCTGTGCAGACGGACAAAGGCCCGTACTTAAAATCCCGCCAGTGGCGTACTCGACGGACCCAAGGGAACTTGTTCCACTACGGTCTGTCTAAGGGGATAATAAATATCAGCCCCGTGGTATATCCGACAAGAATGAGGAGGACTTGTGGTATAAACCTGGTTTGGTATGTAAATATGGAAAAGAAATTACGAATATCTGAGAAAAACTGCGTTTGTGGGATGTTAAACGGTAAGGCATGTATGTGTTAAAATGGGTGACTAAGGGTTAACGGATATGGTCCCGAAATACGAAATGGCGGTTGCTGTAGCCAAAACCGTTTAATTGCACAATGGCGGTTATATTTAAATTTCTTGTGCTGTAGTACTTCCAATTTATGGAATAAATGATTGGTCTACCGAGTGATATATTTGAATGGTATACTTTATTGTGAAACGCTAAGTGCGGTAACCTAGTATATGATATATGTATTATATTGAGGTAAAGGTAATGAAATAATGGTCAATAAGCCGGCGGGAAATCAACAGATACGAAGTTGAGAAAGCTGCATGCAACAAGTAGAGCAATGTTTTAGTTTGCGGATAGCTTTGCAATGTTAAATGCATTATAGCGTAAAGTGACAAACATTTGTAACTAGAATATACTGTTAGCAATGCAGCAAGTAAATGGTTAAGAAATCCACTCTGCGTATCTTTTGCACAAGTAATATAAACGTAAGGTATGAAATGGAAATTTTTAAGGCAATTTATCTACCTGGAATAAACATAATGAGCCTGATATATGTTACTAAGTATTGTAAAACCTACCGATTATTTTGCAGGAAAACTAGAAGGAAATGTACTCTGCTACGTTCCATGAAATCCAAAAGGAATAACCGCTGTGACAAAAGCATCACTATACGCATCGTTGATAGCATACGTAAGCAGCTGTTAGAAATTGATATCAATTTGTGAATAACGGACTATTTATATTACTGCATTAATGAGTATATGAAGGCGGAACTGCATATGCGCACGCACAGTTGGTTATTTGTTATTAGTACTGGTGAACGAAGACATTTGCAACTGTTTAAGAGTGGTGGGTGTGTGTAAGTGACTGGAGTGTGTAACTCAAAAATGGGAACCCTTGCACGATTTCATATGCTTAGTACGTCCGGGTAACGGGATATAAACTACCTAAGTTTAAGTATGCGTATACGATATAAATAGTGTACATGCTATATATGATATATATGTCAATGTACATCAATTGTATGCACATGGGTAAACGCAAGCATCGCTACTAGCCATTAGTCAGTGTGCCAGTAGCACCAAATACGTGGGAAGTTGCTTCCGTCAGTTACACGTGTTATGGAAGCATGCCCATTGTGAACTTTTACGTGTCCTGTAGATGTGCTGTTAGAAGTGGCTCATAACAGTTAACCAACATAGGCTGCGCATAATCACATCTGCTTTAATATGCCATCAGTGTAAGCCATGTTTATGGGAAACATTGATCTGTGGACACTGCCGAAGGGCTGCGCGTAAGCAAGAACTAAGAGCCACATACTCTTACATTTCGCATTGGGTGAACATGTGTTCAGAATGAGTGAAAGTAATGCGAAAGCAAGCAACAAACCAAGATGGACATGGATGGATTTCATTTAAATGACCCCACGTTGGCTAGTGATACCCAAGTGGCGAAGGTTATCAATTAGTTTCATGCAGTAGTTTCATGCAGCAGCGTGCATCTCTTGGTGCTGTATATGCGCTGCGAGATAGCCATGCAAACGCTGAATGGCAAAGCATAAAAATTGGACATGCATGCAGATTCCAAAATATGCACACTGTTTGAGGGAAAGTGTATGGCGCTTTGAACGCACAAAGAGCAAGTACTTGATAATCGTGCACGTGCCTGCTACCCAAGGACGCACGTGAAAGCAATACTGTTAGCAAGGAATGACGGCTGACATATGGAATCAATATGTTGACAACCTGAAGCATTTGCACCTGGTGGATTTCACGGTTACTCACCTACATTTAGAAGGAAACATTACCTACCGTATAGAGCAACCTGTACGTTTATTTGAATCCCGGGAAAAGGTCTTATGCCTACCAATCGATAACAGTGGTACACAGGAGCAGTTTAGATAGAACGAAGTAAGGCGACGTTTAGCAACCTGATCTTTACAGGTAGTTACTAACCTGTAGTATTCCGATGTTGTTTGTTGCGGTTGTCCGCGCCTCTCTGGTAACTGTGAATGGTGATCCGCCCGGCGTGTAACGCAAGCACCACAGCCTCATACAAACACGGTGACGGAATGATTGATAACGGGAGATTGACATGGTTGTAAAAAGGATGTATGAAATGTGGATGCACTTGTCGGTAAGGATGTTTACACCATTCATAAGTATTCTCTACCTCGCGGGTGAGCTTGTTAACGGCACGTAACTCACAAAGCGAGAACACGGAGAAGTGGTTTGTGCTTCCTTCAAATAGGGGTCGTCACGTTCTCCGTAACAGGTTCATAAAGTGCCTGCATTAAACAGGATCCACGAATCAATTGCGCAAAACGATGTTTATGACATGTACCGGTACACACCGTTGAATATCGATGAGACGGCATTGTACTTGCGTAAGACCAGGGGAAATGGGACACCAGAAATTTAGATGGCTTACAACAATAACAAAATATTAATGAATGAAGCGGACGTCACGATGCCACATTATCTTGATGACGTATGTAATCAGGATTAAGGAAATTGCACAGCAGCGACGTACCTAAGAACCTAGTTGCCCTAAGCAAACTCTCGGCATCATCGTGCAGAGAGTTGGTGTTAACCGCACGCAGTTCCAAATACCGGGGCATATAGCCAAAGTGTAGGTACATCAGGGAGTCATCTTTTCATCGTCTTTCCATGCCATGCGTCATTATCCGATAGTATCCCGCTGAGAACTGCAGACAAAGCACAGTTGAAACAAGCGAGCCCGACCTCTTCAGCGCGGGTAAATGGGGACGCCACACTGTACTTGGCTAGGGAGGTACTGGGAAGTTTCCAACGAACACAAATGCGTGTTAGTTTGCCAGCAGCTTGGAACCCATTTTGGGCGACCTTTACCTCATTTAAGGATGCCATGTGGCCTGTTGTCCACCTGCGGTGGAGCGGTGTCTCATACTTGAAGAAAGGTAAAGTGGCTGCCCGGGTAAGCGGTCAAGATGCCTACGTGTTACCTATGGCAGAAAACGCAACTGATTCCTTGCTGTTTTTACAATGCTTTGGGAAGTTTCTGAATATCAAATGCGTTGGTAAACGTAGTTCGTTATCGTCGGTACGCTGCTGTTACGGGCACTGAATCTCAAACAACCTTGATGAACCACAATGAGACGCCAATAGGTTAGGGCCAAAATGGGCGTAAGCGCTTGCCAAAAATCAGGAACAAAGCCGCATGCGTTGTGAAATGTTTCGTTTCCTTTACTGAACGCGATGTAACTTACGAAATGTGAAGGGCTGTGGAGGGGAATCCAGGGAAACAGCAATGCCTCATCAATCTACCGGAGAATTATACGTACCTCAGCCTCAAGTTTAATAGCAGCAGCATTGCTTGCGGTAGGTCCTATGCAATAAGAAAGGCGCAAGCGTCACTCCGTCAATTGTACAACTACTTTACGGTCATGGATACTAAAGCCAGTGGAACAACAGGGAGAGCTTTAAAAGTTTACTTCATAGCTGCTCTGTTGAGGGAGTTAAATTGCCTAGCAAAAGGGAGATCAGGAGCTGCGGCCGGCAAATGGTCCCCAAGCATACCATTGCTTTGGTCCTGGTGAAATTTACGCCCATGCAGTATACAATGACCTCGTAGTACATTTGCTTTCCGCGTATGACATTGCATTTCCGGAGGTCAGTGAACCTTCACTCTAAAATACGGCCATGGATTCTCTGCCCTCGCCTCACTGTGGAACGGGAATCCAGGGTTATGGAAAAACGTGCATGTTTCCGACCAGGGCTTCTAAGTATAGTGCCTGTATTAACTACACGGCAGCTGCTACAGCAGCGCCACGCATAGCTCAGGCGGTCAACATCTTTGTTTCTGGTTTAAAACAGTGGTCGCTCCTACAGTCTATTGATGCACTATGTTCCAACCACTTCTGGGCCAAGGTGTTCCCACGGAATATAGCGACATCCCATCTGCCCTATACTGAAACACGCCAAGGTAACTTATCGTCGACGTTGACCTGTGTCTATAGTGGTCCCACCTACCACCTCATGACCAGTTGAAACTGGCTAACGCGATAAGCGGAGTGCTTCAACCATTCACTAACCTTTGCAGCTGCATGATCGATAGTGTACTACGACTATGACCGGAGACGTCAACAGAAGAGAGTTCCCCCGCGTCTGAAAGGCCGTGATTGCCAGGCCACGGTGAAGGCTACCGAGAACTGTGGTAGAGAAACATGCACCATTCCTTCCAACGATCTGAGGTCCCTTCAACTCATGGTTGTCTGCAAAGCCATACCGGTGTGGGATGGCACCTCTTTCCAGGAGAGGCAGTTAAAATAATACAAGCTGTCAATGAACTGTGCACGCGTATAACCAGTGGTGTAAAGGATTTCCATGTTGTGGATTATCGCGTAGTGCTGAGAATACCGAGAGTGCGCTGGCGGCCAATCTATCTGCTACCTATCCCACTGGCTCAAAAAGATGTCTGACAGTAATACTTGCCGAATTGCAAAGACTCAGGAAACAACTTGGTGAGATGCTACTACTCACCGCGGAGCACCATCCGTACCTATTAGTGGTTACAGATCCCTGGTTGTTCAATGAGATCTTGGACGCAAAGTTAGCATTCTTGTCACTCGCTGATCACACTGATGGGAGGACCGGAGGGATAGTGATTCTCTAACGAAAAGACTGCCTCCACGTTCATAACTTTGAAGCGTCCTTACTCAATAACGCTGCCTCAGCAATGTTTCTGTGCCGGATCCATAATGGACACCAAACACTCACGATAGAAGTTGCCTACGGAGCTTCTTCGGACTCAGGCTGTCGTCTCCTGGACCCTGCAAAACCATTGGCAACGGCAGAAGGCGTCTGCTTATGGATGACTACAATACACCCGGTATTAATCGAAATGTTTGTCATTGCAACCCTCCGCAGCATTCCTTAGAGAAGGACTTCTCCATGCCGTTCAGGAATGCCATCTAATCCAGCACTTCTTTATCGCAACGTGGATGCTGCCGGGCCAGACATTGATCATCCTTAATCTGATTTTCACTTCGATGGCGAATGACGTACATGATCTGGAGACCATCCAACCACTCGGCCGATTCGACTACTTAGTTGTCTCCTTGTTTACAGGATGTAATACCATTAATGACCGTGAGGCATATCGCCGTAACTTTTGGCGTGCGGATACTTAAAATTACACGCTGTGGCAATCTCGGGAAGTAGCACTGTCCCACAGTCACTGAATGCAGAGGAAGCATGGACTCTATTGCTAACCAAAAGGACCTCCATCACTGAAAAAGCCCTCCTGGTATACAAAAGCGGACCACTCTACATAGGACCCCTTGCATCGAACGAGCACTGTTGTCCTCACCGAAAGGACGACCTAAACTCTGGGACATATTCAGAAGGACACAATTCGCCTAGGATCATCTAAAGTACAAGGGTCTACGCAACTTACGCATCCCGAAAAAGCGACCTAAATACCATGAATACATGGCTGCTCAAATCCGAACACGCACGGATGAGTTTCTCATACATAAGACGAGGGATACCAAAGCTCGCGCTGGTATCCCTTCCCTATCGTCCCTGGAGAAAGCAATGTGCCCCAATACGATGATGATTAAGCCAACTTCCAGGCCTTACGTACTCAACTGTCTACGTGATGAAACCACAGATGGCCAACAGAGATGGCTTACGTGCTCCCCACCCCTGGGGCAAGTGACAATTGAAGTGAAGAGCGTCATGCGACTAATGCGTGAATTGAACCGTAACTCCGCACCAGGCCCTGACGGACTACACGCAACCTTCCTTAACTTGTGGGTCGACTTCGGTGTCGACATAATGCTCCAAGTATTCCGTCTCTTACTTGCAGGCGGCGGCTTACCGAGCACTTGGAAAGTAGGAATGGTAATGCATAAATACAAATGAAGTGACCGGCAGGACCCTGCTAACGACCCCGATAGGTCGAAAGTTGCTTGTCTGAAAAAGCATGCAGGAATAATGAAGCGTGCTCTCAACGGTCACTGGGAAGGATTATGCGTCATCTAACCATCACAGCAAAGATTCCGCAGGACACGATCCCGCATCTATAGCCTGCTTGCTGCCCGAGAAGCATAAGCCACAGGGACGGACAAGAAGAATCACCTTGAGGTCGTCATCATTGACTTCAGCAAGTTATTCAACAAAGTTCCATATGAACGGCTTCTGCACAAACTGCATGGAGCTAGTGTACCCATCTTCCTGGAAGCACTAAACATTCAAGCGAAGATAACCCAAACACGCTCTGTCCCTGTGCTTAAGACAAGTTGTGTTCCGTAATGCGCCGCCATGGACCAGAACTTATTACGCTGTAGATTAACAACCTTCCAGCGGCACTACCAACCCACAGTCCAGTCTACTCTGGTGACTAAAATCTAGGCTCTTGAACACCTTGCCCCAAGGATGCTGACAGACTCCAAGCTTCCTTTGACCAGCTGCTAAAGTGGTCCGTTGATTGGCGAATCCCCGTGAACCTTTGACAAATGTGCCGTTCCCCACATTGCTGGCCTCGCCCTTTTCAGTGCGCATGCTGTTGGAGGATATCTCCTCAAGTCTGTCACACATGAGGACGTGGGAGTAGTTGTGTCGCGGGATCTCAAGGCATCACTTGACCCGCAGAAGTTGGTCGCGGCAGGCAACCGAATAATCAAGGTTTTGCGAACGTCGTCTTGTAAACGTAGGGCGAGCTTTGGAATGGTATTCACTGCGCATGTCCACCCGATCTTAGAATATGGTCTCCCTGCCGTTTACCCTCTTCCAAACTCTAAACACGGGATGATATAGAAGGTACGAAGGCGCGGTTCAAGCTCTATAGCAGAGCTTCGGGATCTCCTCTACACTATTCGGCTTAAGTGATGAACCGGTTCTCCACGGAATATCGCCCTTATCCCGTAGCTCTCCTCCACACCAGACACATTTTAAATGGAGAGCTTGGGAGTAAGCTGCACCCCACACGTGGCAACGCATGGAATTTATTGCAGCCGAGGAAATGTTTCGCCCGTCAGCAGGCTGCCCTCTCTTGTGGAGTGGTAAATCATCTAAACCGTCTGCCGCAACATATCATTGCCCCGCAGACAGAGGAAAGTTTCAAGCTATTGCTACACATCCAGGTACCGCTCATAACATGGTGCTATTGCACTTATTTCAAAGGCAATGGTCTCCGAAGGAGCACGGTTTCCCAACAACGAGCATCCACGTTGTGGTGATCGTGAATCAATGAAGCTGACAAGGGATCTCCCTCATTCTCTCAATACTCATACTGTAATTCCCTTCGTTTTATTACATTTCTTCCCCCACTTTCATATTCTCATTAGGCAGCTGTCATTGCTCCTCTTGTTTTCGTAGCTTCCCCTTCAATCTTTTACTTCACATGAACCGGCCCGACTGCGACTGCTGGGCAGGAAAATGTCGGCAGTAATTGTTTGGACAGGGTGTGATGCAGTGTTTGTTTTGGGATTTTGACATCTTATATAGACCTATCAATGCTCGGTTCAACGATACGCTAAAGAAGAACCTTTCACGTGAGTATCCTATCGTTTCTGTCTCAACTGCCTTTGAATGACAACAAACAATTACTTCCATTGGTCCCTGTACCACTAACGCCTTTGTTAATCAACGTATTGCCTAGCCAACATGCCAGCACGAGAGAGACCCATAACCAACGATAAGGAAGACCATAGTACAAATAAAAACGTTTAGCTGCGCGCAAAATGCGGGAAATGATGTTAGAACTTATATATAGACTGCAAATTTCAACCACAAAATTCAACTGTAAAAGAAGTACACGGGAGCGCACAACGTTACAACCGCTACGTATCCTAAATGCGGAATTGCGCTAACGAAAACCGGCACCAATTGCGGGATACATTAGACAAAACATAAATAAACTGTATAGGACAAAAGTATTTCAATAACAAAACTTACCAAAGCGTTCCGGACACAAATTCCACACCCACTACGAGGAACAAGCAAAACAGACAAAATCCGAGTCACTTTCGTAGCAAACACAGGTTACGTGATACCAAAGTGTGCACACATTACACATAATTCAAGCAACAGGGCCACCATAACCTTTGATGTCAACCGCCCGCAGATAAATACCGCAAACTTTTCCTTAACGGTTCCCTGAGTACCGCGCTTGCCTTTAACCAGTTGTGCAATTTCCAAAATTTCGATCAACAGAGCACTTTTACTGGGACTAACTATCTTGCCACGAGATTTAAGCGGCGATTTCCGTTCCCTAGACCCGGATGAGGAAGTAGAGGGGCAAGTTGCTTTGGTTGAAGTCAAGTGGTCCAAATTATTTCTACCGGTTAAGTGCAAGTGCTTCAAAAAGTTGTATTCAGGAACAGTAGACGCAGCGAATGATGCGTGCTCATGTAAGAATTCCGGCGGCGCTACACCACTTAACATGTTTACCTTAGCCTCAGTATCCAGCGGAAGTGGTACAGACCATTTGGATGTGCGGCAGTGCATTTGAAAGCTGCCCTCTTTTGACATAAATAAGCGCAGCATTTTATACGCGTTCAATGCGGCCAAACGGTTTTGCGATCCGTAACTGCATAACTGAGCGTGAATGCCGGACAACACTTCATGCGACGTGTGCAGTTTCCAGACGCGGGTTACAAAGACAGCATCTTCGCAAACACAAACTTTCTCAAACCGAACACATCAATTCCGCACCATCAGGACTAGTTGTGGGAAGTGGCCGAGGAACAGCCCATCGACAACCATAAGGCATGTCATCCGCAGGATGGTCGTGAAGAAGAACAGCCTAACAAATGTGACTACATGGTAAACGTCACGCGCGATTAACTTTGCAATAACTAGCACTTCTCCGGATGCTAAACACACGACGCAACTTGAAACGGGGGACCAGCACTAACCAATTCAGGTCATCGGAACGGCAACACCGTATAGAAGATGCAAGAAAATGACCTAAAAACACCTTCTCTGCAATTTTGCTCAGTTATCTGTAAAGATATGCTACAGAAGAGACTTCCGATGGGATGGCTACCACACTCATGTTATACTTTCCTATGATCTTGTTGCTTTCATGTATACAACCACTCCCACGATCAACAATACAAGTGAACAGTGTAAGGAGCAAGAATCTCTCGGACAAGTACTCCTTAAGGTGTTTCTTTTCATTCGCCACCCTGCTCCTCGTACGGCAATCAAAGCAAACAACATCTTTCTGCCTGTGAGCGGCCAAACAGTCCACGTATTTCAACCATGTTCCAGAAAAATACAAGCAGCACTCCGGAGTACATAACTGCACGGCGGTTATTAACATATCAAACTGGTACACATCACGAGTGTAGAGCTGTTTACGCAACCATGCAAGTAACTGCATTTTTTGATCAGCTGATATCCCACGTAACTGATTGTAACGTCGATCCATGGCACATTGTACATGCTAACGGCAAAATACACGCCTTGCGATCGAATACCAACGATTAAAGGCATGAAACTGCGCGGCACATTTAGCCACCACTGCACTACTGCAATGTCTATTACTCGACACCGTCGGCAGCATTACTTTAACCGCAAAACCACACCTGTACGATGTTTCATCCGCTAAAAGGGCGTAGAAAAGTGATATTCCTAGACCACTTACGTTGACAAACGTGCAATGCCACAGGATGTATCCACCATAAGTTAACTGGTGGGTTGCATTGCACAAAAGCACTTCACCATGTCGTTTCACGACGGTACGCACAACAGAAGGAGGAAAAATACGTACCGAATCTGCCTCCTTTCACACACCAACTAGCAAACTCCATGACGTTCTAAAATTGATGCAACGTCTGTAACCTCACATGCTGTCGTAATCCGATGACACCTCCGCAAATTACTAAGATCCATGTGCCTGACACGCTTGCCATATTGGTGGAATATGTACCGTAGCAAATCCGGTATGTTGTAGAAACTCCATCAGCCTATGAACCCCCAACTCCTGTCTTGATAAAGGCCGAAGATTAGGAGAGTATAGCCAAGGGTTTCCAAGACAAAAATCATGATTATTCACTATGCAGAAGCTGATATCAACGTAGCTTCTCCTTTTAAACACACGGTGAAGCGGGCCTTACTATCGTACGATTTGTACCTACAAACATTCTTTAAGGTACTCGATCAATATGAACACACCGTTTGCCACGCAATGTTTTACGCTTGCAATGCGCACAACGGTGCTGAAGGTAACCGTAAATAACTCCGTCCGTAACTCCGTAAGTCCATTCCGCTTCCACGTAGGTTTGCTGCGGCGGACGGCGATGTAACTCGGAAAAGACCAGTCCCATTTTCCATTTGAGTACGTCCCTGCTGCTCCTCCAAATCTTCAACACTGTCATACTTCACGGTAGCAACAGACCTGTACAGCTCTCGGTCTTCCCCATACATAGCAGCAGCTGAACCGCCAACTATGGCCACCGAAAAAATAACACAAACCCCATACACAGGCACCCTTATCCATACCGCTTCACACTGCAGCACATTTCATTATACTAGACCATTTCGTTGGCAGTTTACACTATTGTGCACTTATCACCCTTGACAAAGTTGCCAGCTTACACCTTTGCTACGTATCATTTGTATCACGTAACTTTCTCTAACAGCAGCTTTTCATCATGGTGCAATCAAACGGTCCCCCTGTAGCCGGTCCGCGGGCGTCACGTCAACAGGTAAGAGGTCGATCGGTTTTGCTTCCTGTTATCCTTATCTTCATTTTCCTCTCCGCCACTCTTTCTTTTCTCTTCTGTGCTTCCTTAGCTGCTTCCTTTACATCGGCCTCTTACTAGGCGGCTCAAGCGTCCAGCCGTTTATGAGGTGTTTATTTTGTGTTGCAGCTTGTCGCATTACTTGGAAACGGAGGAGCTCGGAACGCCGGCCCCAAGGAATGTTACAAAGTTGGCGACCCTGCCAGTTCACGACAGCAGTCCAATGAGCTAGATTGTAGTTTTTAAGGCAATAATTAACTTTCTTTTGTTGTGCTGTCTGTCGTGGAATCTCACAAGCCTAAGCTACCGCGCTCAATGCCTCTTGCAGGTACATAAATTGGTGCTCGGATGGGCCATTATGGGCGCTGAGGACAGCGTCTGCTAAGAGGGGAAGTGTAGCCGGTCTGCGGGCGCCACTTTAACAGGTAAGAGGTCGAGCGGTTTTGCTTCCTGTTTTCAGTACCCTCATATTCCTCCCCAGCACTCTTCCTTCACTCTTCCATGCTTCCTTAGCTGATTCTTTTACACTGGCCTCTTACTAGGCGGCTCGAGCGTCCAGCCTCCTACGAGGTATTTATTTGCACTGCAGCGTGTCGCATTACTTGAACACGGAAGAGCTCAGAACGCGGAACCGAAAGAATATTACAGTTGCCGTGCTAGCAGTGATACCTTATTGGTCCCTTACCTTATTGGTGCTAATTTCTAAAGTTGAATATATTAAAAAAACTAAACTTGATAAAGACTAGATAGCGAACCAACACGACGTTTTAAGGCGCTTGGAACGTTTTAAAAATTTGTTTAGTAGGATATTATATTGTGGTGGGATTTTGCCGACATGGGAAATGTTACTGTACCTAAAAATAAGGCTTTGTTTTATGCCGTTGATGCGTGATAGGGAAAAACGGGACGAATAATTTGTGGACTGTGACATTACGGTGTATAATCCTAGCGCCTCAGCGTGTTGCCGTTGCAAGTTAACAGATAAGTTGTCGTCGACTGCAGCCGGTATGAGTCTTGTGGTTTTCCTTTCTCCTAACCTTCGTATTTCGTCTTCGGTATCATTAGAGCTAATATCTCTCATGGGTCTCTTTACGTCATATATCTAATCACTTCGCACTCGGTCCCATACGGGTAGCTGTGATAATACCGTCTAGCTGGCCATGAGATATAACAAAAGCACACCGTTAATCCAGCTCCGATACTTACTAAGCGGTTTTCCAGCCGCTTACGAGATATCGCTCTTTACCTTTCATCCCCTTGGTCTACTAGGACCCAAGTACGCCCCGGACTAGGAAGCCCTCGGAAGCTCAACCGGACGCGCCTTATAGTACTACCCCAGGTTAATAAGTTAATAATTTTCACATTGCATTTGCTAGGGAAATAAACATTTCTACTCCTTAGTTCTTGTATTGGCTTACAGAATTCATGAAATATGCAGTATTGTGCAAATGGACGAACCTACCGTTAATCATGTTTAAAAATGCCTTCATTTGTAAGTTCAAAGCGCTGTCGGAAATGTATGTGGATAAATCAACCACGTCGAAACGAGAGTCGGTAGATAACAATATGTTAATAAGGAAACGTTTGTGACATAATGGAAAGGAAACCGAAAGCGCCATCACTACATTGTTTATCTCCATTGCATTTATCACAAGTACTATGAGCCAATTCTGGCGTACGTGTTTCTTGTTCGCACGAAAGACAACAGATTACGGCTGATGAAATACGTGAATGCAATCAATGTGTATATGAACTACTTGCTTCTGTGGATGTTGTACTTGGTTTATGTGACAAATGGAAGTATGCTTAAAAGGATTGCGAAATATGAAGCACCTGGGATGGAAAAGTATTTCATTGGCATAGTTGGAACTAATCAGAGAACTGCATTATTACTGTGTGCGATGCTGAGTGTGTAAATGCGAAAACGATGCCGAGGCAGTAAAATATAAGGAACTCCTGTTTATGAAGTTTTAAATGAATAAATGTAGATCTATGCAGTACGGAGACTTATGCGGTCACAATATGCGAATAACGAAATTGGTGGTAGTGTAAAGGTAAAGCACCGGGGTAAAAATGCAATGTCGAAGGAGCGTTTTAACTGGTTACCACCCAACTGTGTGTCCTATAGAAGTTATATTATTATAATATGCTTAAGCTGCCAGATGTCATACCTTCCGATTGAGAATAGATGAGGTACGATAACTACTTTATAATGATGAAACTCATTTTGCCTTTACTGTTTAAAAGTGCCATACTTTGTGATATTCCAGTTGCGCTGTTCCTCAGTGGGCATAATTTATCACTTTTCCCTCTGGGAAGAAAATGTGTTACCTCACGTCCCTTATTTTAGTAGTCTTTAATAAATTCCTATTCCTATTCCTTCTAGTCTGGTGTTTTATGTAGCTGCATTCGTTTTCAGGCCATATATGAGTCCATATTAATTTGTCCATTTATGGACAGGTATAAGAATACCGCAGGATGTGAACGCTAATTGAGGTGATAATCCTGTATTAATGTACATTACTACTGCAACTGGTAGCTGCAAGAGGATGTAAAAGACATTGACCCCCTCATCCGTGCCATCCCTAACAGCGTGCACCGGAAGCGACTTACAACGCCCAATACCCGGTGCGACAAGGGAGTATCCGTCCTTACCCGGTAGAAAAGCAGCTTTTGCAGCGGCAATAGGTTATTCGGAGACTATCCATATTAGGTTGACTGCATAGATGCAGGAATCCTTAACCCAGGTTACGGGTTACGATACCGGATGTTCTGGATATGTTGGACAACGTAAACCCCCAGAAAGGCACGGTGTACAAGCCTCTACACAGTGTGGTAGGTGTGATCGCACAGAAGCTGTGAATGGCAGCAAAAATATAGTGTGTTAGAACACGGAAGAAGCGGCGAATGAAACAAGTTGTTAGGACGTGAACTACTCCGATTTGATGGATAAAATACTAGATTTTGGATATGACCAGGTAGTATGGATACAACGAAATCAAGAGGCAAGAGAAAATGTGTCCCGTAAAGGCTTTGGTATACGGTTCATTGATAGTCAACCCTTTGAGGATTAGCTTGGCAGTGGCACAATCTGTTTGGATGGGGAATAGCTGGGAATGTGTAATTTGCGGCAATTTGCGTGGGGCATCCGTATATGACACAAGGCTTACGTAACCCTGCACCAGCAGCTTCCTTCTAACCATGACGACGCCACCTGCAGCTGCTGCGCTAATGAACTGACAGATTGAGAAAATCAAAGGTCACAAAACGAAGACCGCCGGAACCGCCCTAAAAACACCTAGCGTAAGCAAACCGGTTAGTTTTACTACCTCACAATGTTATTTTAGTTACGGTCAAACGGCTAAGATGACCTCTGAAACATGCGTATCTAGGAACGGCACGAAAGGTAAGAGAAGTCACAAACTGTTCAGTCCTAGGCAAATGCTCACGCACGTGTATGTGAAGTCATGCACACTTAACCCCACGCGGCGGATCACTAAGCAGCCGGGATGTAAGGAGACCTTACTAATGCAGTGCAAGCGCAACGAATACATGTAGTACCGATTAGACTTCAAGCTTATTCCTGACCTTTACTATACATGTGTTCCTGGTGCTTGGCTAATCACGACGGTTCTTTAGGTTGTTCAACAGACGAATTTGTAATAAAGGAACCTGGGGAGTAGGTCTATCCTCACAAAGCGGCATAATTTCGGTACCTTTAATATCCGTAAGTATACCTGCCCACTGCCAGCATGTGTGATCCCGATGGGGCGATAGGCATACTTGCCATAACCGTCACTTAGGGGAGGCATCGCCTGTGAGAGTACTGGGTGTACCTAACAATTAAGCGGAAGCAGCCATGATAAAAACAGCAAGTTAAGAGTAAAGCAAGTAAAAGGGCGACTTACCAACACCGATGGCAGGTGGAGTGTTCCAGTCCGTTGTACGAGACGCACAGCTGATGCTACCAAAGGCCGAATACGAAGCACATGACCTAGTCTGCCATCTGTCTACTCTGTGCCTCGCAGCCTGCACGAAGGCACAAAGCGCACTTGTCCTTGTCTTAATTAGCTGAGTTTTGCATGGCAAGGACGCTTCCTTACAGATTTATACACCCTGGCGGTGGTGGTGCGTAAGTGTCTGAAACGAAGTGGGCTCCCTTCTTTCTTCTGACCGACTGACACATCTGTAATGAGCACTAGGCGTTGCTGAAGACTTCTGCCTTCCCCGGTATGCTCGCCGGTTCCTTCTGCTGTTGATGCATTTATGGTTCCGGGGGCGGGGTTCGCAACGTCATCGTGAGCACCGCTTAGTTGTTCTGCTAATGCATTCATCCTAGTAGTTTACATGCTACAATGCACCGCCTAGTCCGGAAAAACGCCAGAGACGTTTCGTCCTATGGGTGCTCCTCAGTTGTTCACATTCCCTTAGTCCCCTACTGAGGATCAAACCCGTGACCGCTAGCGGAATGTGCCAGCTAGCCAGCAGCTTAAGCCAATGAGCCATGAGGGATGTTGGCTGGGCTACATAAGTTGCAAGCTGGTTATGTTGTGGGGAAACTCACGCAAATATTCCATCACTTCCTTATATGTTGCATCGCCAAGGCTACCTCCCTGCAGCTGCATATCACCCAGAATCTGGGTGCACTCGCGAAGTGTTTGCTTCCTAGTTATTGGAACCACTGTGAAGGTAGACGGCAGCGGGACGATAGCGGACGACGTGGATGCGGTTACACGCGGATTCTGTGCATACGACACAACCCAGCGACTGTTGCGTAATATGACCTCCACCAGCCTGCCAGCCGCGTGCAACGCATGCACTATGTGAGTGCACAGAGGTAGCCATTGCCGACTAAAGCTGCATTGGCACGTTACGTCCCCACGCATTGACACCGTGTGTTGCCATCGACTATCTTGCGCTGGACCTTTACCAATGAACAAGTTAATTACATTCACCTTTTGGTCAGTGGCATCGCGAATGCAGCATAGAGTACGCTGGAAACTGGGAAGCAGCCTGTCTAAGGCTATCGAAATAAGGGTCCAATGCGTGCGCAGCCAGGTCCGTTTTGCTCATCAAATCTTGTCACTGCGAGTGGACAAGAAGCACGAAATTAAAAACCGCGGTAAACCGATCTAATAACGTTGTTCGCTCCAAAAGACCGCGCTTTAAATGCATATTTTCGTTCGGCACCCGGTTTGTCGTATGACGGCAGAACGAACAGGTTGACCTCAGGCGGTGCGCCGTCCATGAAGAGACAAACGGCAACCACATCCTTGCCAAGTACTGTGGGCCTCGGGGTTTCAAGCTTTAATGGCTGTCATTTACCTGTCAAAATATAAATAGCTCCTAGCATACACCAGGTTCCGCGCCCACTGCTTAATGAGCATTCTGTCCGTCGCAGTTTTGACCGATAAGGCGTTGCAGTGACAGGTGACATCACGCAGTAAATGGAAACGGCACAAAACAATGCGCCCAGAGGGGTACACGTATTGAAATGCATGGATATGCGCTATGCCCTGCTTAAACACCACTGACCATACCGTTTCCGTTGCTGGTAGCACAAAGCGCATGCTAATCAAGGTAACCCTAGCGAGAGCGCAACATCCAAGTCGTTGCTAGATTCCCTTCGCTACTGTGCTTCGCATTCCTAAACCTTTTGGGGCAATCGGGTTTCTGAGGCTCCAAATGCCCATAGGTCTCCAACCGAAGCATCTCCTCTTTTACGCAGCGGCTGCCATTAACAAGGGTCCTCACTGGCAAAAGCAACAGCCTCATAATGCTTGCCTCCGTCTGATGCATTATCAGTATGCTTGGTTCTCCGTACCGAAACTGAAATTTCCGGTCTCTGCGTCTTGCATCTCGGTTCCACCACCAAGGTTTTAGCTCACATTAATGTCTGCCTGTCTCATTCACATCCTTGCCTATGTCATTCCTTATATGACTCTAATCTACTACCACGTCTTCACTAAACCGTACTCTGTAGTGTTCAAATCCCAGTCTATCTGACCGATGTCTTTCTTATTCCACCAGCACCAGATTCTGACCACTTGAACTTTTCCGGGTCTCATCCGCTCCTATGTTTAACCATACTCCACTGTGTATTTGGCCGGCACCTCTTCTGGTTATGATCGTACCTCTTCAGTCTTGGTCTAGATAACCGTACCTTTAGCGCAACATCCCAGTCCGTGGGTGTAACACTTAGCACTTGGCGGTGCTGTCGGTATTATTCCCTTACCCCTGGTCACTTCCAGAGCCGGCACTACTGTCGTTTTCTCTCTAAAGCTGTTGCAAGTATTGCTGTCTATTTTCTGTATTGTATTCAACATTATACCCCTATCAGTCTGTGTCGAGCCTAAAAAGCGTGCCGCCCCTGTATATTAATTAACCAGCCTGCCAGCAACTTACTAACTAGCCGTATATTTGACGTTAAAGTTCCGCCGTGGATGTCCACGTCAGTGTGGCACACATAGCATCTTTTTGGGGATGCTGCTCACACGACTGCTATTACTGGTCCCTTTCAGCACTGACTCTACAACCATTTTCTCGCTACAGCCGTAGTATGCGAGCCCTTCTGGCTTCTGTTTTAAACATTGAATGTCTAGCAGCGGGCAGTGTCCTCCTCGTAATTAACCCGACTCCCAATATCGCCCTTTCCTGCCGTATAGTTGACTTGTTTGCCGCACTGTAGAAGTCCCTGTCTTTTTCCGCTATTCCAGGTCCCTCAGAGCTGGCTTTGCAACCGTATTCTCGCTACAGCTGTAGTATATAAATCACATTTTTGTCACAACTTTGACACTCCGTCTCACACCTTCACAAAGCGGTTTCTCTAACATCCGATTACTGAACCTGTTACGTTATTAGTTTCATGGGGTCACTAACCCAAGGTAGTAATTTCACTGGCTCTCATCCATGTTCGAACTATAAGCTCTACCACTGTCGACCAATCGCTCAATCTTTAGCTTGAGCGCGTATTAAACCACTCACTATGTACTGCTGATTTCCACAACTCATTTACCGATTAACAACGCCTGATACTCCCGGTCTCCACACAACTTTTGCGTACGCTATGCCGCATCGGACAACATTGGTCTCTCACATTCAGCAAATATCGGGTCTCGTTCATGCACACAAAACTACAGCTATGATGTATAACATATTCGGTCATTCCATTGCTTTTAACCAGCACAACGTTACCATAAATTTTATATTTATACATAAACATAGTCCTGTTCAATTTCCTCGGCAGTTTGCTTGGGCAGCTTTGCTTTTCTCTTGTTCTAAAGGATAACCTTATCTGCACGAAACACCCCTGAGGGCATACCAGCGACGCTCATTTGGACACGTAATTAGCACATAAAAAAGAAATCGCCCGCGCTTCGCAAGCCTGACACACTAAACGAACCTAGAAAATTAATCAAATCAATACAAGTCACTCTAGTTGTCCGACTTTAACAGCTTCAACTACTTGCGGTCGATCGTGAGGAAGAGTACACATGCTTGGGAAAAAATTGGCGAAACTTGACGACGAATATCAGTGTGGGTACTCGGTCAGATGTAATCTTAATGTCATATCACCGGTCGGCAATGTTCCAGGAAGTGGTGGGTTTTCGTCCGGCAAGCGTTTCCCCTACCAGCGGCCAAAAATGTCTGTTTAACAACACTGAGACATGGCGGATGTGACTCGCCACTCAACAAAGACACCGACCCAATTGGCAAGTTGGCCGATACCACATTTACAAATTCTGTGCTTATATCTGCTCTCGTATGAACACGCCCAAATATTTCAGCAGTTACATGCCACTGTTCTTAAATATATTTGCAGCTTTTTTCATGCTTCACTCACCTGACCCGCATTGGGTACACAGCCTCTTTGAACTAGTTCCTCATCAACATACTCCAAATTGGTCATCTGATTCTTATCTCTACATCCCGAATTCTGTGAACATAGACTTCGTACAACCTTTGGGCCGTATGGGCCCACACTACTGACTCCAGCTGTACTACTCCTGCTCTTGGTGCCGTCAATCATGCTAGCGTGTACGATATTGCAATTTGCTGATTATGCCCAAAGGCATTGTTGAGAATAAAATATTTATTTGGTTATTTCCTTATTCGGAAGAAAGGCATAGAAAATGAATGTCCTACAACATGTACATCTACCAACATACCGTGCCGCAGTATGTGTCCACCACAGTATATCTTGTGTGTCACTTTCGCCAGCATTACCTTACTGTATAGCTCCCCGAGGTCAAGTACAAACCTCCGAATGAAAAGTAGGCACCGTATCACCGATTCTTTGTACACACCATTACACTGATAGACGCACGCAAGCAACTGTACTACAGCTTTCACTGAGTTCCCATCCACCTTCCCCTCATCATGTTTTATGGTCCCCAGGTCTTGCCGGTTCACTCTTCTACCGTAGTGCGTGCGCGCCCACTTCTACAGCCCACGGGTGTCCTTAAACGACTGTATCATACGAAAGAGTTCCTCATCCGCGTGACGCGAGAGCCATCTGTTGCTCCCATCGAGAAACGGCCTACCCACATGAAAGGCATGACTGTGCACAACGCTGAATGTTAGTGTACCGTGGCACCAGTAGTTATGCCGTATGACTATTTTTAACTCATAGTCATAGCGTTTTTACCTAGTTCATAAGCGTTTCACAAAGATAACATGTTGACTTAACATGATCATTATACACATCAGCTAGAGGTGGGAAACACCTCAGCTGCTGTGCCGCAATATGCAGAGGAGAAGGAAAATAAATACAACAGTTGCATGCCAGCTGAGCTACCAAAAACGGATATGCAGCTTTTCGGTAAGCTGCCAGCCGGCTACTAGGCAAAACGAAAAAATTATTGTGTTTTACGCAAAGAAATAAGATCGTAGTTGGAGCGGAGGCTAAATGGTATGGGAGGGACAAAGAAACTCACAGCAAAAACGCCACTGAAGTCGGCTGCTTGCCATGTCAGCGAGCGTATCCAGCCAAACTTGTTCACCGTTATTTGGGCCCCAACCAGGGAGCCGTGACGCCCCAACCGAGGCCAGCTCCGAAATGAGGGCCTTCATTTCTCTGGACCAAGTCATCGCTTGGCCGCCCCTCCTCTTCTTCCACCCACATCTCCGGTGAGCAAACAACGCACGTCTTGGAAGTCGGCGGGTTGGCATGCGCAACACGTGGCCCAGCCATCGGAGCCTGGTGCGTGAAATGACGGTGCTGAGCGGTTCTTTTCCTTTTCCTGTGCCGTAAACAAGGTGTCGAACAAGCTCGTTGCTCACGCGGTGTTCCCACCAGATGTGAGCGAAACTGCGAAGGCACCGGTGGTCGAACGTAACTAGCCACTTTATGTTCACCGATCTTAGGGGCCAGGTTTCGCAACCGCACAGTAGGTTCGAACGTACCGCTGCATTGTACACTCTACCCTTCAGGGTGGGAGTAATGTCGCGCCGCCGCCATAGGTAGCGAAGGTCAGCAAAAGCACTTCGAGCTTTTGCTATATGGTTCGTGATCTCGTCTTCGATCCCAGGGGCGCTAATACAACTTCCCATGTAGTTGACTTTTCGAACGACTTCTAGCCGCTCCCCGCCAAGGGTCAGCGCAGGAAGTGATCGGGGCCAACCTTGGAGGAACGCTTTGCATTTCGATGGTGCAAAGCAAAACCCGAAGCAGCTGACGGCCAGTACTAGTCTGTCCAGCGCGGCTTGGCACGTCTGGGAGCTGTCACAGATGAGAGCAATGTCGCCTGCATACTTTAAGTCAAGAAGTCGTTCTCCAGGGAATAGCTCCACACCTCCCAAGTCATGTCCTGTAAATGTAATCTTCATGACTTCGTCATTAGCGAAGTGGAAGAGGAAAGGTGAGAGCGGACATCCTTTTCTCACTCCGCTGGAGATATTGAAGGGTGGCGACAGCTTGCCGTAAGCCATCACTCTGCCCGTGCTACGCGCGTATAATGCTTGAATAATATTTACATGTTTCTCGGACACGCGTTTCCTGAGTATACAATTACAAAGTGCACATCCATCAACCAAATAGAAGGCACCTTTGTTGTGGAGGAACACGACTACTTTGGGCCGCCTATATGTGTGACGGTGCTCCAACAACTGACGCAAGGTGAAGATGTGGTCGATGCAGCCAGGACCCCGACGAAACCCGGCTTGCTCCTCACGAATCTGGCTTTCACGAGCGCCAGTCAGTCTGTGAAGAATTATGGAGGCGAGTAATTTGGAGGCGATGGAGAGCAGACTGATTCCCTTATGCTTGCCGCATTCCATACGCGAGCCTTTTTTGAAGATCAGAACAATAACGGAGCGGCTCCAGTCTGTCGTGAAAGTCTCCTGCTCCCCCAGTTTCATCAGTATTTCATGTAAAGCATCAACAAGAGCAGAGCCATCGAATTTGAGGGGCTGGAAGAAGAGCATCTGGTCCTGCAATTTTGTTCAACTTCAACAGTCCGATCTCACGTTCGACTTCTAAGCGAAGGGTGGATCCAAAGGGACAGCCCACGGAGCAGTACGATCACTGGCTGGCGAAGAATCAAAAAATTCTAGGCGATAAAATTGCTTTTCAAAATGCGCGGCACTACGCTCCAAACGTTTTGACAAATTGTGGATGGGCTCTCCACTCTCGTCACGTGTAGTTTCACTAACACCAGGTCTCCTGCTTCTCTTTTCCCGTATCCGACGGAATAATTTGCGATGGTTGCCAATGGCAGCGGCCACTTCCATTTCTGACTCACGATGAGACCACTAAGGTTTACGGTCTCTCTTTAGGCTGGCACGGAGTTTTGCCCGGAACTCTTTGCGGGTTTCATTGTGTTCGCTTCCAGCCGGGATATGCCGGCGAGCATCGATAAGTTCCATAGACTGCGACGAGACTCAATAACCATGTTGGCTATTAGACCTACCACATGAGAATATGCCTACTGCTAGTAAGGTCTGGCGAACATGTGACCAGTGGCCATCAGTTGCCTCCAGTGGATGCTTACTCAATTCGCATATCAGCGTACTTTGATAGGCATTCAGAACAGTTGGCATTATCAGTTGGCTGGTGTCAATGCGTTTACAGCTTCGTCGTAGGAGTCCGCCAAAATGCATCCGCAGATCAGCACATACAAGTGAATGATCGGTGTCCACACATGTGCTCCAAATCGAGAAACAGGGCTGGATGCAGCCTCTCCAGCCGTAACTGATAACAATGTGATCGATCTGCGTCCGAGGCTGCTTCGAGGCTGGTGGGTGCCGAGTCACCCTCTGGCGGGTGCGGTGTCGGAAGTTAGTACTCGCAATAAATAAACGGACATCTTTATACAAAGGAAGTAACCGCTCACCGTTATCATTACGGGAGTGTATACCGTGCTGACCGCCCAGATTCATTTCATCAGTGGACAACTTTCCAACTTGTGCGTTCATATTCCCCGCCAGCACAGCAGTGTCCGTGCTTCTTCTGTGGCGAAGGAGCTGGGTCAGTTGGCGGTAGAAGGTTTTCTTTACCGAATCATCTCTACAGTTTGTGGAAGCGTAGGCAGCAATTATGAATGGACACCTATTAGTCCCGCGCGACTTCGAAGTTTTGAACGAGCCAGCCAATAGGACCGCACAAATCCGGCTACTGCTTGGAATCCAATCAAACAAGGCGGCTACAGCCCCGGGACTCAGGGCAATGCCAACGCCGGCTTGGCCGGTGCTCGAAGCTGCATCGTCACCTGATAGGCGCAATGAGCAAATACGCCGGTAATGAAAGCTTTTAGAGTGTGTGGAGCTGTACCGCGCACCCTCAGGCAGAACTTTACGGCTTTTCTTCGATACGCTTCAGATGTCAGGAGATCTGCTTTGAAAACGTGATGCGGTTCGCAGAAGAAAGAGCTTCAAGTCACTTTCTAACCTCAAATGTGCGATACCCACGCTGACGGAAGACAGCACGGAAAGCAACGGTATCGTTGACGGCCATGTCAGCGACTGAATCCACCAACGCACTTTATGGTGCATACAAACTACCATCATACTCATGTAAAACCATGACAGCGTTGCAAGCCATAGGCTATTTCCGCATTAGCAGTTTTTACATCCCAAGGTATTCCACGTTTTTCCTTCCACAAAGCACAGTAGCGTTCTGTTCGCCACGGCAACCTAGTCGCTGCTTGGCACCGTTGGTTGTGGATCACGGTTCCCATCGTGCGGTCCCTCACATCCTTCCCTAGCTGGCTGCAACGTTCTATGTCATATTGTTAGCTGATACACGGGAACGGTATGCACCAGAATACATCTTTATCCAGTCACTTTCGGGCCTTCTCCTTTCCAAAACTAGGTACGATACTCGCCAATAGTATTTTGGCGTGCATCGGCCACTCGCGCTACACTGGTGACCCAGACAAGCATTATCCCTTACTGTCACGCAAAACGGGACGCTCGTTAAGCGGAAGCTTTTTCGTCCCTAGATGGTGTCATGTTCTGTCCTGCCCGGCGATAATCAATTAAACCATCAAGTTTGTGACACCGTTTCGATTCGTTCCAAAGTACGTTGAAGATTGGAAGTACCTTGCAGCGGTGTCGTCACAGCACCGTTACCCCGTAAAACCTAGCGCGCAATAAATAGGTTATTATCATGTTATGGCTTCATTCCCGTATATCTTTGTCTGTTCTTTTATTCAGTTGCGTGTAAAGTTGATATTGCCATTGGTTAGGTGTGTTGCAACTAAGGTACACGGCAAGAACAGTATTTTCAAGTCCCTACGCTATAGTCTGATTATCGGTGTAGCTCCCTTGGGCGTTCTTTTGACAGATTGGTGAGTTTGATAGTTTTGGTTTCAGAATTAATGCTTCTCCATTACGTCAATTTTGTATGCCAGAGCAGCAGGTGTAACCTATCGCGGGTGAAGTACAACACGGTCATTTATCGATGTGCGCGCTGCGAAAGTCGCAAGTCAAAAAGTACAGGAATGAGATGTGTTTAGTGCGCTGTTGCTTATATTATTTTAAACCTTTCAGCTCACGTGATACAAACTGCCAGCAGTTCGTCAAGGTTTGGTTTGGAAAGCATATTACCAGTGACGATGTTCGTCGTAAATAATGTCCTTCCGTTACGTGCAAGCTTATTTTGATGGTTTTTACTACCTACAGTCAAATTACATCAGTTTATGATGTCTACAGAGGAAGAGGGAGTTGCGCGAATTATTTTAGGGAAAGGCCTATGCACACACGTATTATTTGCTCGGCAGCAACAAATAGAACTGTTTCACCGAACCTCGTATGTCGCTTTCGCATATACCACCCATGGTACTGACCGGTTGAAGTAAGAATTTATAGCAGCCTTAGCTGTTGCATGCAGCTCCAAACTATACCAGTTTTTAATAGGGGACGGAATGGGTTACGTCCGGCCAATATTTATACCTTTCTGCGTCGAGAAGGTACCGCATCTATGCTTACATTGTTCGAAGCGTTTCGGGATTTTATGGCTTATGATGTTCCCGTCAGCACAATTATGATTGACAAATTGGCTGCCCAAATGCATGTAGCGTGCGCCGTTTCTCTATGCTACATTTTGTTGTGCGCCCTTCACATCCGCTAAGCCATCGGAGAACATGTGAGTGATAAATCTTCGTTACATTCTGTAGACAAACATTAACCGGTCGCGTTAGCTAGTTCAACGCATGGCAACTTTGAACACGGATACTAATTACGAGCTCTTTATATAAATAATATTCTTGGTTTTGACTTAAAAAAAGATTTAATGCTCCTTCAACGAACATTCCCCAGGTTTGCGTGCTACCTTACGTCGTACTGGTTTTAGATAAGGCGCTCGTGGACAAAACACTCTTTAGCTGGACTGGAGCACTTTGGAACTACAACGAACAACCGCGTTGAGAATGCCAACTCGCGGTTGACGAAAGTTACCCATGCATCGGATGGCCTTGCTTCAACCGTTCGCAAAGTCTGGGAGCATTCGGAAGTTCTCCTAAAAGAGCTCCAGCCGCATGCGGCGTTTTTCGGTGACGGGCCTCCGCTACTAGAAGGCAGCGCATAGGCGCATGGCGTAGTGTGCCTCCTAACTACGTGCACAGACAACTTAGTGATGCGCTATTTAGGACAATCTACGTTACAAGCAGTTTACTCTGACCTTGGAGATGGGGTAGTAGGTGAATAAATATTCCAGACGCCTCTATAGTTCGCGCTATATCACCCGAGTAGCCGCTTTACTATCTACTGCTTCTTGGGAAAATATACCTGTCCGTTTTATGACACCATGTGGCTATCGTGTGTTCCATTAATGACGGCATACAAGCTGCACGCGTACCTGACAAGTAAGCCGCATCTGATGTGTGCAAATACATATTTGCATCCGCTTGATAGCGGACTACAACCTACCGGCAGAGTCCATGCAGTTGCGGACGTTAAAAGTTTCTGGTACGAAACCAACCACGTCTAAGTTCGCACATCTTGTATATCGTCTGAGAAGTGCTGAAGAGGTTAAGCCGTCCGAATTTTCGGAACTGTAGCTAACGCTTCTGCAAAGAAATAACGACGTAACTGATGATTCATCCGACTTTCTGCCTGCAAAGAAACAACCGCGTTGGCCGAAAACTGTAGCGTCCGCAGATTTGTGTTTCACATGCGGCAAGCCTGTTTTAGTTGAAGCAGCTCGCTGTGCACACAATCGGTTACTTTATCCTTGAAAGTGTCTGCGCATGCATTCAGGAACCCGTCGTACTGTTTGTGCCAGCGCTACACAAACGGTATCTGTACCCATGATGGCAGTGCCTAGCTGTACTACAGGTAAGAAAGAAAATTTACCCTTCGCTATTTAGCTATTGGCCGTTCACCTGCACCGTAATTTACAGTTGCCTCTACCCCATCAACCTGCCAAGCTCACTAACGTAAGCAAACGCTTAGTATAACAATTTCCTTCGCAGGCAGTCAGTATGAGATTCCCGCAGATCTGAGCACAAGTCAACAAACCGTTCCCCATCATATAGCACCCGCATTTGGTAGTGCTGACCTTTATCCTTAACATTCATTGATAGGTTGTCGAAAGAGAGCCGTCGAGTTCCCCGCAACGAGAGGTATTGTGCAGTATGCGGCGCCCGAGTAAGCTATTCTGTACAATTTAAACCTCTCTTTGCACCATTATAGCGTTGACATGGATGCAAGCTCAGTAAAGAAAACGCTTAGAAGGAAAACCTTGTTGTAATAAAAACGTTCACTCAAATGTCTGACAGTAGGCCGTACGTTAACACTCCTATTATATTTTAGCCAATGAATACGACATTGTGTAATCATCCTGCTCAGGGGACGTGCGCGTCCAAGGCCTGTATTTAGTGAGCAAAACGGAACCTTTACTCATGCTGCTTCCTGATCAATACAAAGCACCGTTTTTATTGCTGTTTCCGCGCTCCTTCGGGCGTAAAGTGTTCCTGACAATTGGCTGGAATAGCAGCACGTTTGCTGCCAGTGTGCTAGGACCCAGTAGGTTGTAATCGCACTCGGTTCCAAGGCTCTTGCTCGTAGTATATATATGCTCCATCAGTGGCACATTTGGTGCCAATGTAAAGGGACCCAGACAGGCTGCAACAACACACCGCTCCAAAGCTAATGCTTGTCGTAGGTAGGTCACACCGGTGGCACATTTGGTGCAAATGTAGTAGCAACTAGTCCGGTTTTACCGTGCACCAGGCTCCAAGGCTCGTGAACTTAGGATAGCGGCTCAGTCAGTGGCACCTCTGGTGCCAGTGTAGTAGCACCTAGGCCGGTTGCACCGTGCACCAGGCTCCGAGGATTGTGCTCCCAGTAAAGAGGTTCCATCAGTGACACCTTTGGTGTCAATGTAATAGGACCCAGGTGGGGTGTAATATCACTTGACTCCGAGGATCGTGCTCGTAGTGCAGAGGCACCGGCAGTAGCACACTGACGGCATAAAGTGAGGTTGCATCAGATAAAACATTCTGCTCAAATAAACGACGTCCGAATTGGGTTCCTTTTGAACGAGTTTTGTCATACAACTTCATTTATGGTTTAGCCTTACGGCTATTGCATTGCGTAGTTACAAATAGGAGGTAGATTTCCGCTTCATGTTTGCGATCTTACAACCTTGAAAACTACATCTGGGTTATAAGAGCGCGTTGGAAAAGATTTTGAGTGAGCAACATGTCGTCCATAAGGTGTACATTTAGACTGCTGAGTGCCAAAAATTTGGTCATTTATGGTTACAACATACCCTAAGGCACACGTTTTCACTGCTCGCAGAGACAGGATGCATATTCAGCAGACGTTACTCGGAAAGCGATTCCAGACTTGCAAGTACTTGCTACCACAGTCGCTAGGCTAAACAAAAAATGTGGAAGAGGAGCCAGGCTATATCATAGTCAACTGTCAAGCACGCGGGTCCGCGGCTGTCACCCGTGGAGAAGTGGCACTATCTGTTGGCGTCCTGAAGTCAGGAGGGCGGAACACGGCAGTGGTCCGCTGGGAGACGCACCACTGCCGAGAATTATAAGGTCAAATGGCCGACGTCTGATGCGTTTCCAGACTAGTCTAAGCCTGATGGTTTGGAGTGGCAACGCTGAATTAGCTGAGTTATGCCAAAAGTCGCACGACTCGTCAGTATTATGAAATCAGTTCGTATCGCTTCTAAGTCCTAGGCGGTGCATTTGCGCTAAGCGGGAAGTCCTAGCTCGTGAGGCTAACCATTGTCCTGTGTACAGTTCGCAACTGGCGTGGCAGTAAAAATGAGTCGGGCTATATTCTATTCAGCCGTCAATCACGCAGATCCGCGGCTGTCACCCATGGCGAAGTAGCACTAGCTGCTGGCTTCCTGAATCCTTGGGGACCGAACCCGGCAGGGGTCTGTTGGGAGACGCACCACGGACGGGACCCATAAGGTCGAACGACCATCGCCCGGTGCTTTTCCAAACTAGCCTAAGACTGCTGATTGGAAGTGGCGTTGACGAATTAGCAAAATTAAACAGGAAAAGATCTTGAATGACTAAAAGTCGTCCCAAAAGTCGATTGCCATGGCCAGCAACACGATAACTCGTCACGCGTAGCGCTCAAAAGCTCACTTGTGCAGTCAGAATTTACTGTTGAAAGCAAGCATTTATGAACAAACGGCGCCTATAACTATTTTTAATATTGGTTAACAACGTTCATGGACCTATAAAGCCATTTATCTTCATCTTTTTGCACCTCAGCGAGTGACCAAACGCAAGCTACGTTGGGAGAGTTCGCTGTCCATATGTTTGGATCGAATTATTATCCATGGGTACCGTACTTCTGCAAGAGTTCCTTATGAGGTTAAAAAATCTTTGCTGTTAAAGGAGCCACTTAACAGTGGTTGCGATGATGTATCAACTGCTACGCAAAGCACAAACCCCAAGTGTTACTTATTTCATTAGCTTAATAATGCATTCCACATTAAAATTCCGAGCCTCTCCTGTCGACACAATAGGAGACTGATTAGGTGGTCCAAGACGAGTCTCTCAGTGGACGGCAGGTATTTTTAATACATAGGCTCAGAAACAATATGCTTATATTTTATACGTTATGGAGAGTATTTCTAATTTAGTTACTAATGTTCCATTAGTGTCGCGCATGTTTAAGGAACATTTGTTGCAGAATATCTTGAGCTGACTCTCCGAGTGCCTTTGCAACAGTTCGTGGACTTCCCCACTGGGTATATGAACACCCAATTACTACTTACTAAAGATCTGGTTTTCACAAAGTCCTCGACTTCTTGACTGACGTTGCATACGGTGCACCTCTAGAGTCCAGCGATCACGCATGCATATCCTTTCGATGTGCTCTTTCAAGGCACCAAGAGACCGCTGTTGAACTACTTCCGAATATTTGGCGGGCGGACTTTAGTGCAATGCGAACTAAAGCTTCAGTTCTGAACTGTGAGATCGCGATGGCTGACTCTGTCCAGTTAGCCTGGGATAAATTAAAGGCCTATCTTACGGAGGTTTCTACTTCCTATATTCCACTCATTAGGAAAAGGAGGTTACGGGCACAGCCTCTATGGATAGATACCACAGGCAAGCACCTACTCAAGAAAAGGTATAGAGGCTGGGGAACCTCCCAAGCAGCTCCATCAGCCAGTACGTATGACAGTTATCGACAGATTAGAAATAAATGTAAGCAACCCCTCAGGACTGCTCGTCTCCAGTACGTGCGGGGTTTAGCGGACTTGGCCACAGCTAATCCCAAGAAGTTTTGCTTACGTTAAGGCACAGCGAGCAAAACTGACTATATCAGCGTTATTGCGAGCGGACAGGACCCGGGTGCAAACTGACTACGACAAGGCTTGTATACTTAGTGATCAGTATACTGGGGTCTTTGCGCGGGAGACATCTTTACCACAGGTTGAATTGGTTTCAAGTGTTCCAAAGGATTCTTGCTTAGCCGAGTTTAACATAACGGAGGCCCAGATCTACGAGCTAATGCAAGACATTAATCCCTCCAAAGCTTCCGGTCCTGACTTAATTTATCTGAAGCTATTGCATGAATTGACCGCTGAACCGAGTGGTCCTCTCACGTGCAGGTTCGTAATTTCGTTTTACAGCTGGATAATATTACCTGCACGGAACACCGCTGAGGACATACCTGCAACGCTCCCATGGGCACGGAATCAATAAAGAACAAAGAAAAAACCCGCACTTTGTATTCCTGACACACTAAAGAACCTAGAAAACTAATCAACTCAATACAAGTAACCTGAGTCGTCTGACTTCAACAGCTCCAACCACTTGCATTCGACTCCGAAGGCGACTACACAGCCATGGGAAACAAGTTGGCGTTACGTGACTGCGAATATCCGCGAGGGTAATCGGTCAGATGCAACCTTGTCAATGTCATATCACCAGCCGGCAGTGTTCCAGGACGTGGTGGGTGTTCGTCTGACAAGCGTTTTTCCTACAAAAAGCCACAAATGTATATTTAACAACACTGCGACGTGGTGGATGTGTACCGCCACTCAATAAAATCACCGCCCCTAACACGCATTGGCAAGTTGACCGACATCACATTTACAAGTTCTGTGCAAATATCTGCTCTCGCACGAACACGTCAACATATTTGAATAATGACATGCCACTATTCTTAAGTATTTTTCTGCCGTTTCTTCATACTTCACTCACCTGACCCACACTGCGTACGGGACCTCATCGGACTAGTTCCTCATCAACATAACATATTAATGATCTGATTATTATCTCTACCTCTCGCATTCTATGTACATAGACTTCATATTACCTTTGGGCCATATGGGCCCACACTAATGTCTCCAACTGTACTACTCCCGCTGTTGGTGCTGCTTATTCTGCTATCATGTACAATACTGCAATATGCTGATCATTCCCAAAAGGCGAGTCTCGCTTTGTCGCGAACAAACTATTTATTTATTTATCATCTGTCCCATTTTTAAGAGCAGTGACAGCGCCCTGCCCGTGAACTACCGGTCTATCAGCTTGACAAGCATAGTAATCAAGTTGTTTGAAAAGTTATTAATGGATTCAGTGGAGAACCACCTGAACAGACTCAGCCTTCTCAGTGTTGCGTGACATGGATTCCTCAAAGTATTTTCATATCTGGCTAATCCACTTGTGACTGTTGTGATCTGGGCCGAAGCGGTAGACAGTGGCCACGCCGTAGACGTGCTATTCGCGGACGTTTCGAAAGCTTTTGACACAGTTCTTTATCTTCAACTCTCGCTAAAGTTGAGATCTTACGGTATATCTGGTCGCGCCCTTCAATGGGTATCTGCCTTCCTTGGGGGGAACAGTGAGTAGGGTGGTGCGTAGCCTTTTGCTCAAGCAAGCTGTCCTTGGTGGCGTCCCGCAGGGCTCGGTATTGGGGCCATGGTTGTTCGTGCTCTATGTAAATGACTTGCCGGGAGAGCTAAGAGTGTCATCACTAATGTTTGCTGACGTCCATAACCTCCTGATTATTGTGGATATCCCGGGGTCCTGAGGCAATCCAGCGTGCCTTGGTTAGGCACTGGGAATGGTCTACCTTATGGTTGATGCCCATAATGCGGCCAAATGCTCTGTTCTCAGAATCGGAGCTGCTAATCCTTGGACCCCATTTGTGGTCGGCGGTTGTGAAAGCCCTGGTGTCACTTCAACAGGGGCATACACTCATCAGCACTTCATTCTGGAGACAATTGGAAGAAGGCTGCTTGTCAGGGTTTCGTATGATGTGGTTTATCCGCCACTCTTTTGGAATCCTGACGGTCAATTTGTTTGTGAAGCTATTCCCGGCATCCGTCCGACCCCACCTGGTATATTGTATGCAGGCTCGTCCACCATGTCTTAACCGAGACAAAATGGACTTGGAGAGGGTGTTACGAGTTGGCACTCGGTTAGCGCAGGGTCTACTGGGACAGACATATCCCGAACGCTTGATCAGTTTGGGGATTTACTCTATGCACCACGAAGTGATAAGAGTGGACCTGCTTCCCACTTATCGTATCCTGACGGGTAAGGTCGGCCCGGACTTGTCAGGGTTATTTAGTCCCGCTAAGTTACCTAATCTCCGCGGTCACCCGCTGAAACTGAATAAACCACGGTCTGATAGGATTAGGACAGAAACTCGACTGTCGCGCCGTTATAGATCGCTGGGATTCGCTTTCAGATCGGATGCTTAGGAAACCTACGGTTAAGGGTTTTGCGCGCCACCTCGCTGAGCTGGGGTTGCAACACCCAACCTTTCCTTTTTCTTAACTGACTCACCTTTGCTTGTAAGTTCTTTTTTAATGACGCAAATGCCTTTGTATTCTACTTGTTTAGCTCGTTCCACATTTTTTCCTTCTGAGTTTACGTTTCTGTCTTTCTTACTTCACGTAACCTGCCCAGCGTGGGCTGCTAGGACAGGATACGTGGGCATTAATTGGTTGGACAGGGTGTGATGTGGTCTTGGTTTTAGGTCCATCAGTATTTCAAGTCTGCCAACTCCTGATTCAACGACCCGCTAAAGAAGGAACACTCACGGGATAATCCTATTGTTTCAGTCTTGCTTGAAATTGAACTTGAAGTATAGCCGCATGCATTATACACGTGCTTCCCACCTATTTCAAGGATCAGTCTAAGATTCTTTGCTTAGGAATTACGCAAAAATTGAAATTACATAGGACCATGTAAAATAAGCATAATATGCATTTCCCATTCGCTTTACATGTATCACGTGTCCTCTACATCCTTAAAAAGGCCACGCTTGCTTTTCAGATTAACGAATGACACTGCTTATTTATCCAAAACATGGGTCCAGTTTAGGCACTTTTATATATTTGCAAAATCCGGGGACCTGCTATCAAGGTTAGAGTAAAATATAGCACCATAAAAGCGACAGAAGAGCATTCCCTTTACATATCTGCTACTCGTTTATTTATACCAACAACAAATTAATTAACCACATAATAATATCCAACGCTACCACGTTACTCCGGGCCGTGCCAGTTGGCTTTGGCCATCCGACCCGTTCCAGCCAGATGTAAAAGTCCAGGTCCCGGTCTTAATAGATCCAAAACAAAACACCCGAAACACACCTTGTTCAACCACTTACCGCTAACCTTCCATGCACTAGCATTTCCCGCTGTGTAGGTCACGTGAATTAAGAAAGAAGTAGAAAGAAAATGAAAGACAACGGGGGATGAAAGTCATTTAAATGAAGGATAACTCCAAAGGGTGAAGAGTGACAGAATATGAACTAAAATTGGAAGACGGATATGGTCAGGAGAGGGGAAGTGTTCGTGTTTCCAACCAAGAGCGTCTAACTGACGCTAGAAACCCTTAACCGCAGGTCCCCTGACTACACTTTCTGGAAGCGATTTCCAGCGCCGGATAACTCTACGCGATAACCGAGTTTCCGCTCTGATGCGGTCCGAAGGTGGCTTGTGTAGCTGCATGGGATGGCCGCGAAGACAAGACCATCTAGCTGGGCTAAATAGCCAGCTCAAGTCCGGTCTAACCTTCCCTGTTAAAATGCGGTAAGTAAGGATTAGGTTCCCTCGAAGCCGTCGGTGGTGCATTGAATACATACCCAAGCTGAGTAGACGCTCGGGCATGCCACGCGGTGGCACACATTGGACCGCAAGAAATGTTGGCAATAAAATAATAAGTTTTATCAGTTTTACAATATAAACTACGACTATGTCAAGTATTTTCCAAACAACGGCTGATATCACTGAAAGTGAGGTTCGTTGCTACTTTAAGTGAGGTTTGAAATAGGCTGACGTCAGGAATATCCTTCTTGGACGTTCGTGCCATAGCTTTGATGAAGTCTATTCGCTGTTTACTTCATTTATGTATAGCAACGAAGTCAATTTTGTCTTGTGTAGTAGCAAAAGCAACAAGTATCATAGCGTGAGGTATGATCGCATCGTTTATAAATGCGTGCGCTGTAAGCGCAGCAATACAAGAAGCAAAGGAATACGGCGAGTCTAGTGTGTGGTTTATAATGTTGGTGACCGTTTAATTCAGTTCTCGGGACAAGGATTGCAGTGCTCGTGTCAATGCTGTTCGGGATGGCCTTGAGCTAAGGATGCTGACGTTCCATCTCTCCCACAAACATCCATGCAACCGCTTTCTTTTCAAAAGGCACCCTCTAAACCGGCGACTTACGGAGGCGGAATGCAATCAATCTGCTGACTTATTTCGGTTTAACACCCCTACGTGCGACATAAAGCAATATATCGAGAATACATTCGGAAAACACATCACCAGCGATGACGTCCGTAATGTACGTTGCAGGGTGCGCTCGCCCGTGTCATGTACGTGAACTGTCATGTTATTATTGCTAGTCAATTTGTGGCAGGCCCTTCAAAGCATGGAACCGGATGGTATCGTGCAAACCAGTCTGAAGAAGGCTTACTTACGGATGGGTGCTTTGCTCGTAATCAGCAAGTTCAGATGTTTCGGCGATTTCCAGACGTTGTGTGCTTGGATGCAACAAATGGTACAAACCGCCTTGGGTACGTATGACATTCGTCGTTAAATTTTGCTACAGTTTCAAGTTGTACCAGTTCCTGGTAACAGACGGCGTGTGTTATGGCCGACCAGTTTTTATGGGTTTGTGTGTAAGGAAACGTTCAAATCGTTAGTGAAATTATTTGGTTGCTTTCGTGATGCATGGGCCATGATTTCTCCGTGCTAACTTTCGTTATGGATAAAATGGCTGTTCAAGTGCGCGCAGCAAAGGCAGTATTCCGGTATGATATGCTGTTGTGCTACTTTCATATCAGCGAGGCCGTTCGAAAGCACGCGAGTTAAGCGAATTGTTTTATTCCGTTCTGTAGACTGATAGCTTCTGAACATGTTATTTATTGCACCGGATGGATACATTTGATACAGAGCCCGAGTCTGCTACTTTTCCAACATTCACACTGTTCTATGTGCCAGCAGGATCTTAGCCTATTTCAGAAGACGGATCCTCAGTTTGTATGGTATCTACCATCTCACTGGAGGTTCATCAAGCGGTCGTGGGCGAACTACGCTTAAGCGAGATTGGTGCATTTTGGGAACAACACCAACAACCGTGTCGAGAATGCCAAGCTTAGAATGAAGAAAATAACCCATGTCTCCGACCGCCTTGAATTGGCTGTGTGTAAAGTGTGGAAGCTGTCTGGGGTTCTGCTGAAAGAATTTCAGATACAGTGTACATACTTCTGTGAAAGACATTAGGTGTTTGAAGATGAAGGTAACGCCTAAGTGCAGATGCTGATAGGCCGTCTAACCACGTACGCTGGCTCCCTGGTTATGCGTCATCTGACAACATCAAAGTTCGGTGACGTGTACTCAGACACTGAAGCGGGGCTGGTTTGCCATCTTTTATGTTTCTACTTCACAGTTTGTTGTTCAAACTCAACACCATCGATATGACATGGACTGCGCAAATGGCACATGCATTTGCACATCTTTCGGGCACACGTGGTTACCGTGCGTCCATTTACTGCTGTTATATAAGGAAAAGCAACATCCGGTGGGTAAAACATCGAATCTTGTCATTCCCGTTTTATAAAACATATCTATCCGTTGTCGATGGTTAGCCAATTACAACATGCTGGAGGATTCCATGTTGCTTCGGACTTTAAAGGTAGCGACCTCAAGGCAGCCCAATTCCAACGAAGCAAACCTGCCTGCTTGGCTTAAGTGCCAGTGCGGTATCGTGGTTCATCGATAGCATCATTAAACAAACAGCTGAGCTAATAGACGTAGCACCAGGTGCGTCCGTCGTAGGTGATAAGCCACACTGCCAACCATCGCGTAAGCAACGGCGGTGGCAAAAAGCCAGTAAGTTGACCACAGATTGTTTCGCTTGCGGTGAACCTGTTGCAAGTACGGACGCTGCTTGCGTACACAACCGGCTACTGTACCACCGTAACTGCTTGGTGGGGAACAAAATCGACGGTTGCGAAGTTTGCTTCAGGGACAAAGCAGCAGTTTCACTTACCTAGAATCTGTCACATAGCAGTAACATACGTGAGATGGAATCAAGTGCTTTACTTTCAGCTTCGCGTCGTTCACCATCTCCGAATATAACCATATCATCCACCACATCTACTTCTCATGCGTAAGAAGACAAGCGCTTTTAAATAGCTATTCAGCTTCGCTCAGACACTTCGGATGTTTGTGACGCGGTACCCTGTTGCACTATGCATATGTGTCACAGGGTAAGGACAAAGCACCCGGTATGCCTATGCGCTTAAAATGACACGAACACCACGGCGAAGCTGCAGCCTATCTGCAAACCTGCGTTTGGGTACGTCACAATATATTGTCACCTGCATCCTCCTCAGTTTAGATCTGTATACCACTGCAAATGAACCGTTTACTGGAAAGCCAACCGTTTTAAGGAGGACATTCATGCTTTGCATGCCAGACAGTAAGTCCTGTGCTATTGGTATTAAACTACTGCAGCCGATTTTGCCTAACTGCTTAAAAGCTGGCTTCTGAAAACGCAAACTTGACCCTTCTTAGGGCCACCTCCTGTTTCGTTTCCGTGTGCATCCCCCTTGCCACCCCGACGCAACTGCCTGGTTGACGGCATTGATTGGAACATTCGGTTCAAGGTCACCTTGACAGGTTGGTTTGCTTCGCTCTCTACTGATTGTATATTTGTGGGAGTTATACATCTCGTACAGTCTACCATCTGCCTACTAGAAATCTTTTATATCTACTCTGATATTTATCAGACTTCCGCCATCTGGTATTTTCCTTGGCACTATCGTTGTACCTTATTTTTTACTTCTCCCCTTTCCGTTACTATTTTCCTTCATGGCTGACTATCTAACTTGGTCTCAAATGCTTGCGGTAAAAAAGAAATATCTACTAGCCGTCGTGTAAACAAAGCGAGTAAAATGGGGGCAATACAGCGACTAACGTGACCATGCCGTGCTCCGTTAGGGTGATGGACGTATTTTCTTCTATGCGCCGAGAAATCGCGCAGCTGCAAGAGGAGTTGGCGAGTATGAAAGTGTCCTTTAACAGCTTACAGCCAATAGCTGAGCGTTTAGTGGCTATTACAAGTCTAGTTCACCCTGGCAATGTAATGGATGAAAAGTGCTCTGAGACTTCCATGCGTTTCTTCAATGCTATTAGTACTGAGGTCATGGACCGGATAAAATGCCTCACGGAGGTAGTGGTCTATAATGTACTTGACCGTTTAAAAGTTCACATCATCAAGAAGGTACAGATGGATATCTGCGGTCTAGAAGGTAATTTAACCAGTTGCACCAGACTGAGGAAAAAAGCTATAAAAACCAATGTCCCGTGCTATTCAGGTTTGATACAGGGCGTTTGGCCCGTAAATTCCTGTCTTACCAAAAAGACTTCCGGACGCGCACAACCTTTGTCCAGTTACAATTAGTGAACGCAAAGACAGCCATGCAACGCCGTTACGAAAAGCTTTCTGCATCCAGGCCCACTAATGAGCGGACTCCTGGAATATCTTCTGATCCTCTGCAGGATTTTGTCACCCCGAAGGCCTCCCACATAGTTAATTTAGATGTCTCAGAGGATGTAGCTCAGGGTGAGATCAAGCAAATGGTACAAAACCATTGCTCGGTGGCAGAAATGCTGAAACTGGAGGTTATGGATAGCCATGACCCCAAGCGATTTCGGAAGATAAGTAGTTGTCCTGAGAAGAAACCCGGGACTTGTTCGCCTACATCCGAGTTTCCACTCGGTTGTACAGATCGTCCCAATGGACCAGGAGGGCAAGTCGCAGAGGCATCATTCTCAAAGACGATCAACGCAGCAAGCTGCGCCTTGCCACCCGAAGTACCCCAATTTGGTCGGCGAGCATCTAGTATGTCACCTGTCTGGAACCGACAAACGCCAGCTCCTCCAACTAAACGGCCTCGCGAGCAAAATACACCATACTGCTTGCCTGCTACGGCCATACCATTCATTTCTGCGTCAGAAACAGCCAAGCCGGAAGCCGCACTGCACACGGGTACCAAAGGAAGAAATACCACGTTTAGTACTATTGCATTTAACTTTCCTGATGACACATCCATGGAAGTGTTCAGGAGCTGGATTCTTGAGATCAATGGAATCCAAAGAAACCCACTAGAGGTTGTGCGACTGAACAAAAGAATAAGTAAATTCGCGGCACTACACGAATTAAGTACTACGGAAGAATCAACTCTCCGAAGTATAATGACAAGTTGTGAAGAGCTGCGTAATAGAGCAGAGCTGAAACAGCTATATTTTGGGCCACTGAGAGTGAACCGACGTGGGGGCCCATCACACTTCGAGCCTGGAGATCGGGTTTCTTACACCCATAGTGATCAACAGGTTCCCGTTCTATTCTCGTCTCAGAAGCCACACACACGTGAGCTTGAACCAAAATTTCCACCTGAAGCGACGCTGGCACCCAGAGCCAAACGGCCCCGCGTAAGGATGACTCCGAAAAAATCACCGAAGGCAGCTACCCAAACCTCACACACCCATGAAACAGCAAAGTGTGAAGCACCCCCCAGCCGACATCCGAAGGGATTATTTGGCCGTACACTACCCAGGTACTTACCGTACCCGAGGATCTTTCTTTGGATGCATTTACGAGAGCTATCCTTGCAATATTTGGTTTAGCAACACGTTCGGTACGTGTTGAAAGACTACCTAAAAGAAGCAGTAAATTCCCCGCACCGATCAAAATATATTTTAAGGATGAAGCAACTTTAAATACCGTCGTAACAAACTTTGAACAACTCCGCAGTGCAACCATGATGGATCAACTTTTTCCCAAACCGCGAAAGCTAGCGGTAATGAAAATAGCCCGCGGTAACAGGGAAACATTCGCACGTTCCATATCCACACACCGGACTTCCGCAGCTAGTACATCACCCAATATTCTTCAAGGTTCTTCTCACCATGTTCCAGATAGTCCGGACTCTGGAGTACCTACCTTATCCCACCGGTTGTTACCGCCACAACAACTACCTGAGCGGGCAAATTCCCTTCTTTCTACACCACATCGCGCTCCTTTTTTATCCCAGGTAGGGATGAGCCGCGACAAGCTCATCCCGACACCCAATACGTCACCAACGAAAAGCACGCTCTTACTTCTTTTGACCCAGTTCCTACAGTTTCTACAGATGGCTCAGTAGCTCTTCGTGCTCCCTTTATGTCATCCATAAAACTGGGAGACCCCGGCCAACTTTTCTCCATTATGCTCATAAATGCCAGGTCACTGAACAACAAGATGCATATTCTACGCCCTTTGGCTATCCTTGCTGCGCCTGATGCAATACTAGTCACCGAAACATGGTTCGGTGCCTTTACGTTCGACGATTCCTTTTTCATTCAAGGCTACCAGCTGTATACACATTCGCGTACACACAAACGGGGTGGAGGGTGTGCCATTTATCTGCAGCAAAATTTCCCTGCCAATATCGCAGTCCTAGATAACACCGAAATATTGGACGCTACATGGATAACGGTTGATGTCATGGGACCCAAGTTACTACTTGGATGCATTTACAGGGCTCCTGAAACATCACCTGTGAGTGACAAAGCGCTAATAACTACTTTTGAGCTAGCTGCGAGCCATCCATGTGCATGCAAGCTTGTGGCGGGCGACTTCAATCTTCCTGAAATCCAGTGGTTTCCACCCACTGCCCCAGCGAAGTATAGTGGGCTAGTAGTCTGCATCAACTTGGGAGGATGGGTGCAGCATGTATCAACGCCGACCAGGTCTAAACACCTGTTAGACCTGATATTTACACTGGGTATATCCAATATACGTGCATCTGTAGGCCTAGAGTTTCCGGGAAGCGACCACAGAGTGGTATACTGCTCGCTGGTTGCAACCATCTCAGCAATCTGTACGAGTAGATCAGAGGCCATCGAGATACACCGGCCGATAAGCTCCATAGACTGGCCCACATTTGCCACGATTATTCGAGCAAGGAACTGGGAACAGTTCTTTCTGTCCGACTCCCTGGAGCAATCGTGCAATATTTTATGGCGAACTGCATTATTGTCTAGACCTATTGGCTCCATTTACTCCTTTAAATAAAAGTTCAGGAAAATTAGGAGGCAAGCTAAGCTGCATGCAAGGTTGAGGCAAGTACGACGTTCCTACTACAAGACGTTCAACTTTGCGCATGTGCTGAGAGCCAACGAGATTGCGAGGCAGCTTTCGTCCAGGTCTGTATTGATTAAAACATCCCAAGAAAGAGCAGCCATGGCCAGTGCAAACAAAGCCAAGCACCTCAGCTGGCTGCTGCGTTCTCGCACTCCTTATTATGGAGCAAAGATCACTTCCATACGCGTCGGCCCTTGCAAAGCAAGTGAAGATCCACGGACTATATGTGAGATGTTCAACTCTTACTTCAAAGAGTCCCAGTGTGAAGAACTGTCCCCGGTCACTACTGAGCTGGATGTGTCCACAAACCAGCTGCTCTCCAC
This sequence comes from Dicrocoelium dendriticum, assembly GCA_944474145.2. Lineage (NCBI taxonomy): Eukaryota > Metazoa > Platyhelminthes > Trematoda > Plagiorchiida > Dicrocoeliidae > Dicrocoelium > Dicrocoelium dendriticum. The sequence goes on along the minus strand of OX104066.1, from coordinate 138,187,561 downwards.
GGTTCAGTTCGATCTAAAAGGCATCCGTTCCGCTATCAAAACCATAAAACCTTCCACCAAACTTGGTCCTGATGGAATTCCACCCATACTACTTAAGAATGGGGGCGATGACCTTTCCATACTTCTCTTGAAACTCTTCACACTCTCTATGGAGAAGGGCCAATACCCATTGGCTTGGAAGCACCCTATCATCACACCGCGCCATAAAGGTGGCTCCGTACAGGAAGTCAGCAACTACCGACCCATAAACCACACATCTATTCTCTCAGGTGTGATGGAGAAATCGGTTAAGCGTGCGCTTATGACCTGCTTGAATGCAGGAGCCCAAGTTAGCAGGTCACAGCATGGTTTTCTAAGCGCACGATCCTGCGCAACCTGCCAGCTTGATTTTCTCAACCTGGTCACTGGCGCGATTGAATCAGGCCTGGCGATTATTACGCTATACCTCGATATGCACAAGGCGTTCAATAGGGTCCCCCATAAACGCCTATTACATAGGCTCAAGGCTTACGGTGTAGTCACCCCTCTGCTTGACTGGCTTAAATCCTACCTAACCGGGCGTACGCAGTCCGTGATGGTAGCACACTTTGAGTCCATCCCTGTCACAGTTTCCAGCGGTGTTGTGCAAGGCAGCATGTTTGGACCAACCCTGTTTTTGATTTTTGTGAACGACATCTGTAGCAGCCTGCGCCATGGTCGCCCATTCCTCTATGCCGACGATATAAAGGTCATATATGTCTTCCCACCAAGCGCCAAAGTAGCCGCACTACAAGAGATCAGTGAAGACCTGAAGACCTTAGAGTCGTGGTGTCAAAATTGGCAAATGACATTCTCTGCTGATAAATCTAGCATTCTGACCCACAAATGCTCCATATCGGATGGTGCGTTTACGCTGAATGGTACGCCCATCCAACTAAAAACGTTAGCTACTGACCTAGGTATTCGCTATTCTATGACCCTCGACTTTTCAGAGAATGTGCAGTATCAGGTAGCAAAAGCACGCAGAATGGTCTTCCACATAGGCCGCCATATTAACGCGGCTGAAGCACGGTTGGAGCTTTACCGCAGTCATGTTTGTCCGCAGCTGGAATACTGCCCCTTCATCTTCAGTAATTTGCGGAAATCAGACCGCATATTGCTCGAAAAGGCTCAGCGGCGGTTTACCAAAATAATAGCCCCACAAGGCCCAGCGCTTAGTTACCTACAGAGGTGTAACCATCTCAAACTCCAGCCTCTGTAGCTGCGGCGCATTATCTTAAACCTGTGCTTCTTACCTAAGTTAATATACCAAGCGGTGCACAGTGATATCCCTAGTCTGACACTGAGAAGAGGATCAGAATCCAACCTCCGAAACAAACACTGCACAGTTGCCCCGCTGCCAGCGAGGAAGAAACTACGTTCACGTTTCTTCCTTGTCGCTTATGTAAATATCTGGAACAAATTACCTTCACAGCTGCGGGAGATTCACAATCCACAGGCTTTCAAGCAGTAGGTACGAAAGTTTATGTGCCTGGATAACATAAGACGCCTTTTCAACATCTGTGATTCTGATGACAACCTTTTTGAGACCGGCCTCGATGGGGCATAGATCACATTTTGGTCAGCTCTGGCGCAACTTTGTATTGCGCTCAACTAGGCTTCATGACAGGAGCACCTTGGGCTCACAGGTCCTCCCCATACTTTGCGGTCCCTATCACACCACGTGAGAGATCTCGGCCCGATCAGTTGCACGCATCTTACAGATGTTAGGACTGCTAATCCGACCACAAAAGGTATTCAGCCTACCCCAGTAGTAGCTGAGCGCTTTACTGGCTCCCACCGACACTTAGTTAAATGGGAAGTCTTGAAATAGTAGACACTACTGCAAAGGCAACCTGGAAACACTAATCGGTAGCTCAAATCCTTTGAAAGCTCCTTCTCGACGTCCAGTTTCTTACTGCTCAACAGATCAGCACTTAAAGCAGCCTTGTACTATTGAATGGGAGCATCGTAAGCCTGTAGGCACTGACCAGGTAGGATATTGCATAGCAATGGGGAAGCAATCCGAACGGACAAACTTTACTTCACTTCTTCCTTCTCTTCTACACTTTGGTTCCTTCGTCTCCATCTTTACCCCTTAGTATTTTCCAAATACTTAGTCCACTTGGTCTCTTGCGAATACTTATACTTGTGACCCATGAGTCACGTCTACTAAAAACATTTTAACAACATTAACCCTCATGTGAAATGCCAGGTTCTAGCGTTGTTGTCCACACATATGGTGCACCCGTAAGTTACCATTTATCTGTCTAAAATAGTCGTATAAATTGCCTGCTTTATAGGTATTTCTACTAGCCTACGTAATCGGCATCTACTAGTTGCCCATAACCGATGCCCTCCCCTCGGTTTAAGTACTCGCTACTTTACACCGCTGATTATATAACAGAGCCACCTACCCACCTCGAAGGCAATATCACCATAACCTATATTCAGGCATTTACTCTCCACTTAAGCTTTCTTGGCCCGTACATTTAGTTTTATCTGAGTTATACGTACGCCTATCACTATCGGAAACGCTGGTAGACAGGCATTATGAAAAACCAGATCCTTTTCTTCAAACCTTTATGCTTGCACAACAATTTTTCCGGATTCCCTTTCACTGGCAAAAAGCTAACCATGCGGCAGTGAGGCCCCAGTCACCTGGAAAGCTAGACACCCAGATATTTTGACCACCACTTCTTCTTTCCTTGGCCGTTCGTACGTAATTTTAACCTTTACCCGGCTCCAAAGCCTACCATACGTAATGCGTAATGGTGGGTGAACAACCAGCTCCCACTTGTTCTCCGTTATTTTCTCTGCTTGCGTTATATTATTGTTCATTCACGTTGCCTGACAATGTGGAAGCTTCCCACCAGGAAACCTGCAAGTTAATAGCTGTTGTGATCTCCCAGGTTTCTATTACCTTACACTGGTGAATATCATTTGCACTTGCATCGGACTCCCAACCAAGCGAGTTAGAGCTCAACATAGCAACGCGATGCAGAAATGGTGTGCTTTAACACATGAGGCCCAATAATCCGTCACAAATGAGAAAGTGCAACCTCTATAAGATGTGGTGCTCATATCTAACCAAAGCGGCATTCGTGGTATTTCCCACCTGAATGCATTTCGCTAATTTTTTGGACACCTATTTCTCTATTATCAATAGAAGACATCTCTAGCTCATTAGCATTGGTGGCACATACATTAAGATATATAACATAACCTCAAAGTGCTGAAACTGATGATGTTTCTCCAGGGAACGATTGCGTTATTCTGGTCCAACACCACAGGCACTTGCATCCGACTCTCAGCTAAGAGAAATAGAGCTCTAAACTAGCAACTTAATGCACAGTTGTGTGCTTTAGCACCTGTGGCCCACTAATCGGTCATGCCTGAGATGGCGCAACCCCCAAAAGAAGTGGTATTCGTGTCTAACCAAAGCGGAACCCAAGGTGTTTCTCACCTGGACACATTTCGTGAATTTTCTCACATTAGTTTTTTTATTATCACTGGAAGACCACCCTGGCTCATTAGTGCCAGTGATACAGCCATAATGACGTATAAAATAGCCTCAAAGAGTCGAATCTGGTAATATTTCTGTAGGAAATGCTTGCATCATCCTAGTTCAGACGGGGCAAATGAGTTTATGTTCCCTTGTCTTATCCATATGGACTCAGCTCATGCGGCTTTGGTATAATTTTTGCATCCACATCGGAGCATTAAAAGCGTTGAATTCCACATTCATAGTGGATTCTGCGGCCCAATATACTCTGAAAATCGCACATGGTCGCATTCTGGCTGTGGGCTAGCTACACCATATCCTGTGCTGTCCTACCTATATAATAAGCCTTACAGCCTACCTAGTATTTCCCTAAAACCTTTCCGTCTGTTTTCCCAACTTTTACTACGTTTACTGAGAAAGTATGCTTTTCGGCTCACTGCGTCATACTTCGCTACTGCAGCGAATTACACGTTATCTTAGGCATTCCCAGTTACTACTCCATATTCGGAACTTATTACGCCTAGCCGTATTTTTGTATTATTTCTTTCTTTTTTCTGTATCTGCTTCCAAAGCAGAACGTGAATTTAGCGGAGGCTCGAAAATGGCGTTATCCGCAGCCGACCGCTAAAAATGCAAATATCTCCATAACCACTGCACCTAGCTTAATTATTTTACCTTTGTCGTAACCAGCGCCTAGAGTTTGTCCTAGACCGCCCATTGTTGTCGCGTTTTAGATAACATTTCGGCTGCAAAACGGCGTTGATTCCGCCGGTTTGGAGATTTACACTTTGAAATTCGCGCCAAGTTTGCGGTTCTGGTATGCTGTTTCTGGGCTATATTTTGGCTCCATTTTCCAATATTAGTGTATTTTCTAGTTAAGTGGGCCGGCCTTTCAGTCGCACTTTTCTAAGAAAGGCTAAATTGTTAGCCACTACTGTTATTTCCCTTATTTCCACCCTCCACTTTTACGATCTAATTTTGGCTTGCTTATTCTTTTCCATGAGCCCGCTACTAATGGGTGCTCGAAATGCGGTGATGTGACCAAAGAAAATGGATCAAATTTCCTCTAGTGGTGCATTTTTCATCGAAAATAACACAATCCATTGGCATAATAGATGGATAGTTTACTAATGGAATCAGGCACCTCAAGGTTTGGCAGCGGTAGCCGGTGAAAAGCGCAGATTTCGTACATAAGCTACGGAGACCCAAAATTCAAAAATGTCGAGGCCTACGAAACGTTTGTATTTATCCCTGCTTTACTGTTCGGAAAGATAAACACGATCAAAAGCAGTTGTTAACGATATTTCTTCTCCATGCATGAGCATGGATGTTATGTACAATTTGATCTGATCCCACGCAGGAACAGCATCTAGCGCTTGTCTAGAAATATACCTATATTATATTATATTTATAATGCTTTCCTTTAGACACATTACGTTTACCCCACTCCTTAGTGGTCCGCTGTGTTGACGTGACGTATATGACGTGTCCGGCACATTTGCGTGAGCACGTTGAATGAGCCTGAACGACAACGTTCCCAAAAATGTTATCTCTGCACATACGTTTCTTGACAGTTCCGTTATTATATGCATGGAAGCGTATCCGCATCGTCCCAGTGCTGTTAAACATCCAGCTATAGATGCCTCCTAACGGACACTTTTGGTGTTCTTTCAATGCAACAATGTAGTGCAACAGGTCTGTGCTGCCATGAATAGAGGCTCCGAGACCTAGGTCATTGCTGCTAGTGCTAAGAGACCTATGTAGGCTGCTATGTCACCAGTGCACCCGGTCTGCGCTGATATGTATACAGGCTCCGAGACCTACATCTTGGTGATAGTGCTAGGCTATCTATGTAGGATACTATATCACCAGTGCAACAGGTCTGTGCAACTATGTATAGAGGCTCCGAGACCTACATCATTGCTGCTAGTGCTACGATAGTTATGTAGGCTACTATGCCACTAGTGCACCAGGTCTGTGCTGCTACGTATAAGGGCTCCGAGATCTACGTACAAGTGATTGTGCTGAGGGAACTATGTACCTTATGAAGCCGCTGTGCTCTCAAGCTCCCAAATTTTATTTTCCTTCCTGGCCTCTGGCTCATCATCGTGTCATCCCAAATGCCCTTCCCACTAGGCTTGTGTTGCGCCATGGCCCAAAACCATCTAACTTGCCAACAGGTTCATTCCTTCATCACCTGCTTCAGACGACTGTGGCCTTACATTGTTTCCATTGCACTAAACACGTGCGCGTAGGTCAGCCTTGCAAAACTCGGGAGGCCCAGCAGACTGTTATGTGCACTTCCTTTACTCACTTTACAGTTGTAGTGGCATATCGAATTCCTGGAAGTATCTCCCGGAAGGGTATTGAGTACATTCTTACTGAGGCGGCCAATAGGTGTTTATTTAATACCTGGTGAATTTAACCTACCTGAAGTCTGCTACGCTGCTTACATTAAGATACGGAGGACACGGGTGCAGCCTCCTTGGATAGATCTACCGGTAAATACATAATCAGGAAGTGCTCCAAGTGCTACTGAACTTAACAAATGTCTCCTAACATAAGCGAAGAACTTCGGATTTTCCGAAGCTCCATCAGCCAATTCCTTTTCGTACAACAGCCGAACTTCCTTAAGTCTTGTTTACATCTATTTCTAACTTGGCGGTATCTACCATAGGAGCTAGTTGATGGAGCCGCACGGTAGGCCCTCCAGCACCTAGAACGCTGCTGGAGCAGGTACTTGCTAGTGATATCTATCCACGGCGGCCGCGTTTGTGTCTCCTTTCTCTTCGCAAGTGGGATGTAGGGAGCAGAACTTTCCGTAAGATTTGACTTAAATTTTTGCCAGGCCGCCTGAACGGCAGCAACCACCGAGATTTTGCAACGCAACCCAGAAGCCTTGATGCGCATTGCCTGATAGTTAGCACGCCATATGTTTGGAAATGGCTTAGCGATGCTCTGGTGACACCTGGTCAGAGTACACCTAAACGATAAAAACATGATCACTAGTACCTAAGCGAGAGCTGTAAGTGATGTCACCTACGAAGTCTAGTGGCTTGGCAAGCACTAGATCCAAAATAGACGGTACTTGGGCATCCATGTACCTAGTGGAGACGTCCACGAACTGATGCAACGGTACTCGTAGCGTAAGCTCAAGAAGATCTGCACCGAAAGTACCTTACGCGGAGTTGCAAGAAAGATCTGCCCGGCAAACTACTGGTAGTTTGAAGTCCCCCAGTATCAAACACCTGTTTGTAGGTTGGGAGGGAATAAAATGCAGCACCTTTTTGGACTCACTCCCAGGGCTTGTATACGTAATTACAACTATAAGTTGAGCTGAGGAAGTGCTAAGCATTACCGACAGAGCTTCGACAGTGTTATCTGCGGACTGAAACATGTACCTACTTAGAACGTCAAATGCACCTCTAACGTAAAGCGCGACGCCCCCGCCTTGTAGAAGCAAGTGCTTGGTACTGTGGTACTGTGTTGCATCTATTAGCATAATTTAATAAAAATTCTTTTTTAAACGCATTTCTTCCACAATGTATATGTATTTCATTATCAGCAATCATTGTCGGGATCTTAACAGCCGACATATTTGTGCAGCTGTTCTCAGCCTCCGTTCGGCCCCATCTGGAATACTGCGTCCAGACTTGCTCGCCCTGCCCTGTTCGAGACAACTTGGAGCTCGAGAGGGTTTGGAGAGTAGGTACCAAATTGGTCGTGGGGTTACGGGGGCAATCCTACCCGGAACGTCCTATTTAGTTTGGGAATGTATTCAATGCACCACCGACGGCTTCGAGGGAACCTAATCCTTACTTACCGCATTTTAACAGGGAAGGTTAGACCGGACTTGAGCTGGCTATTTAGCCCAGCTAGATTGTCTTGTCTTCGCGGCCATCCCATGCAGCTACGCAAGCCACCTT